>JAJAQA010000016.1:1357500-1700000 GCA_021464565.1 Rutilus rutilus | reverse complement strand
CAGTAAACACGGTTCTAAATATTATAATATTCCCCATATATCTAGCAACAGTTCAACTGCAATGTGAAATTTATGCAACAATAACAAACTAATATGTAAGAATTTCTTACCTTATCTTTCTTGTCTTGAAATCGCGTTCTTCTTCTGGGGTAAAGCCAATCTAAGCTCACGGCGCTTCTTTCAAACTCGACGAAAAGCAGAGACTGATGAAGTGTTTTGTTTTTGAGGTAATGAGCGCGTTCGCGTTCCATGTGGAGATTTGCATGTGAATATCTTTTGCGCGAGTAGGCATGGCCAAATTAACTGTAATGAGCAAGCGTTTGAGAAGCTGGACATCTTGTTGGTTTTATACAAATTACTTAAACAGAAAATATTTGTTTTCAGTTTGAATCCGATCATTTAAAAGTACACACTTAAATGTTTATAAAGGTATATGGCTCATAAATGTGTGACAAGTATTCGCTGAGTTTTGTTTCATTTTATAGACGTGCTCAAGAAAAAAAAGTTCACCGCGACAGAGAGGCAGAAAGCACACCCTGTTTATTTTCTTTATTTTTTTCGACCTCAGAGGGTTAAAGCCGCAAGGCCAACATCTTGCTACATATTGAAAAGCATATTTAACACCTCTTTGATTAATGGCAAAGTCCCTAGTTCATGGAAGGGAGCACTCATTCATAGAATACCGAAGAAAGACAATGTACAAGAAGATCCCTCAACATGGAGGGACATTTCTCTATTGACATCTGTATACAAAGTTTTTATGAAGTGTCTGCTTTCAAGAATATTACCTTGGCTGGTTGATGCTGGAATTCTGTCTAACAAACAAAAAGCTTGCATTGAGCGACAAGGCATGAATGAACATGTTTTTTGCTTAAAAACTGCCATTGACAATTTTAAGCATGAATCTGCTAAGTTGTACATTGCCTTCCTTGACTTCAGAGATGCCTTTGGCACATTGCCTCATAGAGTCATGATTGATGCATTGGAAGATATACAGCTCCCTAAGATCTTTGTGGACATAATAAAAGATACATATTGTGATTCCTACCTACAATTGATCTGTGGAAAAGACCTCACCAGACCAATACCACTGGAGGTAGGAATCAAAACTGGTTGTCCATGGAGTGCTGGAAACTGCAATGTGTATCATTGCAATAAATTAGTGGCTAAAACGGCTCTGTGCACATGCCCCGCCCCACGTCCTGTCACCGAACCCAGTCCAGGGCTATGCTGATGATGTGGTCGTCGCATCCCGAGATGAAGGCGTGATTAAAAACATGTTGTCATGCACTGACAGATTCCTGATATGGTCTGACCTACAAGTAAAGCACAGTAAATGTGCAGTTTTCTATGAGAGGAGGAGTGGTGGCAACCGTTGGTATAGATCCAGGGCAGACCAACCCCCCTCCTTTACCATCTTAGACCAGCCACTCAGAGTGTACACTAGACACGAAACCTACAACTATCTGGGTCACAAGTTTAACATCGCTGGAGAGTGGAGTCTGCAAGTGACTGACATGGCACATCAGTTTATGACCAGACTGGATCTTATTGACGTATCACCTCTTCCTGTTACTCTAAAAGTGCAAGCAATAAGAGACAGCATTTTCTAAAATTCAACATCTTTTTGCAAATGTCCATATTCTGCAAAAAGTATGCGCAAAATGGACAGCAAAACCGTAAGCATGGTTAGGAAATGGCTTTGTCTAAATGCACATTCCACAAGATGTTTTATCTTTCAGAAAAGACAGGACGGGGGCTTGGAGTTGGTACACTGCATGTGGGTGTACACAGCCACAAGACAGTCTCACCTCACCAACATGCTGAACTGTGATAATGCCAGCGTGAGGCAGATGGCCAGGGCATCCTTATTGCTGGATTTTGAAAAACGGAAGGTGCTGCACGCATGCGGTGGGGAAGATAGCTTCCTGGGCTTTAAAAGAAAGACCAATGGAAAACTGGAGCGACCTGTAGAGGTCTCTGATGCAGTCGTAGAGGACCCATCTGTCATCGTGGAAGCCAGACTGCACCATAACAACACTGTTCTCCTGCTCCAGCCTAGAACATTAAGGCAGACTCTCTTGTCTATTCAAAGAGCCCAAAATATGGAGTACTGGTCCAGTCTGAAACTCCAGGGAAAGTTGGCAAAACTGCCCTGCGCAGACCACTCTGTATCACACACCATCTACAGCAATGCCACCATCAGTGAGGAGATCTTAACGTTCTGCGTAAAAGCACGTCTGCGGGTTCTTCCTACAAAATACAACTGTGTGGTTGTATGGTGTGGTTTCCTTCCACCCATTCGCCCTTCTGCATGCTGCATGCCCCCCCTCAACACCTGGAGTCAGTAGTCCACATCATGAACAGTTGTTCATCACTTAAAGGACTATATATTGCCAGACATGATAGACTTGTGGACCTCATTGCTGCTCAGGTTCCCTGTGTGGGTGATGAGCAAATTTTTAAACACACTACTGTACAATCTGAATGGTTTAACTCACCTGCAAACACTTTCTTAGGAATTGCTAACAGTGTCTCTTAACCCCCTGGGGTCGGCGGTATCGCCGGCGATACCAGCTCGCGTTTTTCCTTATCAGTGCAAAAGAGATTCTAATTACTCTGTTGACTTTGATCTTCCATACACGTTTCATACATCAATCGATCCTGTTAAGTGTGTATTATTTTTGTGTATACTCACAATAAAAACAAAGTGTTGTGCTTTTTGCCAAATAAAGAAAAATAAACATGATGTGAGTTCTCCTTTCTCTCTGTCAGTGAATTCCATTCTGAAACGTGTCCGAAAATGAACCATAACTCAGCGAATACTCAGTCAAACAGGCATACAGACACACAGGCATGAAGCTTGAATTCTCTTCTTTTAAATGAAGTAATTTTATAAAAAAACAAATATTCACAGTTTATGTAATATGTATGAAAAGACAGAGATATCAGTCGTTGTCATCTCAGCTCATTAAGTTTTAATGTGACCCCGCCCACGGAGAGCACGCGCTATTCAAACGCAAATGTGAGGCGATCCACACAAACCTGTGAAACGCCCACATCAGCTGGATAACACACACCGCGAGTTCACTTTCAGACTGTACTTTACGACGCTGTGAGGAATAATACTATCTTGATAATAATCCTGGAAAATTTACCTCAGAAGTTCTGGAAGTTTAATTTCGAGGAGCAAAGGGATCCGGCTGAGGAATAGGTCAGTTCTATATCTGCTTTGTTCTAATCGCAAGTGTCTGTACACGCAAAAGACTGTTTTATGAATCGCATTTCTGAGTGTGAATGAATGAACGCACAGATGCACGCTGTTGTGGAGCTACTACAGCTGGAAAAATACTGTTTAAAAATGAATCGCGTTTTTGTGTGTGAATGAATGAACAGCTTTTACCAAACTCTATTGCTATACTGAGATGAGTAAAAATCGAATACAAAATCGGATAGATTATAAAGTTTTTACTGTAAAATACTGCCACATCAAATAAGCTTATAATGTTGCCAATTTCTGCTCATATGAATTGAATTACGTATGATAAAATGTATACTTTAGTTTTTACAAAGCAAGATTACACTGGAAATATTGTTACAATTTTAAATGTTGTTGTAATTGTATAACCTTTTTAATAAATATATACATACAAGGATAGATGTAAACAAAATCTTAAAAGGTCAATGTAAGCCTTCTCTTTAAATAATTTTATTATGCTTTATTAGTGACACATTTGGGTAGAGAATATTTTCCAAATCTGAAAATACAGTATGAGAACAATTAACAGCACAATTACTAGAAATGTTTACCTTGGATATTATTCAATTTGCAAGCACAATTTGTGGAAAAAACAACAACAACTGTGAACCAATTATATATATATATATATATATATATATATATATATATATATATATATATATATATATATATATATATATTGTCCTTGCATTCTTTCTTGTGGCTCAGTCACACACCTGAATGAAAGGCTCATTAAGTATGCAGCCTCATTATGCGGGGGCATTGTCTCCTCAGGTGTGAATCATGCCCACCCGCATATTGCCTTTCCAAACAAAAAGTGTCTTACAAAATTTAAATCAATGTATTGTTTTATGTGAACAATTAGGCAGGATGATTTTCACATCATTTTGAAGAAAAAACTCTAGGCGACAAAATGCATTATTCAGAAGTCTTATGGACACATATTTAGTATGTGTTTTGTGGCCTTATTTCAGAAATTTTCATTTTTTATTTTTCAATAACCATGCATAAACATTATTTTCTCAAAAATACAAACATGTACATACATGTTGCTCACATATTATGGTAGCCCTGTTTGTGCTAAATAGAGTGTAATTATACCTTTGCCATTAATATGTTTATAAGCAACTGAAAAAAGCACAAATATCAGGGCATGTCAGAACATCTCAAGGACCCCAAAAACACCTTAGACCCCAGAGGGTTAATATATTAACTAGAGCTTATATACTATTATGTACTATTAATTAACTATAAACTAATCATTTGAAAATGTGTTATTAGCGCTGTGTTACTGTATACTTGTGATTAAGTTTACTTAAACTATTACTTCAAACCGGTCGCATTAAGTGTAATTGTTCCTTTTGTATGTGATGGAGGAATTCTTCTTTTTCAAAAATAACACAAAATAAACAAAACAAAGATGAATTTGACTAATAGTTGATATTGACTAATAGAATAATATTGTTATTTTTTAAGATTTCCATGGATATGGTGATATATTGTTCCCTTTCAGTCAAGAACGTCAGACGTAGTCGACGTCGACCCCGTGGTTCCGCTGTCTCTTGGAGGGAGAATCCTCGTCTCTCCTCTAAGGCCTGTAAGTTCTCGTCCGCTCTGACGGGCAAGGCTTACAAAGCCTGCGAGCAAGCTGCTTCTTCTCTGCATGCCATGGCTCTCCTGCAGGTCCATAAGGCCCAGGTGCTCATGAACATGCACAAGGGTAGTCCAGACCGTGAACTCATGGGTGAGCTCCGCACTGCTACCAATCTTGCCCTCCGGGGTACAAAGGTTGCAGCTCGCGCGGTCGGTCTGGCGATGTCCACCCTTGTGGTCCAGGAGTGCCATCTCTGGCTCAACCTGGCGGACATGAGAGAAGCGGACAAGGTTCAGTTCCTGGACTCTCCCATTTCACAGGTTGGGTTGTTCGGCGACGCGGTAGAGAGCTTTGCCCAGCAGTTCTCTGCCGCCCAGAAGCAGATGGAGGCCATCCGGCACATCCTGCCCAGATAGCCTGCTGCTGCCTCCACCCGGTCGTCAGCTGGCAGCTGGGTGCTTTCGAGGACCCGGTCATCCGCCTTCTCACGCATTCCCTGCCACCCAGTGGAGTCAGGTAAGTGTTGCACTGCACACTCAGATCCCGCTTCGGGCCGCCTTCGGGCCTCTCGAGCCGGATCCTGTCCTCCACCTTGCTGCCCCACCTCGGGTACGTCTGTGGTTCCCTGGCCCCTGGTCCAGTTTTGTCAAAGTCTAAAACGCTTCCAACCGATGCCCAGCCTGGCCCCATTCGGTACCTTCAGACCCGGCGATTCATTTCGCTCGGCTTCCGGCCCGGGCTCAGTGATATTCATCATACCTAGGTGTTGAGCAGTAATGCTCCTAAAAAGATTTTTTTTGTGAGATCCATCACACTTAGATGTGTGTGTGTCCTGTCCTGTGTGTGTGCACCGCAGTCCTACTGGCGAAGGACGCGTGCTAGCCATTCCCTCCAGCCGGTATGGAGTTGCAACCAACCTCCTCTCGACAGCCTTCCTGACACCTTTCTCTGACACATTCTCAGGGATGGGGCACGATGGCACCTGCGTCTAGACCTTGGAAAGTTCCAGGTCTGGTTCTAGTAAGAACGGGACGCGGAGGTTCTAGTCTACCGCAAGAAGTGTAATGCAGTAGAGACCATCACTTCTGTGAGCAACCTCTAGAAAGATGTTTGCAACCTGTTCGTTGAACCGAGTCTTCTCTCTGTGAGGAGATCCCGAAGGTGTTCGATCACTTCAGTGCTCCATTTAAAAACTGCTTGTGGTTGGAGTGAGGGCTGTCCCCTCCACCTAAAAATATTGTGGCTTCTACATTGGTGCACATCATGAGGCAGTGGATTCAAATCCAAGTGGAGTGCGATTTGATCGTCAGGTCCCTGAGGCGAGCAAGGAGATATATCCGCCTTGCGTCCCCTCCTTACCCTCGTGGGTCTTTTTCTCTGGTGCTACTGCACTGCAGAGACCGCCCCTGAGCCATCGCAGGCAGTGAGTTAAAAAATTCAGTTTTTTAAGAAACAGTTCTCCTGCACGCATGTTCTCTACTAGAGGGTAGGGACTTGCTAGCTTTCGGTCAATGAGGTGTGCCTGGAATTCGGGCCGGCTAACTCTCACAAGTTGAGACCCCGGTCTGAATGTGAGCCCAAGGTTTCCACCTCTCCTACGGACTAGGTGGTGAGCCTACAAGCGCTGCCCTGGAGGAGGCAGACCCAGCCCTGGCTTTCTCTGTCCGTCTGCCTCAGTGCGGTTATACGTGATCAGAGTGCAAAGTCTAGACATTAGACCAGCTCTATCTGTAATGGGACAGCAGAAGGGAAGGCTGTTTCCAAGCAGAGGTAGGCCCACGGTTGCCTTTGTGCCACCTGGGCGGTGAGCTCCTCCTAAGTGAGAGTACTCCTAAGTGAGAGTACTCTTCCTCGTAGGCGTTGGCATACAGTGCCTCGCTGGACAGATGTTGAATAGAGTTAGGGGCTGGGCGACACTTATACACATTTGCTAGAGAACTAGCATGTGTCGAACTGTTGCCCCCCGGGGGCTCCCTCCACATGAAGCTAGTTCACTGTAAGCACAGTTCGAAGTGTCGACTTGCTGTGCCATTCCCCTCCTATGGACTGGATTTGTGCGCGATTTTGCTCCAGTCGAGTTCCCTCTTAAACTGAACCCTGTTGAGTTCCTCCATACCCTTCGTCCTCGTACGTGGCGGAGCGTCCGAAGCCAGGCCTATCACTCGTATGGACAGGTGGAACCTGTGTTAGGCTGGGTCCATATGTTGTGATCCCTACGGTGATCCCATATGTGTATTATTCCACGGTACGGCTCCCTACGGTGCTCCCGTGTCTTCCCTCGGCAGAGCTTCCTCTGCCATCACTGTTGGTTGATTAAACTCCCCCCTGTTATAGGCTGGAGTCATCCCAGTGACATTCCATATGTTGTACTGCCCGGTCGTCTGCCCAGTCCATATGTGTATTACCCACATGTTACCTCCCTTCGGCAGGATGTGGTTTCCGCAGCGTCCCTTCCAGCCTTGTCAAGGTAGGCTTTCCCAGTGGTCCTGTGAAACAGCAGTCGACTTCCCTGGCCTAAGCCTTGCCCTTCTCCGCCTCAGAATTGCGGGGGGACTTGAGGCTTTTACCCAGGCACTAGAAGGTGGCAGCTCTAGTGGCGTTTTCCAGGGTTAAAGATCCCATTCAACACCGACACACTCGCTCGTTGAAACACTCAACACACTCTTCAGACACCATCGAACGGCTCCGAAGCAAAAAGCAACTAGTGCGTGCATCCACTTCCGTATTTATACCGGCTCCGCGGGGTGGAGTGTGTGATGCAAATCACGCACGCAAAATTTAATTTGCTCGTGTTCGCATGCTTGAAGACAATTGGCTCCCTAGCGTGATCCCATTCAGTCGACGTCGATTACGTCCTCCGTTTCCTCCTTCAGAGAACAGTGGGTTGCATACGCAACCAGGACGTTACTGTGTGTTATTTTGGCCATGATAATCATGTGGTGACAGTCCTGATTCAGGTGAAACACACACCACTTCCCTCTTTTCAGCTGCACACAAACATTTTGAGGAAATGCTCACGCTTTTACAAGGGTCTGTTTGCACAAGCATTACAAGGCAAGTTGATTTACACCAAACATTTGTAATTTAAAAAAAACCTCTTCACTGTATCCTGCAACTGTTGTCTGGTTTGTAGTTCGTCTAGTTTATTTAACTGTTAGTTTTACTTTCTTGTGGGAGATAATAATATAGTAAGATGTGAATGTTCCTCTTCAGGGAGACTCCTCACCGCTGCCTTCTACCGCCTCAAGATCTGACGCTCAAGCTGGAATCTGTCGCTGAACCACCGGATGGGGTTTACACCAAAGATATATTGTATACACTACCTACTGTACATATTAATTCTTATTCACTCAAAGGTCTTTATGGTGGAGATGATCTTACCCCAGTTCCTCCAGTTTACAGTGAGGATTCGCCAGTACAGCAGAGAGCAGCTTCACTCCTGAGTCTCCTAGTTTATTCCCAGACAGACTCAGATATCTCAGGTGTGAGGGGTTTGATCTCAGAGCTGAAGCCAGAGCAGCACAACCTTCATCTGTGACACCACACTTACACAACCTGTAGAGAACAATGACACACATTAAGCCTATATCCAGAGATAAACACAACACTTAAAAATAAATAACATAATGCTGTCAATAGGAAATATATATAAATATTCATTAAAAAAGTTGTTAAATTACATCAGTTAGGATTAGGGGATTCAATGTACAGTTTGTACAGTATAAAAATCATTATTTCTATGGAAAATTCCCATAAAACATGGAAACACAACGTGTGTGTGTGTGTGTGTGTGTGTTAATTAATGTATCTGTAAACATTTTAAGGAACTTGTGTGTGTTAGTACTGGGAGAAAAAAAATCGACTAAACCAAACTTTCACAATTTTTTGGTTCACGATTTTAAAATAGATTTTTTTAAATTCCAGAATCAATATTGATTAAAGTTAAATTGCTTTAGTTTTGTCCTTGCTAATAGATGAGGTTGACAAGTTAGCCACTTTTGGTCCAACAGAGGATGAAATTTGTTGTTATCTAGGAGTGTCGTAATATCCATTAGGCTTAGGCTAATGGGACACCTGACGATGTCTACAGTGTAGGGATGGGACGGGAATGAAAATTTCATATCACGATTTTAGTGACCAAAGTTATCACGATTATCAATATCATCACATTTTTGATAAAATGAGATGGAAATGTTAAAAAAATTATATACACACTGAAAACATTTCAACAAGTTTTAGATTTGAAAATCAACAAACAACAAATACAATTAGCAGCTATATGCACTTTTTTAAACATAAAAATTTAATTAACATTAACCCTCTGGGGACCAAGCTGTTTTTGGGGCCCTTGAGATGTTCTGACATGCTCTGACATTTGTGCTTTTTTCAGTTATTTATAAACATGTTAATGGCAAAGGTGTAAATTCACTCTATATAGCACAAACAGGCCTACCATAATATGCGAGCAACATGTATGTAGATGTTTGTATTTTTAAGAGAATAATGTTTATGCGTGGTTATTTAAAAAAAAAAAAATGAAAGTTGCTGAAATAAGACCACAAAACTCATACAAAATATGTGCCCACAAGACTTTTGACTAATGGATGTTTTCTCTTCGAGTTCTAGCTTCAAAATTATGTGAAAATAGTCTTGCTTTATTGTTCACAAAAAAAAAATACATTGATTTAAATGGTGTAAAACAGGTTTTGCTTGGAAAGCCAATATGCGAGGGGGAGGAGTAGTTTACACCTTAGTCCTACCCACTCTGCATAATGACTCTGCATAATTAGCCATTCATTCAGGTGTGACACTGACTGAGCCACAATGCAAGGACAAAATATATATTTTGAAGAAGACTTATATTGACCATTTAAGATTTTGCTTACATCTATCTTGTAAATATGTTTTGCTATTTTATTAAAAAGGTTACAATTACAACAATAATTACAATTTCAGCAATATTTCTGCAAAAAAGTACTCTTTCTTTGTAAAAAAAAAAAAAAAAAAAGATTATAGGCCTACATTTTATCATATGTATTCATTAGTTTGAATATAGCCAACATTGGAACATCTTAGTCTATGACTTTATTTTTGACAAAATAGTATTTTATATATATGAGCAGAAAAGCTTATTTGATGTGACAGTATATTCTACAGTAAAAACTGTACCCAAATCTAGTCAACAAAATGTTGTCTTTCATACTTCGCCTGACTGTAACGTTGTTTTTATGAAATATTAGGGCATAGCCTATAAATGTTAATTTGCAGTTTAATACGTTGCTTATACAAATACATTTTATTTCAACATATTTCAGTCGATTTTTACTCATCTCAGTAGGCTATAGCAAAGCAATTCTTTCACACACAGACGCGCGATTCATATTTAGGCTAAACAGTCTTTACAAATATGTACCCTTCATTCATCTCACAGAAACGCGATTCATATTTAGGCTAAACAGTCTTTACAAATATGTAGGCCCTACCCTTCATTCATCTCACAGAAACGCGATTCATATTTAGGCTAAACAGTCTTTACAAATATGTACCCTTCATTCATCTCACAGAAACGCGATTCATATTATAGAAACGCGATTCATCTTTTTGTTTACATAAGCCTACAACGTTATTCCATAACGTTATTCCACATTAACACTTGAGAAAGGATAACTTAGCCTACCTCACTCCTCAGCGGGATCTGCTCCTCATATTGCTCCTCATATCAGCACGGAAAATTTTCTCCATAAGGTAGGCTATATTATGCCTCTTTGTTTACAGCTGATGTGGGGGCGTTTCACAGACTGAAATGGTTCTCAGAATTTGCGTTTGAATAGCACGCGTGGTCAAATTACTTTTGAATGGCTCGTAATGAGCTCGACTGGAGTCGCTCTCTTTTTATACAGATTACAGAAGCTGATAATATTTGTTTTTTATATAAATTACTTCATTTAAAAGCTGCGATCTCAAGCTTTATGCCCGTGGGTCTGTTTGCCTGTTTGACTGAATTTTCGCGGAGTTATAGATCATTTTCGAACGCGTTTCAAATGGGAGTTTACTGACAGAGAGAAGGCAGAAATAGCATCATGTTAGTTTTTCTTTATTTGTCAAAAAGCAAAACACTTTATTTTTATTGTGAGTATACAGAAAAAAAATAGAAACTGAACAGGATCGATTGATGTATTACACGAAAATGAAAGATCAAAATTAACAGAGCATTTTGTGTTTATTTTTCATTGCTAAAAAAAAAAACGAGCAAAACGCGCGGACGCGTTTTTGGTCTCCAGAGGGTTAACATGGAGCCCTGAGAGTTAGAGGTATAAGTTTTCCTAGTGCAGGTTTTAATGAACAGTACATTAAATGCACACATAAAAACAACAAAAGTAAAGCAATGTGCATGTAATAACAATACAACCATACAGGTATGTAAAATCATGTTCAAATCAAATGAACAGCAAGGATTGATTGTATGCCTGTTCTCTTCTTCTAAAGAAAAGAGTAAATCAGCTTTTGATAGAAAAAAACATATTGTATCGGCACCCAAGTATCGTGATAATATCGAATTAGGAAATTAGAGCATCGTCCCCCCTAGTGTGTGTGTGTGTCTCTGTACATGTGTGAGCTTAATGTATTTGTAAACATTGTGAGCGAATTGCTTAAAGTAATTGAAACTTAAGAGTGATTAAGAAGCAGATAAATGAACAATAAGGAAGGGACGTGCTTGATGATTTAAAAACACATGAGAACTCAAATCAGCACTCAAACAATGGCTTCTTGTGCCGCCTGACAGTGTGTTCCGCTTCGTGGCATTTTAATGCTCAAACACACACAAAATTACGTAAAAAAATACCCATCTTGCTTCTTGTCATTTTTTTTATGACTTTACACAACAGTTTGAAAATTATGTAATCGGGTCACATGACAATGGTAAGTGCTTACAATCTTGTATATTAATATATGAAGTATTTCTTATGGCCAGTTAGATTGGTATCTGCTGTACTTCATGGATTCATGTATTAAATCTGAGTTGTTTTAATGTGCACCATCATATTACAGACAACTGGTGTAATTATGCAGTTGTGGAGATGAATGATGATTTCAAAGCAATACATATATATACATTACCAGTCAAAATTTTTGGATCAGTAATATTTTTAAGGTTTTAAAAAGAAGTCTCTTCTGCTGCATTTATTTGATTAAAAATAAAAAGTGACAGTAATATCAGTAGTAGTAGAAGAAGAACGCCGTAATCTCAGTTCTCGCGCATGCGTCCTGGCGCTCCAGTGAACTCTCATCAGAGGCCCACATTGAAGAACACTAATAGTTGGATAAAGTCGTTATTTTTGTTGTTTTTCCGCACCAAAAGTATTGTCGTCGCATGATAAACTTAATGTAGAGCCACTGTAGTCACTTGGACTATTTTAACGATGTTTTTAATAACTATTCTGGGCCGGCGAGTTTCGGTCCCTCTGAAAGCCTATGGAGGAGTGAGACAGCTGACAGATTTCATCAAAAATATCTTAATTTGTGATCCGAAGATCACTTACATGGTTGGAACAACATGAGGGTGAGTAATTACTGACAGAATTTTCATTTTTGGGTGAACTAACCCTTTAAATTGGTTGTCAAATAGTTGTTTTAAAATAGTTCTTAACGTGTCAACCTTTTCTACTGTAGTTTTATGATTGCTTTTGGAATCGATGAAATCTATGTATTGGTTACTGGACCTGTTTATTGCACTATATGTTATTTAAAATTTGCTGTTTTATAAGTTAGTACAATAAAGATATTCTAAGTGAACTCTTAGTTAGACGTTGAAGATTTACATCTATTCAACGTCTAATAGACGACTTTTTGCTAGCTGGGATGTTATGGGATGTTAAAACAATATCTTTATACAATATCTAAAAATATATTTTCTAGGCCTTTTAAGGACATGTGTAGTCATGTACAAAATATGCCTCTATCCACATAAAATGTATATAGCCTATCATGTCTTTATCATACTTCTACGTTTGAAAAGCTGAAGCAAATAGTAGCAGCCCCCAATACAACATTGTTTTTAGTTATTTTGGAAAAAAGATGTACAAAAGTATTTTTGTGATAATTTGTGATTTTATCATGTAACAAACATCTTTGGTTCAAAGAGTATTTTTAGTTTCAACTGACCATAGAAATTTGATTTGTTCAAACTCACTTGAGAAAAAGTAAACCGGTTACTTGTAATAAGTTGAAGTAATTTTTCTTAACTTTGATCCGATATTTTTTTTTTCAGTGACTATATAAAAGCTGATATAACAAATTAAAACTATATAACATAAAAATATAGAAAAATTGTAAAAGAAGAGGTTAATGTAATGAACAATAAAGAATCATGAAAACCCCCTCTTTCAGCTCAAGTCTACCTCACAATCATTCTGAAAAATCCTCTTAAATGTGTGTGTGCGGCTGTGAGAAGAAGAGAGGGAGTGTGTGTGGCAGAGCAAGACAGAGGAGAGAGAGAGAGCGAGGGACGTGCAACTGTCATCTGTCAGCGGCCCATGCCGGCTCTCACTACATATCAGGGGGAAACTGGAGGATTTTACAGCGGACAGTGAAATTCCTACCAAATCACTGAACACAATCAGTATTTTACCTTTAACAGTATAAATGTTTATATACATTCACTATAAATGCATATATAATATAGTCATATAATATAGTCAATATAGCATATAGTCATTCAGGTCTCAGCCTACTGGCCCTGACTGAGACCTGGATCAGACCAGAGGACACTGCCACACCGGCTGCCCTCTCCACTAACTTCACTTTCTGACACACCCCTCGCCTGACTGGTAGGGGTGGAGGTACTGGTCTGCTCATCTCAAACGATTGGAAATTTGATAATTTACCACCTCTGTGTGACAATAGCTCATTTGAATCACATTCAATTACCATCACTAGCCCTATTAAAATCCATTTTGTAGCTGTATATCGTCCCCCAGATCAGCTTAGCAGTTTCTTGGAGGAGCTTGATGTGCTACTCTCATCCTTCCGTGAGGATGGTACTCCTCTCATAGTTTTTGGAGACTTCAACATCCACCTAGAAAAACCTCAAGCTGCTGATTTCAACACTCTGCTTGCCTAAACAAGTATCTACTGCGGCTACTCACAAATCAGGTAACAAATTGGACCTTATTTACACACACTACTGCTCCACTGACCATACACTGGTCACTCCACTGCACACCTCAGATCACTTCCTCCTCACTCTCATCCTCAAACTGCCTCAGAACACAACATACACTCCTCCACAGGTCACCTTTCACCTTTTTTCACCCTCACCCTCGGGCCTATCCTCTTTGGTCTCATCCACACTTCCTCCACCTGATCAGCTCTCAACACTAGATACTAAAAGTGCAACTGATACTCTTCAAACCACTTTAACATCCTGCTTGGACAACTTCTGCCCCCTTTCCTCCAGGCCAGCCCGCACCACACCCTCTCCCCCCTGGTTATCTGATGTTCTCCGTGAACATTGTTCTAAACTCAGGGGTGCAGAAAGGAAGAGGCGCAAATCGAAAGATTTTACTGACCTTGGTCTTTATCAACCCCTCCTCTCTTCCTTCTCTGCTAATATCTCTACTGCTAAAATGACTTACTATCACAACAAAATTACCAATTCTTCAGACTCTTGCATGCTTTTCAAAACCTTCTCCTTTCTTCTCAACCCTCCTACTCTTCTTCCTTCATCAACCCTAACAGCTGACGATTTTGCCACAGTCTTCATAAAAAAACAAAACACCATCAGCGGCCAATTTACCAATCCACAATCTGACACAAACATTTTACCAGCTAACACACCCTCCTTCTCTCTACTTTCAGAGGCAGAAGTCTCCAAACTCCTCCTTTCCAATCGCCTTACCACCTTTCAGCTTGATCCTATTCCCACTGACCTACTTCAAGCCATTTCATCCTCAGTTGTACCCGCACTCACAAACATCATAAACACCTCTCTTCACACTGCTACCTTTCTCACAGCATTTAAGCAGGCTTGTAACCCCACTGCTTAAGAAACCCACTCTAAATCCAGCACATCTGAAAAAATTCCAGACCGATATCTCTTCTTCCATTTGTCGCGAAAACACTTGAATGAGTTGTTTTCAACCAGATCTCATCCTTCCTTACACAGAACAACCTCCTGGACAACAATCAGTCTGGTTTCAAAAGCGGACACTCAACTGAGACTGCCCTGCTCTCAGTAATTTAAGCTCTGAGACTGGCAAGAGCAGCTTCTAAATCCTCAGTTCTCATCCTGCTGGATCTGTCTGCTGCCTTTGACACAGTTAACCACCAGATCCTCCTGTCAATCCTAAAGATGAAGGGCATCTCGGGAACCGCACTCCAATGGTTCATGTCTTACCTCTCAGGTAGGTCCTTTAGGGTATCGTGTAGGGGTGTGGTGTCTAAGAGCTACTGGAGTGCCTCAGGGCTCAGTGCTTGGACCATTTCTCTTCTCCATCTACATGACATCACTAGGATCTGTGATTCAGAAACATGGCTTTTCCTATCACTGCTATGCTGATGACATACAACTCTTCCTCTCATTACAGCCTGACGATCCGACGGTAGCTGATCATATCTCAGCCTGCCTGCCTGACATTTCTGGCTGGATGAAGGACCACCACCTTCAACTAAACCTTGCGAAGACAGAGCTACTTGTGGTCCCGGCCAACCCAGTGAGTGTCCAGAAAAGCGCTATACAAGTGTGATGTATTATTATTATTATTATTATTATAAATAAGAGAAATGTCTTCTCATATGATAAGAACACGCAGTCTCATTAATAATACAGACACTGACGTGTCCTCGATGTACTTTAGTGTTTCTCCACGTCATAATCTGTGATATTGACATGATGTAGACTTTAAACCAGGAGAAAAATCTCTACAGTCTCCAGTTTCCCCCTAAAATTAAAATGGATGGACTGTGTTAATCCTGACTGTGCTGAGATTGAGTGTGTTCAAAGTAAAGGGAGTTAAATGTATATCACAATGTCAAAGTGTGTTTTTCAGTGTGACTATCAGCACTGCAGAATCACCTTAATGAGGAGCAGCTCATGTGTTCAGTCAATTACAGATCAAACACGTGAACTCACAGCGGCAGGAGAAAAAGAGCAAACGCTTTAAAAATATTAATTCTCTTATATCATATGAACAAACGTAAAAATAATTTAATGACTTTGATCATGTTGTTTTAATAGCTTTGCTTCTAATTAATGAAATAATAGTTATTTCCCTGCATTTTATTCCATTTTGATTATACTTTATGAATTCACAGTGTCAGTTTCATGTGAGAGTCACGGATGATCTTACCACAGTTTCTCCAGTTTACAGTGATGATTCTCCAGCACAGCAGAGAACAGCTTTAATCCTGAGTCTCCTAATTTATTCTCAGACAGACTCAGTTCTCTCAGGTGTGAGGGGTTTGATCTCAGAGCTGAAGCCAGAGCAGCACAACCTTCATCTGTGACACCACACTTACACAACCTGTAGGGAACAATGACACACATTTAGCGTATATCCAGAGATAAACATGACACTTGAAAAATCAAAAAACAAAATGCTGCCAAAATGAAAAATATACAAATACTCATTAGTTCATATTGTGAAATTACATCAGTTAGGATTAGGGGATTATAGTTTTTACAGTATAAAAAGCATTATTTGTATGGAAAATCCCCATAAAACATGGAAACCCAACGTGTGTGTCTGATTGAGTGTGTAAGTGTGTGTGTGTGATTTATGTATTTGTGAACATTTTAAGGAACTTGTGTGTGTTAGGACTGGGAGAAAAAAATCGACTCAAACCATTGTAATTTTTTGGTTCACGATTTCAAAATAGTTTTTGTTCCCTTTCAGTCGAGAATGTCAGACGTAGTCGACATCAGCTGAATGGGGATCACGCTTAGGGAGCCTATCTTCTTCGTACTACTTTTTAATCAGGCCAAATCAACATTGGCGTGCGTGATTACACTCTCCGCCCCGCAGCGTGGTTATAAACACGAAAGTGGACACATGCACCAGTTGCCTTTCGCTTCGGAGCCGATCGGATGTCTCTGAAGTTACTACTATTTACACAGCAAGTGAGTGTGTTGGTGTTCTGGCGGGAAGACCTCCCAGTGTTGGCGTTTCTACAGCCTGAGTGCAGCGGTGATCGCTAGCTTCTTGAGCTCTCGACTGCTGTTTTAACAGCAACACATTTCTATTTCTTTGTGTGTTTGACGATTGGTTAGAGGGCGAGAAGTAAGCGCTTCACTGTTTCACTGATTCAGTGTTGTCGCGGACATTTCCTATGTGCTATAGCACTGGTGATGGTCCCATTTTCTAGAAGAGCAACATGGGTGCGTTTGCATCTTAAAAAAAAAAAAAGAAAAGATGTCATTCCGCCTGTGCATTTCTGGATGCATTCGTTCCCTGTCTCTCTGTAATGGTCACAATTGTTGCATCACGTGTTTGGGCTTACAGCACGCTGAAGCAGCTTTTGTGGACAGTTCATGTTCTCATTGTGGGAATATGACTGTCGCAGTGTTGAGGTCGAGACTCACCTTCGTCCGCGAATCTCGAGTCCCCATTACCATGCCCCGCCTTCGGGTGCCGTGTGGTGTGGGTGACAGTAGGATAGTGTTGGATGTCTCACCCGGTAACCATTCTCTGTGGGCTCCTCATTCCTCCGTTCCATAGCCGGTGGAGTTCGCTGTGGAACTGTGGAAACCAGCCATTTCACCCGGGGCTCCCCCAGAGGACAGGATGCCGATTGCAGCATCGGAGGGTGAGCTGGCCTCTAGAGATGGACTCGACTGCGTTGTCTCTCTCTGGGAGAGTAACGTTGCTTGAGCCGGATCCAGAACTGTCAGCTATGCTGATTTGGGCCGCCGAGGCTGTCGGGCTCGAGTGGAACCCCCCACGTGTCCCACTCAGTCTCGGTTGGATGATTGGTATCTCGGGGCGGGCCGTGCTGGTTCTCAGCCCGCCAACCCAGTGCCCTTCTTTCCCAAAGTGAATGGAGGGCTTACTAGGTCGTGGATGGCACCTTTTACTGCAGAAAACTGCCTAAGTGGTTCTTCCCCCCTCGCTACCCTTGAGGGAGGAGCGTGAAGGGTTTTGATGCAAAGAACTTTTGCGACAACAGGTGCACTTGTGTCCAACGGCCGCTGCTTCTGGGGGATCCTTGTCTCCTCTCGCAGGCCTGTGAGCTCGCATCATGTTTGGTGGTCAGAGCTTACAGAGCTTGCGGGCAAGCTGCCTCCTCTTTTTATGCCATGGCGTTGTTGCAGGTCTATCAGGCCAAGACACTCATGGACATGCAGGAGGATAGTCTAGACTGTGCGCTCATGAGTGAGCTCTGCACTGCTGCTGACCTCGCCCTCATGGGCACGAGCGTTGCAGCGTGCGTGGTCGGTCTAGCGGTGTCCACCCTTGTGGTCCAGGAGTGCCATTGTTGGCTCAGCCTGGTTGGAATGGTGGATGCGGACAAGGTTTGGTTCCTAGACTCCCCAATTTCCCAGGTTGGGTTGTTTGGCGATGCGGTGGAGAGCTGCGCCCAACAGCTCTCCGCCGCCCAGGTGCAGATGGAGGACACCCGACACATCCCACTGCTCACTTCACCCGTTCGCTGGGGGCAGCCTGTTGCAGGCGCTGCCAAGCCAGGTGGTTCAGCACTGGCTTAAGGTCGAGTCCAGAGGTGACCGTGGCAGAGCGGTGACCGTGGCACCCGCTCAAGTTCAGTGATTTTCATCACACTCAGGTGTTGAGCAGAGATGCTCCTGAAGCTCAGTGAATTTCATCACACTCAGGTGTTGAGTAGAGGTGCTCCTGAAGCTCAGTGATTTTCTCCACACCTAGTGTTGAGCAGTGCTCCTGTCTTGTGCGCGCATGTCGCTTGCATGTACTGTGCTAGGCCAGGAGTGGAGCAGGTCTTGATAGGTGCCCCTTATTGGCCCAACCAAACCTATTCCCCTCAACAGCCCTTCCTGACTTTCCCCTGAATACATTCTCAGGGACGGGGCATGATGGCACCTGCGTTCAGACCCCTGGAGAAGTCCAGGCTGGTCCTAAAAGTTGATAAGGAGGTTAAGGTTGTTACTGCAGGAATATTTGGCGGTCACCATCACTTCTGCGAGAGCACCCTCGAAGAGGAAGTGTTGCTTTCGCCGAATAGAAGTGGAACCTATTCGTTGAGTGAGTCTTCTTTCCGTGACGAGATCCTGAAAGCGTTCGGTCATTTCAGTGTTCTCTTTCCTGCAAGATGGGTTGGAATGAGGGCTGTGTCCTCCACCCTCAAAATTTTGTTGCCTCTATTTTTCTTTGACACACATCATGATGCAGTAGCTGGGAAGCACGTCCTGATCACCAGGTTCCTGACTGAGCAAGGTAACTAAAAGCCTTGCGCCCCGCTTTATCCTCTTGGGCCTTATCTCTGGTGCTACTTCACTGCAGAGAATAAATTCTGCTTTAAAATAAATAGTTCTCCTGCTCGCATAGTCTCTACTAGAGAGTAGGGACTTGCTCGCTTTCGGTCAACGAGTTGTGCCTGGAATTCGGGCCGGCTACCTCTCACTAGCTGAGACCCTGGCCTGGATATGTGCCCAAGTTTCCTACCTCTCCCTAAAAGGTGGGACCAGGTGGTGAACCTGCAAGCGCTACCCTGGAGGAGGCAGACCCAGCCCTGGCTTCTCTGTCCGTCCGCTTCATTGTGGTTATATGTGCACAGAATGCAAGCCTTAGGACCTCAGACCAGCTCTTGTCTGTTAAGGAATTCAGCAGAAAGGGAAGGCTGTTTCCAAGCAACGTTGGCCCACTGATAAAGGTGGCTGCTTTTATCTTGGTGTTAAACGTCACATGTCCACTTACGTGGTGAGCTACTCTGAAGTGAGTGGTGCTCCTGCCTAGGCATTGACACAGTGTGCTTCAATTTGCCCAGTCCATATGTGTATTCTCCACATGTATCTCCTTGTGAGCAGGATGTGGCTTCCGCAGCGTCTCTTCCATCCATGTACAGGGAACGCTTTCCCAGTGGTCCTGTCCCTTCTCCGCCTTAATTCGAGGGGGGATCAGGAGGCTTCTTTCTAGGCACTGGAAGGTGGCAGTACTAGTGGCGCTTTCAATAGATCCCCATTCAATCGACGTCGACTATGTCATGTTCTGGACAGAAAGGAAACGTCCTGGTTGCGTATGCAACCCACCATTCCCTGAAGGAGGGAACGGAGGATGTAGTCCCCTCGCCACTACTGCTGGACCACTTCTGACTCCGGGGGCCGCTCGGCTCCTCACCGAAAAAGCAACTGGTGCGTGCGTCCACTTCTGTGTTTATACCCCCGCTGCGGGCCATGTAATCACGCACGCCAATGTTGAATTGGCTTGATTAAATAGTAGTACGAAGAAGACAGGCTCCCTAAGCATGATGCCCATTCAGTCGATGTCGACTACGTCCTCCGTTCCATCCTTCAGGGAACGGTGGGTTGCATACGCAACCAGGACGTTTTATTCCAGAATCAATATTGATTCAAGTGAAATTGCTTTAATTTTGTCCTTGCTTATAGACGAGGTTGACAGAAGTTAGTCTCTTTTGGTCCAACAGAGGATGAAATGTGTCAAGGTAACAAGTAACAAAACTAGAGGTATTTCGCATTTCATGGAAAGAGAGTTCGATTGCATATAGAGAGGCCTTAAAAGCTGCTAGATCTGCTTATTTTTCAACCCTATTTGAAGAAAATAAACAAAACCCTAGGTATTTATTTGAAACAGTGGCTAAACTAACGAAAAAGAAAGCTTCAAGCCCAGAAATTTCCAAGCAACACAGCAGTAATGACTTTATGAACTTCTTCACTTATAAGATTGATAATATCAGGGACAAAATTATAACTATGCAACCGTCAACTACAGTATCACATCAGGGAGTGCATTGTAGTCTCCCTAAGGAAAAATTTGATTAATTTATTGCTATAGGAGAGGAAGAATTCACTAAACTCATTAAATCATCTAAACCGACAACATGTATGTACGACTAAGCTACTGAAAGAGATGCTTCCAGAGGTCATAGATCTTCTTCTTACTATCATCAATTCATCTTTGTCTCTAGGATACGTACCAAAAACCTTTAAGCTGGCTATGATTAAACTGCTTGTTAAAAAAAATGCAACTTGATCCTACAAATCCGTCAATTACAGGGCGATCTCGAATCTACCTTTTCTGCCAAAGATACTAGAAAAGGCAGTATCCTCACAACTATGTTCCTTTTTAGAAAGAAATGATATCTGTGAAGATTTTCAGTCAGGATTTAGACTGTACCATAGTACCGAGACAGCTCTCATTAGAGTAACAAATGATTTGCTCTTATCATCCGATCGTGGTTGTATCTCTCTATTGGTGTTACTCGATCTTAGTGCTGCATTTGACACTATTGACCACAACATTCTTTTAAATAGACTTGAAAATGATGTTGGCATTAGTGGAATTGCATTAGCTTGGTTTAAATCATACTTATCAGACCGTTATCAGTTTGTAGCAGTTAATGAAGAGAATCACAAGTTCAGTATGGTGTACCACAAGGCTCAGTGCTAGGACCGTTGCTTTTCAGTCTGTACCCTTGGGAGATATCATTAGGAAGCATGGAATTAGTTTTCACTGTTATGCCGATGATATATTCGGCTCTATATTTCTTCACAACCTAACGAAAACTACCAATTCACAAAATAAACGGAATGCATAGCTGATTAAAAAAATTGGATGACTAGTAATTTCCTACTACCCAAATTCTGAAAAAAAAAGAGATTCTAATTATTGGATAAAAAACGTCCTCACGTAATAACCTAGAATACTGTCTAACACTTGATGGCTGCTTTGTTAAGTCTTCGTCATCGGTTAGGAACCTGGGTGTGCTCTTTGATACCAATCTTTCATTTGAAAGTCACGTCTAGTATCTGTAAAACCGCATTTTTCCATCTTAAAAATATATATAAATTACGCCATATGCTCTCATTGACAAATGCGGAATAATTAGTTCATGCGTTCATGATCTCAAGGCTAGATTATTGTAATGCTATTATGGGTGGTTGCCCTGCACGCTTAATTACCGGCAGTGGCTCAGTGGCTCAGTGGTTCATGTAGGTTGTCTATAAACCGAAAGGTTGGTGGTTCAATCTCCGGTTCCACCTGACCAAGTGTCGAGGTGTCCATGAGCAAGACACCTAACCCCAGCTGCTCCCGACGAGCTGGATGGCGCCTTGCATGGCTGACACCGCCGTCGGTGTGTGAATGGGTGAATGTGAGGCTATGTAAAGCGCTTTGGTGGCCATAGGTCTGTGAAAGCGCTATATAAATGCAGTCCATTTACCATTTTTACCATTTAATTAACAAATTATAGCTGGTCCAAAATGCAGCAGCTCAGGTTCTTACCAGAACCAGGAAGTATGACCATATTAGCCCTGTTCTGTCAACACTGCATTGGTTCCCTATTAAACATTGTATACATTTTAAAATATTGCTGATTACTTACAAAGCACTAAATGGTTTAGCTCCGCAGTACTTGAGCGAGCTCTTAACGCATTATAGTCCTTCACGTCTATTGCGATCTCAAAATTCCGGCCAGTTGATAATACCTAGAATATCAAAATCGACTGCTGGCGGTAGATCCTTCTCCTATTTAGCACCAAAACTTTGGAACAGTCTTCCTACCATTGTCCGGGAAGCAGACACACTCTGTCAGTTCAAAGCTAGACTAAAAACTAGTGCTGTCAGTTAAACGTGTTATTAACAGCGTTAACGCAAACCCATTTTAACAGCGTCAATTTTTTTTATCATGAGATTAAGTCTTTTTGGCCTAGCAAACTTTTTAGTTTTTTTCACATGCTGTTGCAACAACTAGTAACTTTAGAAAAACTAAAACACCACACCGGATCTAGCTAGACCGGAAACAAAACAACAGGCACGCCGCACACACTTGTTTGAGCTTGCGAGCTGGCCAAAGAGTAGTAGGCTAAAGGGGGTCGCACACCGGACGAGAAGCGCAGCGCCACGTCTTTAAAATTAGAGCACATTATTCTCTGAGTGTACACCTCGCCAAGCTACGGCTCAGGACCTTGATAGAAATCCTGCTGCTCCACAGAGCGCCATTTACATAGTTTTATATTAAATTTAAATTTATTTGTCTCAAATTCCATTTATTCAGAATGGCGCCGCCGGTGTGTGTATACTGATAGAGAATAATGTGTTCGAATTTTAAAGACGCGGAGCTGCGCTTCTCGTCCGTAGTGCGACCTTCTTAACGCTACATTTTGAGTGGATGGCGAGCGTGAGGCATCGAAATGGATGCCAATAAGATTCTGAATGGAAAGTTTACTTTGAAAAAGTTGCCAAATGGTTCCATTGACAATATCAAAGTGATCTATGTGTTTTGTCGTTGTGAACTGAGCTATCATCGCAGCACGTCCAGTCTGAAATACCACTTGACGCGAATGCGAATTCTCTGATGCAATTATTTGCTCCGAGTGTGAGTGTGAAATTGAACACTACAGTATATGCCAATGTTGTTTTCAAAAAAAAAAAAAAAAAACATTTGCACAAAGCAAGCCGATCCACTTTTCCATGTTGATGAGAGCATTAAAATGAGAAGAAGAAAAAATGGGACAAAAAGAAATCAAGGGACATTTAGAATAGATAAAAATGTGTGATTATTTGAGATTAACTGCGACATGAATGCGATTAATCGCGATTAAATGTTTTAATCATTTGACAGCACTCCTAAAAACACATCTCTTTGACCTAGCATACACATAACACATTATAGACTTCTATAATTCAATGTTAGGCTGCATAGATCAGGTCAGCCGGAACCGGGAACACTTCCCATAAATCCTGATGTACTCGTTACATCATTAGAAGAATGGCATCTGCACTAATATTAGTGTCTTTGTTTATCCCACGGTTTATTCGGTTAAATTCGGTTTGCGTATCTACCCTGAAGTGATAAAATTCTGTATCAAAAATGTTAAGGCCAGACAAGTAGTTTTTTAAGGCTTGGTTTTTAGGGAATTACAAACCTGAGCACATATATTCAAACGCGCATACCAATAGACTGATCTCGTAATACGCATGTGCACGCCATCAGAGTTCTCACAGGTTTCGCGTTTAAAGTCTGTGTAGAGTTTCCTGTTAAAACGGTGTCGTGTTAGCGGCCCCTAAGTTAATAACCAATGATCATTGTGATGGAAGTGAATCAATCAAATTAACTTTAGCTGGAAAATAACTTTATTCAAGAACTGCTATGAAGCCAAAACAATCTCTGTTACTTTAATCTATCCTTGTATCTCTGTAAAGCCGCTTTGGAACAATCTACATTGTTAAAAGCACTATATAAATGAAGATGACTTGACTTGACTTGACTAGTGATAAAGCTGATATGGTGACAGTCCTGGTTCAGGTAAAACACACGCCACTTCCCTCTTTTCAGCTGCACACACACGTTTTGAGGAAATGCTCATGCTTTCACATGGGTCTGTTTGCACAAGCATTACAAGGCAAGTTGATTTACACCAAACATTTGCAATAAAAAAAAACCTCTTCACTGTATCTTGCAACTGTTGTCTGGTTTGTAGTTTGTCTAGTTTATTTAACTGTTCGTTTTACTTTCTTTTGGGAGATAATAATATAGTAAGATATAAATGTTCCTCTTTAGGGAGACTCCTCACAGCTGCCTTCTCCCGCCGGCAGGATCTGACGGCTCAAGCTGGAATCTGTCGCTGAACCACCGGATGGGGCTTACACCAAAGATATATTATACACACTATCTACTGTACATATTAATCATTATTCACTCTGAGTCTTTATGGTAGAGATGATCTTACCATAGTTCCTCCAGTTTACAGTGAGGATTATCCAGTCCACCAGAGAACAGCTTCACTCCTGAGTCTCCTAGTTTATTCCCAGACAGACTCAGTTTTCTCAGGTGTGAGGGGTTTGATCTCAGAGCTGAAGCCAGAGAAGCACAACCTTCATCAGTGACACCACACTCACTCAACCTGTAGAGAACAATGACACACATTAGGCCTATATCCAGAGATAAACACGACACTTAAAAATACATAACATAATACTGTCAATATGAATTCTGTCAGGACCACTACCATCAAATACGATTGACAATTAGTTTAGATTGGCGGTATGTTTCCGTTCTGGGCGAGAACTCCCTGCGCATCCATGTAGCCTAGCATGGATAAGAGCAGGGAGAGCACCAATAACCCCCCTTGGGTAAACAGAACAGAGCCAACATGAATGTTTGCAAATATATTTAATTCAAGATTTTGAAGTACAACATAATTCGAGAATTTATTCTGATTCAAGGGGAATCAGAATGCCAAATCCTGACTGGATGAGAGGAGGAGCTAGGGATGGAGGACAGTAATTAGCTCCTGAGAAATGCGATAGCTGCTGATAATACTGAAGGAGCTTATATATGTATACAGTAATAGAAGTCATATTCCTATAGCAGTGGTGGACAGTAACGAAGTAAATGTAATTCGTTACTGTACTTAAGTAGCTTTTTTGCGTATCTGTACTTTACTGAAGTATTTAAATTTAGGAAGACTTTACTTTAACTCCACTACATTTCAAAGTCAAATATCTTACTTTTTACTCTACTACATTTTCAAAATCAGTCGTTCCTTTTTATTTATGAGTGGATAAAAACTTAACTGGTCAAACGAGCCACCAATCACAGTACAGTACACGTGCTTTGTTTTGAACTTGCCTTGGCGGTATCTACTAAGCGCGAACCAGAGCCGTTAAATATGAGAGTTGCGACCATAGACAGTATGGCTATATAAGAGGTTGCGACACACTAGGCTTGTTAGACTTGAACCGGCGCTGCACAGACCGATCAGTTTATGACATCAAAGCAAGGGCGTAGGAACCGGGGGGGACGGGTCCCCCCCCAATATTGGAGACAGTCGCATTTGTCCCCCCCAAAAAATTATACAGCGAGGGAGAAAAATATTTGATTTTTAAATCGAGCTTCGCACCGAGCGCACAGAAACAGAGGACAGGGTGTGTGTGTTCATCTGAGCCTCATTGGTCCGTCACTGCCCGTCAATGTCAGAATAAATGTCCAATCAAATCAAAGCAGGCGGGCTTTATGTTCACAGACGCTGCAGAGCGCGAAGTTTAGCAGTGCGAGGCAGTTTAGTTTATGCTCAAGTGCGAGATATGTAAGTAGCTAAACTAAACATTTCATATTCAACAGTTGTTTTAGGTCATACATGTTAGAAATAATCAGTCAAACTAATAAATGTTTGTCTAATTTCGCCATTTGTTGTAACTGAAAATAGGCCTATATAACGTGATTCATGTAATTTAATGTAATAATTAGTTATGGCTAACGTTACTGTCATTATGAGGGGAGGGGACAAAAACATTAACAAAGCCGTTTTCATCATGTAAGGCACAGGTTAATATGAATGTGTACATATTGAGAATAAATATTATAATATAATTTGTAGTCTTCAGTAAATTAAAAGAAGAGAGAAAAAGAAAGAGTGATGGAAATGAGGAGAGAGCATGTATTGACAAATAATCAACTGCCCGCTGACATGGTTTTAAAGTTATTGTTGTCCATTTTTTTTTGGCCTTCAAAACATCTTAAAATGCACATATGTAGATCAGAAAAATCTAAAGTGTCTCGGGGGAGCCCCTGAATCCCCCCTAACTGCCTCACATTTGGGACCTCAGTTATTATAAAACCCTGCGTTTATACTAATAAACAGTCAATATCCTAGTAATATTCATGTTAATAAGCAACTAGTTAATAGTGAGAATTAGATCCTAAACTAAAGTGTTACTTTTTTTTTAAATCATACACAGTGATATGTTACAATATTATCATGCTATTATTATTATTATTATTATTGTAGCACTGAGGATTTGAATAATTGTAATGTGATGATCAGATGCAGATATCTAAATCAGAGAATATCATAGGATTATTTATTTTCAACAGTGGATTCGGGTGACTCAAAGTGCACCCGATTAATACATTTATCTTTAAAATGTAAAAAAAATTCTTCCAGGGGTGCATGCCCCCGGACCCCCTAGATGTAGCTCCACTTACAAAAATATTGTGGGAAACACAGTAGGCTATATGATGTTATAGGAAAAATAAAAATGTAATTATCTTATAATTCAAATAATTTAAATCCTAGAATCGCCGCTGGTGTCCCCCCCCCAATGTTAAACTAATTCCTACGCCCCTGCATCAAAGTATAGAGTGAAATCACGAGAGCGATTGAAAAGCATACAGAGCCGTCTACTCTCTAATCGCTCTCGGGGTATTTTAATGTCATCACCGATTGGTCTGTGCAGTGCGCAGCGCCGGTTCAAGCCTACTGTGATCTCGCCGCCGCGCGGTCACGTGATTCGTGTAGCTCTCAATAGTTCCAAACAAATCGCGTTGCCAATGATTTTAAGCGGCGCAGAGAGCAGCAGCTATTATTGCAGCAATTATCTGTAAATATTGACACATAATGAACATTGGTTATTACGTTGACACTAAAAGTACTTGCATATAATAGCATTTTTTTCTGGGGAGTAGCAGAAACACTGCATTAATACGTTTTGGTGTTTAATTTTGGAGGGAAATTGGCTGCTCCCATAACGTAGAATATATGTATATATATATATATATATATATATATATATATATATATATATATATATATATACAGTGAGGAAAATAAGTATTTGAACACCCTGCTATTTTGCCAGTTCTCCCACTTAGAAATCATGGAGGGGTCTGAAATTGTCATCTTAGGTGCATGTCCACTGTGAGAGACATAATCTAAAAAAAAAAAATCCAGAAATCACAATGTATGATTTTTTAACTATTTATTTGTATGATACAGCTCCAAATAAGTATTTGAACACCTGAGAAAATCAATGTTAATATTTGGCACAGTAGCCTTTGCTTGCAATTACAGAGGTCAAACGTTTCCTGTAGTTTTTCACCAGGTTTGCACACACTGCAGGATGGATTTTGGCCCACTCCTCCACACAGATCTTCTCTAGATCAGTCAGGTTTCTGGGCTGTCGCTGAGAAACACGGAGTTTGAGCTCCCTCCAAAGATTCTCTATTGGGTTTAGGTCTGGAGACTGGCTAGGCCACGCCAGAACCTTGATATGCTTCTTACAGAGCCACTCCTTGGTTATCCTGGCTGTGTGCTTCGGGTCATTGTCATGTTGGAAGACCCAGCCTCGACCCATCTTCAATGCTCTAACTGAGGGAAGGAGGTTGTTCCCCAAAATCTCGCAATACATGGCCCCGGTCATCCTCTCCTTAATACAGTGCAGTCGCCCTGTCCCATGTGCAGAACTTTGAGTATCTTTACTTTAACTCAAGTACATGGTATGTGTACTTCGTCCACCACTGTCCTATAGCTAGATGTGGAGCAGCTGAGAGTCAGCTGATGCGAGCTTGACTAATGTGACCTGCCAGAACTAACACTACATTTGATATATATATATATATATACAGGGCTTGACATTAACTTTTTTGCTCACTAGCCAATGTGGCTAGTGGTTTTCCAAAGTTACTAGCCACACAGCATTTTTACTAGCCACATTTTTGTTGTTGTGAAATTACCTGATAAAAGTTGACTATGGCGTGCTAAAATTTACTTGAACTAGATTTACAACCCTTTTAAATGTAAAACTACTGTACACACCCAAATCAAGACTACATAAATATATAACAATACAAGTCATTATCATTAGCTCTGATAAGGTTGTGTGTAAAGCTCCTTTTTTTAAATAAAACCATGTATTATGTATTATATGTCGCCACATAGCTCCACCGGCATACGACTAACTCCAGCAGGGCAGCTAGCTGTCTCTTCGTTTCTGTGGTGTCAGTAATATGTAATCCTCATTAGGGCTGTCAAAATTCCTCAAAAATGACGTTCGAATATTCCCTCTAAAAAAAAAAAAACACATTAGTGGGCAATAGGCTAAACACATAGCCTATTGCCTTTTCGAACTATTCGAACATCTGGTTGCGCATTTTGTCAATGACGCGCGCTTACGTCAATAACAGGACAAATTAATA
Organism: Rutilus rutilus; assembly: GCA_021464565.1. NCBI lineage: Eukaryota > Metazoa > Chordata > Actinopteri > Cypriniformes > Leuciscidae > Rutilus > Rutilus rutilus. The sequence goes on along the minus strand of JAJAQA010000016.1, from coordinate 1,671,021 downwards.
AAGAGACATAACTACTTGTATAGGTAGTTTATTTAAGTTTAAACATATTTGACAACGTATTACCTACACACAAAAAAGTAAAACAACTTTCTCTCGCTCGCCCTCACCCTGCTGCGTTCACGCCGGACACGAATAGGCAGGCGCGAGTGATTTCAATGTAAAGACGCGTTTATGCGCGTCTGGAGGTCTTGCGGCGCGAATGAGGCGTCACGCTCTCTGCACATAACGGTTTAAAGGAACAACAATAAGCAAATGTTGAGTGCTGATCAAGAGTTTTGTGCAAGCAATTTAAGGTCGCGACTTATATAGCAGGCTTCATTCAGTGATTGAAACAAATATTATTAACATTAATTGAAGTTTTACAGTATATAGAACCTACATTGAACGCTCCGAGCGAGCTGTGCTGTGGTAAACGGAACTTTTCCTTGACATGAAACGGTAAATAATCAAACCAGTGGAAGCCTGCAGTGCATGAAACTGCTGTATCTAACCTACCTTATTCATGCAATATCTATTCAGTCAGTACAGTAGCCTACACTTTAGTAATGTTTCTGTTTAATGTGTCAACGCTTCTTCCTGTTACCTGTCCCTGATCCCTCAGGCAGCGCGCCCACTCGCAAAGCAGACAGCCGCGCCTCTACCGCGGGCGTTTTTCCACATTCGAATATTCATTTTCACCTTCGAAATTCTGTTTTTTAAAACTATTCGAATTTAGAATATTCGTTGACAGCCCTAACACTCACGGGAGTTGTAGTGTTGTAGTGTCATAGTGTCACACTTATTTCAGATGCCTTTTGAAAAGACTACAATTATTCAACCTGCCAAAGTGGCTAGTTGGAGTGACTATGTTACCCGCCACGAGCAAAATCCACCCGCATTTGGCGGGTTGGCGGGTGTTAATGTCAAGCCCTGTATATATATATATATATATATATATAAACATTCAATAAACAGTTTGTACAGTATAAAAATCATTATGTCTATGGAAAATCCCCATAAAACATGGAAACTCAATGTGTTTGTGTGATTGAGTGTTTGTGTGTGTGTGTGTGTGTGTGTGTGTGTGTGTGTGTGTGTGTGTGTGTGTGTGTGTGTGTGTGTGTGATTAATGTATTTGTAAACATTTTAAGGAACTTGTGAGTGTTAGGACTGGGAGAATAAAATCGAATCAAACTATCGCAATTTTTTTGGTTCGATAAATGAGTGATGCGTCGTATTATCACGATACTTGGGTGCAGATACAATATGTATTGACATTTTTAAGAATTGTGATTTACGATTGTTTCTATCAAAAGCTGATTTACTAAAGCCCTCGCGCTGCTCATATGCTAAGAGAGAGATAAGACAGTAGAGCTGCACGATTCATCTTCAAAATACTGTGATCTCTATTCAGAAACCCACACGATTTTCTTCAAATTCGTCTGTCTATTAAACCTTTGACAAAATCATATCGCAACATTCAAATCTGTGTTGGCGCTGCCGCTGACCTAGAGAGAGTTGTCATGAAACAGCTTCACAAAAGGTCTTTTAAACCTTATAATAATATCATTATTTCTGTAATACAATAGTTCAAATGATCATAGAAGCACTGGGATAAAAGTTTAAAGTTCAAAAATAAAGACTGATGTCTACAGTAGCGATCAAATTAGAGTAAATCAGTTTTTGATGGAAACAATCGCAAATCGCAATTCTTAAAAATCGCAATAGATATTGTATTGGCACCCAAGTATCGTGATAATATCGAATCAGGAGATTGGTGAATCGTCCCAGCCCTAGCGTGTGTGTGTGTGTGTCTGTACATGTGTGAGCTTAATGTATTTGTAAACATTTTGAGTGAATTGCTTAAAGTGACTGAAACTTTAGAGTGATTAAGAAACACAGATAAATGAACAATGAGGAAGGGACATGCTTGATGATTTAAAAACGCATTAGAACTCAAATCGGCACTCACACAATGGCTTGTTGTGCTGCCTGACAGTGTGTTCCGCTTCATGGCATTTTAAATGGTCAAATACACACAAAATTACAAAAAAAACCCCACCCATCTTGCTTCTTGTGCACATGCTTATTTTTTGAATGACTTTACACAACAGTTTTAAAATTATGCAATCGGCTCACATGACAATGGTACGTGCTGTAGCGTCTGGACCAATTGGACAGACACAATTCATTTATTTAATGAATAATCCAGCAAACTCACTGTGAAACTTTCACCAAAAGCTAACATCCCAAGTGAAGCTAACACACTGGCAGGATGGTGTCTTGTTACAGGAAACACAGAGAGTTTTACGATCAAAAAGAATTTGGCCGCATGTCAGGAGAGACAATGGGGAGACAGAAACAATCTTCCATGCAGACTTCACTGCATTAATCAGAAACAAACTGATCTAGAAATGAACGTGCATCGTGTGAATGATTGTGATGTTTTGTGTCCTATTATGTATACACCATGGTATGTATTTTATTATACAACCAACGGTCAATGTAACCTTACCTGTATCATGTCTCCTATCTAATTAATCCTCATTTGATGACTCACGCTTTGATGTACATCACCTTCTCTTAGAATGCAGTGTGGATTTGTTATATTTATCTGAGTATTAATGAACAGAAAAGAGGGCTTGAGACAGCGTCGTAAATCTTTCACACAAAGGAAATTCCCGCCAGAAATTCCCTCTTTCTGATTGGTTTAAGACCGCCTGCAAGGCGTGCCTTTTGTTAAGCTTCCCGTTCCGTTAGCCCTGCCTCACTCTCAGCGCTTCTCATCCTACAACACTACAACGCTGTTACTGGGGGGGGGGGGGGATCACTGGGGCCCAGGGCCCTGGGCACTGCCTGCCATGCTTTCATGCTCCCAAAAAGAGAGAGTGCAAAACTGCAAACCTACCATCACCACACCATCCAACGATCAACTCCTTGCCTTCTCGGCACTTCAGGCCACTTGCACCATGACTTTTGACCCTCACGGACCCACCAACGGACTCATTTTTCAACCACTTCAAGAATTGTCCACGATTGCAACTGACCATGCAAGTATAAATTTAATGAGGTGCTCTGAAAATGATCAGCTGATGGTTCTTTTCATACTGAAATAGATCTTGCTCCATAGTTCTATTTCCTGCTTCCGGTTCCATAACACTCACCACTTTACCTATGTATGTATGTATGGATGAATATATGTATGTTTGTTTGTTTATTTGTTTAGTGTTAGTTATGTTTGTGAGTTAGTTAATAAAACTTGTGCACAATATGGATGTGGTTTCTAAGTGTCTCTGCTTGCATACAAAGTCCCTTTTACGATCTTGATCTTGTTACATGCTCTAATTGCTGTACATGATAAGGAATAATTATTTTTCAGTGACCATGAAACATACACTTTCCTTAAAATAAATTAATAATCAAAAAGTTAGTTGGAACTGATTAATTGATTGTAATATTAATTTGGCTTACCTCAAAGTTAATCTAATTAACTGACCCAAATATTAATAATTAATCATAATTGGTAATTATGGATTATTATTAATATTTCCCCTTTGAGCTAATATCGTTACAGTGCTTACAATCTTGCATATTAAATATATTAAGTATTTCTTATGGCCAGTTAGATTGGTATCTGCTGTACTTCATGGATTTTTTTGTTTTTATCTGCACCATCATGTTACAGACAACTGCTGGTGTAATTATGCAGTTGTGGAGACGAATGATGATTCCAAAGCAATACATGCATATACACTACCAGTCAAAAGTTTTGGGTCGGTAATAGTTTGAAGATTTTAAAAAGAAGTCTCTTCTGCTGCATTTATTTGATTAAAAATAAAAAAATAACAGTAATATTGTGAAATATTATTCCAATATAGAAAAGCTCTTTTCTATGTGAATATATGGTAAAGTGTAACTTTCTATTCATCAAATAATCCTGAATATTGTTAAAATTGTACACAACTGTTTTCAACATTGATAATAATAATAATAATAAAGAATGTTTTTGAGCATCAAATCAGCATATTAGAATGATTTCTGAATCCTTATTGTGTGACACTGAAGACTGAATGATGAAATTTTGCTTTGATCACAGGAGTAAATTACATTATAAAAGTTATTTTAAATTGTTAAATATTGTCATGATCCTGGTATCTTTCTCTTACTCTCTTCCTCCCTCTTCTGGTCACACTCATTATTACATCCTATCACGCACACACATCCTCATTCATTATCCCATTCAGCTGTTACTCATTACCTCATCTCTACACTCTCTCTCTCCACCTGTTTCCCACCTTCTCTGATTAGACTCTCTATTTCTAGGCTTTCTTTTCCTTTGTTCGTTGTCAGATTATTGCCTAATGTTACGTACCTGTTTGCCTGCTATCCAGCCCCGTCTTGTCGTGTCATGTCCTGTCTGGTGCGTCTCCTGACTCACTGCATAGTTACCTCGCCTCTGCTCTGTCCAACCTCCAGCTAGTGATGGCCAGATCGAGGCCTCGTGAAGCAATTGAAACAGTTGAACCAAATGTGCCATATTGTTTCGAGGCTTCGAATCAATCCGACACCCGTCTCAACGGTGACACCTAGTGGTCACTTGCAGGTGTTGATCTGAAACAACCTTGACGAGCCATTAAAAAAATGTGTTTTTTTTTTATTATTATAATTTTCTAATATGTGAAGATTGTAACCTATAGGCTCCTCACTGTGCATTTTGGTCTTGCAAAATGAATATTAATAAAAGAAATCAAGCCACAATGTCTCACTTTTTTAGAGATTTTTATTCAAAAATATTCATTTCTCTGCTGTGGAAGGACTTAGACTACTTCTTTTTTTACAGATAATTTCTCCAGCCTTTGAAAAAATCCTCTCACAAAGGACACTTGTTACTGGCATGCAAAGATATATATATATATTGTTTTGGTGATTTTCCTTTTATTGTGACAGGACAGTAGAGAGATGACAAAAAAACGAGGTGGGAAAGGTCCACGAGCCGGGACTCGAACTCGGGACGCCCGAGTGCAAAGGCGCTACATGTCGGCGCACTGACCACGAGGCCATTGACGCCGACGGCGGAGTTATTTTTTTTAGCTAGGACATACAAATGAGGAAAGATTACTGCTATCTCTTTCCAGTTTCATTTAAATTCATGTTAAATTTAAATGCAAGCCTAAATAGCCTATAACTAATCAAATCGCACTATGTCACTATATCACTAAAAATCCGCTATCTCAAAATCAAACTCCTCTCACAAAAACCCACGAGGTCAAGATGCGTTGATTTCACTTTTATACAGATGTGCGACTGTGTGGTCTGTTCCCGACCGTGTCAATCAAACGCTGATTCGGCGGACCACACCTGATGAAACACTTAGTGAAACACTTCGAGGCTTCGTTTGGCCATAGTCACGTGACATAGGTGTTTTGAATCACGCTTCGGATCAGTGTTTCGAAACATCTGCGCTTCGGGATCTCGCAAAGCTTCGGAACGACTGTTTCGCGTCAGCCATCCTTACCTCCAGCTACGTGAGTGGTCTACGGTTTGGCGTTCCCGTGCTCTCTGCGGACCCAGCCTCTCTCTCATCCTCCGGATTATCCCGTAACCGGCTCGGACCGAGTATTTCTGTTTCATTTCTGCTAAGAGACTTTCTGTTCCCTTTGACTGAGATAATCATCTGTTGGATTTGATGCTGAGAGACTTTCTGTTTGATTCGCATGCCAGATGGCCACCTGTGTTCTTTACCTGAATTGTATCTCATCCATTAAATATTGTCAAACTGCCTTCTGCTTTTGGGTCCTCTCTCCTTACACGTGACAGAATAATCTGACCAGAAATGGACCCAGCGAAGGAGAGCCCTCTTCAGTCTGCGCTCGAGCTCCAGGGAGCTATGCTGGGCCGTCATGAGGATGAGCTGGCCGCCACTCGCAATGCCATGGATTCCCTTGCAGCTCGCATGACTGAGATCTCGCAACAGCTTCATCACATCCGTGTTGAGTCTTCCTCTTCCAGAGGTCAGCCTGTCCCAGAGCCAAGAGTCAACAACCCGCCGTGTTATTCCGGTGAGCCCAAAGAGTGTCGATCATTTTTGACCCAGTGCGAAGTTGTCTTTTCACTACAGTCTTCCACGTATGCCAGTGACCGCTCTCGCATTGCCTTTGTCATCTCCTTGCTGTCTGGCCGTGCGCGAGAGTGGGGAACAGCTGTATGGAATTCAGACGCCGACTGTCTCACTCGCTATACCTTCTTCAAGGAGGAGATGCTGCGGGTCTTTGATCGTTCTGCATTCGGAGCTGAGGCTTCCCGGCTGCTGTCTATGCTTCGCCAAGGGAGGAGGTCGGCAGAGGATTTTTCGATTGAATTTCGTACTTTATCTGCTTCCTGTGATTGGAACAAGTCAGCTCTGGTAGCTCGTTTTCTCGAAGGGCTTAATGCCGATATAAAGGACAAAATCCTTGCCCGCGAGGTGCTCCCTCATCTGGATCCTCTTATCGACATGGCTATTCGAGTGGAGAAGCGCTTTGAGACTCGCCGCCGCAGCCGCAACCTCGAAAGATCTGTCAACTCTTCTCCAGCTCTCTCTTCTACGCCGCCTCCCACCGCTGAGTTTGAACCCATGCAGCTGGGAGGACTACGAATCTCCGCGGCCGGGCGTCAACATCGCATCATGGCTCGCCTCTGTATGTACTGCGGCTCTGCATCTCATCAAGTATCCACCTGCCCGGTAAAAGCCAAAGCACACCAGTAGAGAGAGGGTTACTGGTGAGCGCGTCAACCTTAGACCCTCCACCATGCGCACGCACTACTTTCTCTGCCCTCCTCCACTGTCCGGGTTTTTCCACCTCTTGCACGGTTTTGATCGATTCAGGAGCCGAGGGAAACTTTGTGGATGAGACCTGGGCTCGTGAACAGGGGATTCCCCTCATTGAACGCAAAGACTCCACCCCTGTCCATGCCCTCGACGGTAGTATTCTCTCAAGAGTGCGCTTTGCCACAGCTCCGGTGAGTCTCACCATCTCTGGCAATCATCAAGAGACAATTTCTTTTCTTGTTTTTCATTCTCCTTATAGCCCTGTTGTTTTAGGACATCCCTGGTTAGTTGAACATAACCCTCAGATTAACTGGTCTAGAGGCTCCATTCTTTCATGGAGTTTGTCGTGTCATGTTAAGTGTTTGATGTCTGCTGTCCCTCCTGTCTCTTCTGTCTCTGTTTTTCAGGAGGAGCCAGGTGATTTGTCTGGGGTTCCGGAGGAGTACCATGATCTTCGAGCGGTCTTTAGTCGTTCCAGGGCCACTTCGCTCCCTCCTCATCGACCTAATGACTGTAGTATCGACCTTCTGCCGGGTACCACTCCACCCCGCGGGAGACTTTACTCTCTCTCTGCTCCCGAGCGCGAAGCACTAGAGAAATATCTGTCCGATTCGCTCAACGCAGGTACCATCGTTGCTTCCTCCTCTCCTGCCGGTGCGGGTTTTTTCTTCGTTAAGAAAAAAGATGGTTCGTTACGCCCCTGCATAGATTATCGAGGGTTGAATGACATCACGGTCAAGAACCGTTATCCCTTGCCGCTCATGTCATCCGCCTTTGAGATCTTGCAGGGGGCCAAGGTCTTTTCAAAACTAGATCTTCGCAATGCTTACCACCTTGTCCGCATAAAGGAGGGGGACGAGTGGAAGACGGCGTTTAACACACCCTTAGGGCACTTAGAATATCGCGTTCTTCCTTTCGGGTTGGTCAACGTTCCTGCCGTGTTTCAGGCGTTAATTAACGATGTTCTCAGAGACATGCTGAACATCTTCGTTTTTGTCTATCTCGATGAATTTTTAATTTTCTCTCCCTCTCTCCAAGTACATACTCAGCACGTTCGTCAGGTTCTCCAACGTCTTCTCGAGAATCGACTGTTTGTCAAGGCCAAGAAATGTATTTTCCACGCTCAATCCGTCTCCTTTCTAGGATCTGTAATTTCTGCGGAGGGTATTAGCATGGATCTCTCCAAAGTCCGTGCGGTCACCGAATGGCCAGTCCCTGATTCGCGTGTCGCTCTTCAACGCTTCTTGGGCTTTGCGAATTTTTACAGACGGTTTATCCGTAACTTTAGCCAGGTCGCCGCTCCTCTTTCGGCTCTCACATCTGCCAAGGTCTGTTTTTTTTTGGACTAAGGAGGCCCAAGCAGCTTTTGATCGTCTCAAATCTCTTTTTACTTCCGCGCCTATCTTAAGAACTCCTGACATCTCCAGACAATTCATTGTAGAGGTAGATGCATCGGAGGTGGGCGTGGGAGCCGTCCTCTCCCAACGCTCATCCTCTGATGAGAAGGTTCACCCTTGCGCTTATTTTTCACATCGCCTTACTCCCGCCGAACGCAATTATGACGTCGGTAATAGCGAATTATTGGCAATCCGTCTAGCCCTCGGAGAATGGCGTCACTGGCTAGAGGGCACCCGTGTTCCGTTCATTGTCTGAACAGATCATAGAAATTTAGAATACATCCGTTCCGCTAAGAGACTCAATGCTCGTCAGGCCAGTTGGGCTCTTTTCTTTACGCGTTTTGACTTTTCCATCTCCTACCGTCCGGGTTCTAAGAACCTCAAGCCAGATGCGCTTTCGCGACAGTTCGCTTCTCCAGAGGTTGTTCCCACAAGGGAGGAGATTCTTCCTCAAAGTGTGGTTGTGGGCGCAGCTGTCTGGGGAATAGAACGGTTGGTCAAGCGCTCCCTGGCCCACGCCGTTACTCCCCGCCTTTGTCCAAGGGGCCTTTTGTTCGTTCTTCCCTCCGCTCGTCTCGCTGTTCTTCAATGGGGCCACTCCTCCAAATTATTTGCCCATCCCGGAGTTAGGGGCACCGTCGCCGCTATCCGCCAAAGGTTCTGGTGGCCCTCTCGTGAGCACGACATACGCCGTTTCGTCGCCTCGTGTTCTGTCTGCGCCCAGACTAAGTCAGGTAATTCGCCCCCAGCGGGGTTGCTGCGTCCTCTCCTGTTACCGTCTCGCCCGTGGTCGCACATTGCCATGGATTTTATCACGGGTCTCCCTCCCTTTGAGGGAGACACCGTGATACTTACAGTCGTGGACCGTTTTTCTAAAGCTGCCCGCTTTATTCCTTTACCTAAACTCCCGTCCGCTAGGGAGACAGCCCAAATTGTCGTCGACCAGATTTTTAAGATCCATGGTCTCCCCACCGACGTCCTGTCTGATAGGGGTCCCCAATTCTCTTCCTTATTTTGGAAGGAGTTTTGTCGTCTAATAGGAGCGTCGGCTAGTCTCTCCTCCGGTTTTCACCCGCAGACCAATGGCCAGGCCGAACGAGCCAACCAGATAGTCGGACGTATTCTCCGTAGTCTTGCTTTCCGTAACCCTGCTTCCTGGTCTGAACAGCTTCCCTGGGCAGAGTACGCTCACAATTCCGCTCCGTCCTCCGCTACAGGTTTATCACCTTTTCAGTGTTGTCTTGGTTACCAACCTCCGCTTTTTTCCTCACAAGACGCTGATTCAAAGATGCCATCCGTCAAAGCCTTTATTCAACGTGCTAAACGTACTTGGAGAGGGGTCAGGTCCGCCCTTTGCAAGACTCGTTCCCGTACTCGGCGTGCCGCTAATAGACGTCGTGTCAAAAGCCCCCGTTATTCTGTTGGACATAGGGTTTGGCTTTCCACCCTTAATCTTCCTCTTCAATCCACGTCGCGTAAGCTGGCTCCTAAATTCATCGGGCCGTTCCGTGTCCTTAAGATTCTCAGTCCTGTCTCAGTCAAACTCAAGTTATCTACTAATCTCCGACGCATTCACCCTGTCTTTCACGTATCGTGTATTAAACCCGTTGTTCAGGTCCCTCCTCGTCCTGTCACCCCTCCGATCCGTGTTGAGGGCGCTCCCACCTATAGGGTTCATAAGCTTCTCGATGCTCGTCCTCGGGGTCGTGGTCATCAATTCCTGGTCGACTGGGAGGGGTACGGTCCTGAGGAGAGAAGTTGGATTCCATCCCGGGACGTCCTGGACCGCTTGCTGATTGATGACTTCTACCGCTCCCGTCAGTCCTCCTCTGTTGCGCCAGGAGGCGCTCCTTGAGGGGAGGGTACTGTCATGATCCTGGTATCTTTCTCTTACGCTCTTCCTCCCTCTTCTGGTCACACTCATTATTACATCCTATCACGCACACACATCCTCATTCATTATCCCATTCAGCTGTTACTCATTACCTCATCTCTACACTCTCTCTCTCCACCTGTTTCCCACCTTCTCTGATTAGACTCTCTATTTCTAGGCTTTCTTTTCCTTTGTTCGTTGTCAGATTATTGCCTAATGTTACGTACCTGTTTGCCTGTTATCCAGCTCCCTCTTTTCGTGTCGTGTCCTGTCTGGTGCGTCTCCTGACCCACTGCATAGTTACCTCGCCTCTGCTCTGTCCAACCTCCAGCTACGTGAGTGGTCTACGGTTTGGCGTTCCCGTGCTCTCTGCGGACCCAGCCTCTCTCTCATCCTCCGGATTATCCCGTAACCGGCTCGGACCGAGTATTTCTGTTTCATTTCTGCTAAGAGACTTTCTGTTCCCTTTGACTGAGATAATCATCTGTTGGATTTGATGCTGAGAGACTTTCTGTTTGATTCGCATGCCAGACGGCCACCTGTGTTCTTTACCTGAACTGTATCTCATTCATTAAATATTGTCAAACTGCCTTCTGCTTTTGGGTCCTCTCTCCTTACACGTGACAAATATTTAATAACATTACTGTTGTGTTTCTGTATCATTTACAGATCAAACACATGAACTCAAAGCGGCAAGAGAAATAGAGCAAATGCTTTAAAAAAAATATACCCATACGGAAATGTAATATGACATATATATAATAATAATAATAATAATGCATTTTATTTAATGGCGCCTTATCATAACACCCAAGGTCACCTCACAAGCAATATACAGGTCACTGCATAAGACAATACACACAACAAACAAGCCGTATATACAGATAAAGTGCATTAAAAAGACTCAATACAACATGTTATAAAAAAGCTTGTATAAAAAGATATGTCTTAAGACGCGTTTTAAAAGTCATCAAGCAATCGCTATTGCAAACATTAAGGGGAAGGGAGTTTCAAAGGTGGGGGGCAGCATAACTGAAAGATCTGGCACCCATGGTAGTTAGTCGAATCCGAGGTACCACAAAAGAAATTGAAGATGAAGATCTGAGAGTACGTGAAGGAGTGTAAACATGGAGAAGTTGTGTAAGGTATTGGGGTGCAAGATTATGAAGTGCCTTATAAGTAAGTAGCAAGATCTTGAATTCAACTCTATACTTTACTGGAAGCCAGTGCAATTGCTGAAGAACTGGAGAAATGTGCTCAGTAGAAGGTGTTCTAGATAGAATACGAGCTGCAGAATTCTGAACCAATTGAAGCTTATGTAACAATTTTGAGGGAACACCTGTGAGAAGAGCATTACAGTAGTCTATACGTTAAGTGACTAGTGCGTGAATGAGAACAGCAGTATTATTATTTGAAAGAAAGGGACGGAGGCGGTATATATTATGCAAATGGAAGTATGCAATCCGTGTGATATTATTAATTTGAGCTTCAAAAGATAGTGTGCTGTCCATGATGACACCCAAACTTTTAACCTGTGAAGAAGGACAGATTGCCATATTGTCAATGTACAAAGAAAGACAATTAGATTTAGACAAAACAGATCTAGTGCCAACAAGCAAAGCCTCAGTTTTGTTGCCATTTACCTTCAAGAAGTTAGCTGAAAGCCAATCTTTAATTTCAGCTAAACAGCTGGACAAAGATGGTGGTGGAAAAGAACCAGTGGGTTTGGCAGACAGGTAAAGTTGCGTGTCATCCGCATAACAGTGGAAATTAACACCATATTTCCTTAAAATACAACCAAGAGGGAGCATATAGATAATGAAAAGAAGCGGGCCCAAGACAGAACCCTGGGGAACACCAGTGGTGACTGTAGATGTTCTTGATTGAAAACCCTTTAATTGAATACGCTGACTGCGTCCAGATAGATATGACCTAAACCAAGACAGAGCAGTGCCAGTAATACCAATAGAAGCTAACCTGTCAAGAAGTATCTCATGTGAGACAGTATCAAAGGCAGCGCTCAAGTCTAGAAGGACAAGTATGGTTAAAAGCCCAGAGTCAGCTGCTAACAGTAGATCATTGGTTATTCTGACAAGAGCAGTCTCGGTGCTATGGTAGGGACGAAAGCCAGATTGAAATTGTTCATACAAGTTATTATTGGAAAGATGTTCATGAATTTGAATTGCTATACACTTTTCCACTACCTTAGAGATAAATGGTCAATTTGAAATTGGACGAAAATTATCAAAATTAGATGGATCATCCCCTGGTTTCTTAAGTATGGGAGTAATGATAGCAGATTTAAGATATGGAGGTACAGAACCAGAAACAAGTGAAGCATGAACAATTTTAGTAATCAATGGCGACAGGGCTGGTAAACAAGCTTTCACTAAAGGAGTTGGTAGAGGGTCTAACTGACAAGTGGAAGATTTAGATTTACCTATCAGACCTACTATCTCTGAAGTAGTTGGTAGTGTAAAGTTAGAGAAAACAGAGTGGGGAGGTGTGTGAGTGATAGACTGACAGGAGTCATTGTGAAGAGTACCAGTACGTAATTGCTGATGTACATTTTCAACCTTAGATGCAAAAAAAGTCAAAAAGCGATCACATAAGTCAATGGAAAACATATCATATGGCAAAGAATCAGGTGGTTGCAGAATATTTTTTACCACCAAGAAAAGGGACCTGGAGTTCCCATTGCTAACTCCAATTATGTTGGAGTAGTAATCAGATTTAGCCTTGGACAGTGCATTCTTATAATGTTGAATATGTTCAGCATACAATTCTTTATGAACAGTAAGGCCAGACCTGACATACAACCGCTCTAACCTACGGCCTTTAGTTTTAAGTTCACGCAGTTCAGGTGTAAACCAAGGAGCTGAATGTACAAATGAAACAGTTCGAGTTTTCACAGGTGCAAATTCATCTAAAATCATGTTTAGTCCATCATTGTAATATGTAACCAGTTCATCAACAGTAGAGAAATCAGATTTACTGGAGAAGATGGCAAGTTCATTAGCAAGAGTAGGCACATCAATGTTCTTAATATTCCGAAATGTGATCGGACGACACGGGTTTACTTTAAAAACTGCCAGCTTGTATATATCCCTATATCGCAAGTGACGCCGTCATATATGCTAAATATAAGACAATATATTGCTATCACATATATACATATCTCTAGATATATGTTGATATGAGTTTATAACATATATAAATTGTCCATATTAAATTAGTATATTGGCATATATTAATATGATGTATATGATTATTGTTTATATAATTTTGTATGTTATGACCATATATGTCACCAATATGTTTAATTTATATATGCCAATTTATTTACACAACATACATACATTTTACATGCTTATGGTTTCCTTATTAATTAATTCCTTGTTTTACTTATTTGAACAGCTTGAACTTTTAACAAGTCTACACAATCCACATTTCATTTCAATTTCTATCCCATTTTAGAATTAGCACAATTTGTTATAAATAAAATTATTGTTTTATTATTATTATTTAGCATGCGTCCCACCCTATGGTCCCACCCCAATACGTTGCGTCATTGCCTAATGCCTATCTTTATTAGGCGCGCCAAAATTCAAACGCAATCAAAAGACCGCCATCTATTACGCCAACCAACGGATGGAGAATTTTCGTCCATGTTGAGTGAACAAAGAAGAAACCGATAGTTGGAGCATTGTTCCAACATCACACATAAAAAACTTAAATAGTAATGATTTCTTAGACGGACTTGATGACAGATCTGAATATTTAATTGAGTGGAGAGGTGGATTGAAGAAAAGGCGGATGGCCTTAGTACGAGGCAACGGTGCATAAAGTTGCAGGTAAGTTAATTTCTGAACTTTTATTATAATTCACACATTGATATTGCACAGAAAATAAATAATTTAAATAATCGCTGAACTGCATGAGATTATAAACTATCAGATCGGAGCTAACGTTAGGCTACAGATTGGATGATTGAGCAGATATTCAGTTTAACTGTTATGTTTTTTTTTTTTTGTTTACATTGAACGTTGCTATTAATACTGCTTTATTGTGTGCGTTGCATTTTCATGTTCTCATTTTCATGTTTAAGAGCCAACTACGAGTTATTACACTTAATCATTCTAAGATCTGTGAGAATTGTTATGTGAGAATTTCTTTAAAAAGTAAGATTTCAGCTGTCTGACACATGTAACGTTAGTAAAGAGAAATAAAATACAATATTTGCCTTTAGATTCTAGAACTAATAAAATAATAGTAAAAATATCTCGATTTATGCCAATGTAAACTTGCAGGATATTAAATCCCTGTCAGTATGTGTGCTAATATTTTGAACACTGTCCCCCATCATGACATCAATACGTATTGTGGGGGTGCATAAGCGAGGAGACCAGTAATGATGGACCATTTAGCCCCAAAAAAGTCAGAAGATTTTTTTATTTTTTTTTATTTTTTTTACTGAAACCCAAAACTAGCATCTGCAAATGTAAAAAAAAAAAAATTGCCTGCCCACTATAAAGTTGTTGCTTCAGGTTAAAATAAAACAAAATCATTATTACATATAACTTTGCAAATTAATTACTACATTCAGAATTTAAATACTTAAAATGAATCATCCAAAGCTAGGAGTACCTAATAATCTACAATTTTCCCTAGATCTTGACAGGATTAGTCATTTTTCACAGCCACGTACAAGCAGTCTGTCAGAGATGTTTATGTTGCTCTGCTTGTTTTTACTTATGGTGAAGCTTATGTCTATATCTGTTTACCTGTTTTAATGCCATCAGCTATTATCCACTCTGCTATTATTTCCGATCTTACTGTTTTGGGCAAGCTAACTGTTTTGCTTCCTAGAAATGCCAAAACTCCTTTGTACAATGGGCAAGCTGGGGAAATGGCTTGAAACGAAGGAGCAGAGCCCACAGAAACAGCTGGCATCACCTTCCAGCATACAGGAAACTGTGAGTATTGCTGTTTTCCAAACCAATACTGTAGGAACAGCTATAACAGCAAGGCACGACAGTAAAAACGTATTAAAACCAATTCAAATACCAAAAAACAAAACAAAGAAGAACCGCATTCATGCACAAAATGGCGGCTAGCACAACACAACATTCTGAAGCATTTGTTTTGATAATGGGTTGTCTGAAAATAATAATAAAAAAAAACAGGCGGAAAAAAACATAAATTAAAATTTCCTGATAATTTACTAACCCCCTTGTCATCCAAGATGTTCATGTCTTTCTTTCTTCAATCGAAAAGAAATCAAGTTTTTTGAGAAAAACATTACAGGATTTTTCTCCATATAATGGACTTCAATTGCAACCAACGGGTGCAAATCAGGTCCAAATCAATGCAGTTTCAAAGGGCTTCAAAGGCTCTACACGATTCCAGCCGAGGAATAAGGGTCAAACCATCTGTCATTTACTTAAAATAAACATTTATATACTTTTTAACCACAAATGCTCGACTTTGGTGTTCTGCTTCTGCACAACGTATTACGTTATCACATTGGAAAGGTCATGCGCATCAAGTGATGTAGGTGGAAGTACCGACCCAGTGTTAAAACAAATGTGCAAAGACTAAATCAAACGCCCTTCACACAAATAAAGGTAAAACATCGATGTCGGACAAATTTTGAAGTTGGAGGAGAAAATGAGATGGAGTTTTTCGGCACTGGGTCGGTACTTCCACCTACGTCACAATTTACGTGATGACGTAATATGTCATGGTTTGGCTAGATAAGACCCTTATTCCTCGGCTGGGATCGTGTAGACCCTTTGAAACTGCATTGATTTGGACCTTCAAACTGTTGGTTGCCATTCTAAAGGGTAGTTTAAACGAGAATGCACACGTTGGCGATAATGCATAAACTGACGTTGCGTGAAAATGTTAATTTGGTGTGTTTTAGGTGATTATAATTTGGATGTCCTCAGATAAATGTTAAAAAATTAAAATGCTTTTCTTTGTCTTTTTTACAGATGCAGTGATCCAGAAATTTCCTGGAACCACCAGGGGCCAATTAGGGGTAGCTATTAATCAAAAGGTCACTGAGTTGAGGACATCCAAAAAGACTCAACAAACATGAGAAAATGAACAGGCTGTATCATATACCTGTTGATGAATTTTCCTGTTCTGGGCTTGTTTTATGTTTTGTTGTAATATTGTATTTGTATATAATAGTGATGGGAAGTCCGGTTCTTTTCCGCGAAACCGGTTCTTTCGGACAGTTCGTTTCAATGAACTGGTTAAAAAAAAACAGTTCACCAGTTCTTTTACGTCCTCACGTAATGATGTCATTTCTATTATCCCGACGGATAAAAATAAATTCAGATAAAGGCATTTGTAATCATAACGTCAGTTAAATAATAGCAATCATCGTCATAATCATCTTGGAAAAGTTTATTACATTTACGCTGCGACTTTGCAAATGAACCCTGTACACACATTTAAGTCCTCGGTTCACCCGTACTCATGTATCAGCACAGCATCTAGTTGGCTGAAAGAAAGTTTGGTTCAGAGTAGGGGTGACCCCGAATAGTCGAAGATTCGATGCTTCGATAGGAGGAGCCTGATTCGACTACCGATCTCACGGTCGAATCTTCGCAGAGGTGTTATGAAACGAGGATCATGCCACTTTGGCTATATGAGGGCGCTCAATGTCTGATTTCACATAGACCTACCGGTTTTCTGTCAATACGTTAATATTCAGCCTATTATGATAATGCTGTATATAAAAATGTGAAAAGAAAGAAGCTTTTAATAAATATTTTTTAACGTGCAAGGCAAGGCAAGGCAAGGCAAGGCAAGTTTATTTATATAGCACATTTCATACACAATGGCAATTCAAAGTGCTTTACATAGAAGAAATTAAAATAATAAAAAGAAATAAGAATAATTAAAACAGTTTAGAAGAATACAAAATAAAATACAGTACAAACAGTCGGACGAACATTGGCACAGTGCTCATTCAGTAAATGCATAGTTAAACAGATGTGTTTTGAGTCTGGATTTGAATGTGACTACTGTAGGAGCACGTCTGATCTCCTCTGGAAGCTGGTTCCAGCTGCGGCTGGCATAATAGCTAAAAGCGGACTCGCCATGTTTAGAGTGAACCCTTGGTATTTCTAGCTGATATGATCCTAATGATCTGAGTGATCTGTTGGGTTTATATTCAGTGAGCATATCTGCAATGTATTGAGGTCCTAGGCCATTGAATGATTTATATACCAGTAATAATACTTTAAAATCAATCCTAAATTTAACTGGGAGCCAGTGTAAAGACCTGAGGACTGGTGTGATATGTTCATATTTTCTGGTTCTGCTCAGAATCCTGGCGGCAGCGTTCTGTATGAGCTGCAACTGTCTTATGGTCTTTTTGGGAAGTCCAGTGAGGAGTCCATTACAATAATCCACCCTGCTGGTGATGAAAGCATGCACAAGTTTCTCTAAGTCTTGTCTGGAAACAAAGCATCATATTCTTGCAATATTTTTCAGATGATAGTATGCTGATTTAGTTATTGCTTTGACATGACTACTGAAACTAAGGTCTGACTCTAGTGTCACACCAAGATTCCTGACTTGATGTTTAGTTGTTTGACCCCTAGAGTGAAGGTATGCGTTCACCTTGAGAACTTCATCTTTGTTTCCAAACGCAATGACTTCAGTTTTGTCTTTGTTTAACTGAAGAAAGTTTTGACACATCCAACTGTTGACTTCATCAATGCATTGGCACAGGGAGTCAATGGGGCTGTAATCGTTAGGCGATAGGGCTAAGTAGAGCTGTGTGTCGTCTGCATAGCTGTGGTAAGCAATTTGGTTCTTTCTCATTATTTGGCTCATTGGGAGCATATACAGGTTGAACAGGAGTGGTGCAAGAATTGAGCCTTGAGGGACTCTGCATGTCATGGATGTCCACTCAGACTTATGGTCTCCTATACTCACATAATAACCTCTCCCATCTAAGTATGACCTGAACCATTTTAGGACTATCCCAGAAAGCCCCACCCAGTTTTCCAGCCTGTCCAGAAGTATGTTGTGATCGACAGTGTCAAATGCAGCACTGAGGTCGAGTAGTACCAGCACTGATAATTTGCCTGAGTCAGTATTTAAGCGAATATCGTTTATTATCTTTATGAGCGCTGTCTCTGTGCTGTGGTGCGGTCGGAAACCAGATTGAAAATTGTCAAAGTATCCATTCGAGCATAAGAATTTGTTCAGCTGATTGAAGACAACTTTTTCAATGATCTTGCCTATGAAAGGAAGATTTGAGATCGGTCTATAGTTGCTTAATATGGTCTTATCCAGATTGCTCTTTTTCAGGAGGGGCTTGACAACTGCAGTTTTTAGGGAGTTTGGAAAACTCCCAGAGAGAAGTGAAGCATTTACCACTACTAGAAGATCTGCTTCTAAACTGTTTAACACACTTTTGAAAAACGATGTGGGAAGTGTGTCAAGAGCGCAGGTTGATGTTTTAAGGTGCTGTACGGTGTCTTCCAAAATTTTGCCATCAATTTCTTTGAAATCAGACATAGTAACTACTTTCTCAGGTGGTTTGATCTGTCTGACCCCAGCGCAAGTCAAGGATGTGCTGATCACCTTTCTGATATTATTGATTTTCTCAGAGAAGAAAGAAGCAAACTCACTGCACTTGCTGTCTGAGAGCATTTCACTGGGAATCTGGCTTGGGGGGTTTGTCAGTCTCTCTACAGTAGCAAAAAGAGTGCGTGTGTTGTTTAAATTGCTGTTTATAATATTTGAGAAGAAAGTCTGTCTAGCTTTGCCTAGTTCCATATTGAAAGCATGAAGGCTGTCTTTGTAGATGTTATAATGGACTACAAGTTTTGTCTTCCACCACATGCGCTCTGCTTTTCTGCATTGTCTTTTCATATTTTGCACTGCTGTTGAGTTTCTCCAAGGTGCCTTTTGTCTGCCACTCTTCTTCCTGACTTTAACAGGAGCAATATCATCAATTACACCTTTAACTTTTGAGTTAAAAGAATCAAGGAGAAAATCAACAGAGTCAGCAGATATGCTTGGTGTTAAGGATATAGCCTTCATAAATAGGACACTAGTGTTCTCATTTAAGCATCTCTTCTTGACAGACACAGATCTAGCTTCAGTGGCAGGAGAGATCAATATATCAAAGAAAATACAGAAATGATCAGACAGTGCTACATCCTTAATAACAATCGATGAAATGTTTAGACCCTTACTGATAAGTAAATCTAGAGTGTGTCCACGATTGTGTGTGGGTCCATGTACATGCTGAGTCAGATCAAAAGTTTTTAAAACAGTTTTGATTTCTTTTGCCATATTGTTTTCTGCATTATCTATGTGAATGTTAAAATCTCCAGCAATGGCAAAACAGTCAAACTCTGAGGTAATTGTTGATAACAGTTCTGTAAAGTCCTCAGTGAAGGCTGGAGAGTATTTTGGCGGCCTGTAAATAATGATAAGTAAAATGCGTGGAGCACCTTTTAACACAATACCCAGATATTCGAAAGACGGGTAATTCCCAAATGATATTTGCTTACATTGATAGATATCTTTAAAAAGAGCAGCTAGACCCCCACCTCTCTTAACAGCTCTGCAGACACTCATAAAAGTAAAGTTAGGAGGGGCTGCTTCATTGAGGATTGTTGCACTGCAGCTGTCTTCTAGCCAGGTTTCATTTAGAAGCATAAAATCCAGGTTGTTTGTGGTTATTAAGTCGTTGACTAGAAGTGATTTATTTTTAAGTGAGCGAATGTTTAAAAGAGCTAACTTAACAGACTTACTTTTCCCCACAGCAATATTAGTTTGACGTGTAATAGGCACCAGATTAGTTGGGTTTGCTGCACGGCTATTGAAGGCCTTAGACTTTCTATCATGTAATAGAACAGCAATAGAGAAAGATACAGGCACACTGGGTTCCCGCTTGTTTTGTAAACATTTGAGAAAGTTACTGTTATCATAGCGGGCACCCGACACATATCACTGAGAGCTGGTATCAGTTGTTTTTGGTTCACCTCGAGCAGAAGGAGGAGGGTGTGGGCCCTGGCGTTGTGGCAGAGGCCGAAGAGCTCTCACAGGAGGGGGAGGGCGAGCTGGGCCCGCAGGCTTTGGTGGTAGTGGTGCCTGTCTTTTTTTAGTTGGTATCTGGGGGCTTGCAGCAAAAGAGTGGGATAGTCTGGTTCCAGCATGCACCAGTTCTTCCATTTTCTGTGAGAAGCACAGTAGTGGCGTTGCAGGCGAGAGGGAGAAAGTGTCTGGTGAAAGGGGCTGTTGCTCCGGTGTTATAGGAGGCTGTAATATGCTGTCCTGGCTTCCCTGGCTGTTTTCCAGGAAGTCGTCCTTGGGTGCTGAATCTTCAGGCAGTTCTGATATGGCTGTCTGTGGTGAGCTCTGTGTGCAGGGCTCAGCTGAGATTGTGTCCGTGAGCAGAGGTTGTTGTGGCGGAGTGGTGTTATCATGTCCATTTTGCTGCTGAAGTGAAGTCCCGTGGTCATTCATACTGTGTCCAGGTGTGTGTGTGCCATTCAGATTGAGTGGATTGGCACAAACCGCAGAAGGATGATTTAGGGAGAAGTAGATATTGTCCTTTAACACTCTTGAACCAAGTTTGTTTGGGTGATGGCCGTCCCGATGAAACAGTTGTCGTTGACTCCAGAAAAGATTGAAATTGTCAATGAAGTTCACTGCTTTTATATTGCAGGTTTTTTGCAGCCATGTATTTAGCCCAAGCAACCGTGAAAACCTGTTTGTTCCTCTTGCTGGTAGTGGTCCACTGATGAATGTTTCAACTTTCAGTCTTTTAAGTGTTTCAAAAAGTTCATTGAAATCCTTCTTAAGGAGTTCTGACTGCTCTTTATGAATATCATTCTTCCCCACATGTATGATGAGTCGATTAGCAGTCTTATGTTTCATCAGAATGTTCTGAAGTTCCCTGTTTATATCAGAAGTTGTTGCTTGTGGAAGGCAGCACGTAGTTGTATCCCTGTTGCTAATGTTTCTGATTATGGAGTCCCCCACTATCAGAGTCCTGGGCTCGGCTGCGCTCTGAGCTGAGTGCCGCTGTCTGCTCGACCTTGAGCGCCAGTTAGCATCAGTGTTAGCTACTGGCCTATTCAGTCTGTGTTCGATCACATTCATCACATTTGTGGATTCCTCATTTACATTCATTAGTACTTCAAATCTGTTCTCAAGATGTATAGGCGGTGGTAGGAGGCCAGTGTTTGCAATCCTTGTCAGAGCTGTATCTGGGGTAGAGGATGCTACTGCGGTAATATGTGATGCTCGTGACAATCTGATGTCTCGAGTGCCTTTGGGTCTCGCTCCCTGTTTGTGCCATCGATTAGTAAGTCGATCGGCTTGTTTCTCTACCTGTCGAGGAGTACTAGTTTCATGGGACTCACCGGTATGCTGAGGGTGTCCATGACGAAGCTCTGTTGTGTGCTCCGTCTGGTTTGGTGGTCCCGTAAGTAACTTTGTTTCTAGAACTGCAATCCTTTGTAAAAGTCTGTGGCAGTTAGTGCAGCAAGTAGATTCCAGAAGAGGCATTTTCTCTTATCCTTGTAGGCAGTTGTGTTTTCCTTTCCCGGTATGTAAGCTGGTCGGGTAAAAGAATTCTCAGTTTTTGTAGTAATCCAAACTTTGTCGTATGAGCACTGTGCTGATTTGCTGAAGTTAAAATTAGGTGATAAAAGGAAATAAAATAAAGGAAATCAAAAATAGAAAAAATAGGAGATAAAATTAAAAGCGATAGAGCAAAGCGCGGAGCAGTAAGCAAGAGCGTCCGAACAGTAGCTGAGCAGGAAGTAAATGGATAAATCCAAACACCCCGTGACAGATTTAAGTTTCACTTTCAATCCATTACCGACAGAGGAGCGTCTTGGCGGCAAGGATTTAAATCTTTAACAATATCTGGGATAAGAAAATCTAAATTGTGGATGTACATCATCAGAAAGGATATTCTCCAAGGCTGGATTTAGCATCAGGAAAACCATGATCGCACTTCTGCCGGTCAACGTTAACAAGTTGGTTTTCCACAGGACATTCTAAAATGCTTAACGTGAAAAAAGCTTTTAAAACGCTTAAAAGGCACTTTAACGTGGCTTAGGCTAATGTATGTACACAGTACACACTTTATTAAGAAACCATACTATGTGCAGATAAGCAGATGAACCCAGAATATGAACGCAATGCGTTCCTCCTATAGTAAAGCGTTTTCATATTTTAATTGAACTATTTTAGGAGATTAAGTCGTTAAACGTTTTTCACGTTAAGTGTTTTAGAATGTATTTTATCCGCGCGCACAAAAGACTCCAACGGACACAGAAAGAGTGAAATACTGGATTTGTTCTCTCGATCAGGTAGGGTACAAGTGATTTCAAAACTTTTCAGCCGGTTCTAATTTGATTTTTTGATGCTGTGAACATTTTTAGCTAAAAGACTGCCACTCCAGTTTAGCATTTATTGTTGTTTCTGCAGTTAAATAGACAAAGTTGAAAAATCTGGCTACTATCGTTATTTTAATCATTTCTTTATTTTTATTTTATTTATTGATCTGTCAGGGTTATCTAATCTAACTATTAGTGGCTTGTGTTTTGAATATATGTTCCCCTGCACTTTAGGCATTTTTCACACATTTTCTCCTCATCTTGTGACTTGATTCTGATTTATTTCGTTTTGTATTTTTATTTATTAGAAAGGTATATTCTGTTCTAATTTAATTTAGTAAATGAAATTTTTTTTCTTTTTTTCGGTGCATCGATGTTGTGCTGTAGCCTACTTAGAGCCTGCTCGCACAGGTAATTTAGCCGATTTAATTTGATTTGCATGTGAAATATAAATCCTGTCTGCAGTGTGGCCTTTCTGGAGTTATTTATGTTATTTCTTAGTTTTATTGATCCAAAATGTTTTTATACATTTTCTTCTATATCTTTGTGTGATTTTCTGTACATCGCGGCTTTGAATTGTTAAAGCCCCGCCCCCATACACATGATTCGACTATTAGTCGACTATAGGCAAGACTTGACGATTCTGATTCGACTATGAAAATCCATAGTCGGGGACACCCCTAGTTCAGAGACAGTGTTATCACGCATGCGCACTATCTCCAGCTCATCGGTTCTCCGCATCGAAGGTGTCCGAAAGAAACTGTTCTCGGTTCTGTACTGGTGATCAGAGAACTGCTGTAGCAGTAAGCCTATACTGTACGTGCACTGAGCTGAGAACTGCTGAAACCTGAATATAGCCACCCTTAAAACCTTGGCAAGAGTTTACGTCAAATATCAACTTACTTAGAAATGAAATGAGCTGTTCCTGAAAATAATGTTTTAGTATACTAAGAATTGTTTAAGTTTTACAATCCATTCGTTTCCAATCTTTAAAATAATACAGTGAAAAGACTGTATGTGATAAACATGTTTCCAAAATGTTTTATTTTGTTACACTTCGATGTTCAACAAAATACTTAAGAAACCTGCATTTCATCCCTCTAAAAAACTTGCACGCATGCTTAGTTCATCAGGTTCTCAGTAGTCGAACACTTCCGAAATAAACAGTTCTCAGTTCTGTAGTACTGTACTGGTTATCCGAGAACCGCTGTACCTGTATGTTCGGTAGTGCGCGCATGCTCAGTATCAGCTACTCATGCTCATCACTTCTCAGCACAACATCTCAGTTCAGTGAACTGTTGGAGTTACTGGAGTAAAATACTCTGGGATATTGTTTATTTCGAGTCAGAGGAGACTGTCAGGCATGTCCGAAAGTGAGTAGTTGTGGATCAGCGCTAACGTAAGACACAAACTGTTACGAGCGATTCACTAAAATAGAACTTACTGGTTCAAAAGAGCGATTCGTTCATCAACCGGACATCACTAGTATATAATATAATTGTGTGTTCAGTGTTCAGTGGTTTTCTAATTTTGCGCAGCTTAACAATTCTTCTTTTTAAATTAAAACTGTTTTAAT
This sequence comes from Rutilus rutilus, assembly GCA_021464565.1. Lineage (NCBI taxonomy): Eukaryota > Metazoa > Chordata > Actinopteri > Cypriniformes > Leuciscidae > Rutilus > Rutilus rutilus. Next base: position 1,646,993 of record JAJAQA010000016.1, on the reverse strand, counting down.
AAAGTTTTAATGTTTTAACTGTTTTACTGTATTACTTCTTTTTTTGCTAACTGCACTGTTTAACATTTAAGGCTTAGCCATGTCATGTGCATTGCATTAAAAGTGTGTAAGTACACGTCCATAACCTATATTTAGAAATATGTAAGAAATTAATGAAAGCATGTTTTTTACATTTGTTTAGTTTACATCATACATTATAATATTTTGCAATTAATATACATAATATAAGAACATATAAGAAAATATATGTGCACACAATGTTTTTATACATGCCATTTAAATATTCATACATTTATCAAAAATATATTATATTATATGTATATATTTAATTTTTAAATACATAATATAATTATATTAAGACTTTATAAAAAACATATTAGGGACATATATATGTCACATGTATGTAAGCAATATGCTATGCATATATGTGTAGTTTGTATATTGAACATTTATACAAATAAATATATGTCATGTATATTGATAATTATATATGTGACATATATATATAAAAGACTGTATTATACATATATAAAATATATGGGCTAGTTTTATATGTCAATATATGAAATTGTTCCATTTTCTAATAGGTTTTATATATGGGCAGATATATATGTACATATATGTTTTCACTTTCTATGTGAATATATTTAATATATGTAGATTTCATATATCTACATATATTACATTTCCGTATGGGTATTCTCTTACATCATATGAACAAACGTAAAGATCATTTTATAAATTTGATCATGCTGATTTAATAGCTTTGCTTGTAATTAATTAAATAATAGTTATTTCCATGCGTTTTATTCCATTTTGATTATACTTTATGAATTCACAGTGACAGTTTCATGTGAGAGTCACGTATGATCTTACCACAGTATCTCCAGTTTACAGTGAGGATTCACCAGTCCAGCAGAGAACAGCTTCACTCCTGAATCTCCTAGTTTATTCCCAGACAGATCCAGTGTTCTCAGGTGTGAGGGGTTTGATCTCAGAGCTGAAGCCAGAGCAGCACAACCTTCATCTGTGACACTACAACTATACAACCTGTAGAGAACAATGACACACATTAAGCCTATATTCAGATAAACATGACATAAACATAAACATAAAAATAAAATAAAAAACATAATGCTGTCAATATACAAATATTCATTAGAAACAAGTTATTCTTTATGGTAAAGATTATCTTACCTCAGTATCTCCAGTTTACAGTGAGGATTCGCCAGTCCAGCAGAGAACAGCTTCACTCCTAAGTCTCCTAGTTTATTATATGACAGATTCAGTGTTCTCAGCTGTGAGGGGTTTGATCTCAGAGCTGAAGCCAGAGCAGCACAACCTTCATCTGTGATACCACACTCACTCAACCTGTAGAGAACAGTGACACACTCTTTACTCTGTCAGATCAAAACAGAAATCTTTGCTTTTCTTAAGTGTGTTTATAATTTGTGCAATATCTCTTTTTTAAAACAATTAATTCAATATATCAGTAAGTTTAACTGTTATTCTAAGTTCCCTTTCAGTCGAAAACGTCAGACGTAGTCAACGTCGACTGAAAGGGATCACGCTAGGGAGCCTGTCATCTTTGAGAATGTTAGAACGAGCCAATGAAATTGGCATGCGTGATTCGCATAACACACTCCACGCCCGTAGCGCGGGTATAAATACGGAAGTGGATGCATGCACTAGTTGATTTTTGCTTCGGAGACGTTCGTATGGTGTCTCTGAAGAGTATCGTTATATTCAATGAGTGAGTGTGTTTGTGTTCTTTTGGAAAAGACTCTCCCAGTGTTGGTGATTTCTACAGCGCAGTGCAGCGGTGGTCGCGAGCTTTGAGCTCTCAACTGCTGTTCAAACAGCAACAAATTTCTCTGTTTGTTTTTGTTTGTTGTCGGTTGGTTGGTTGAGGGCGGAAAAGTGAGTGCTTCACTGGTTTCAGTTCGCTGAAAGAAGTTTTGCCGCGGTCATTCCCTGTGTGCTCCAGCACTGGTGACGGGTCCCATTTTCGAGAATCGCCTTCGCTCGAGAAGGAGCAGTCCCCATCCCCAGGCCCTGCTCTAGAGCTTCTTCTGGGCTACCTTCCCAGAGAAGGCCTGGAGTGAAGTCTGGGCTGGGTGACCTGAGGATTACAGTGAGGGGTAATCCGCTTGGCAAAGGCCCGTGGATCCCTCCCTCCTCTCTCATGCCACAGCCGGTGGAGCTCCCTAATGAGCGCTGGTCCCTCCGTGGTAGACCGACCAGCCGTTTCAATCGGGGCCCCTCCAGAAGACAGGATGTCTATTGCAGCATCGGAGGGGGTGCTGGGCCCTGGAGATGATGACTGGGCTGCGCTGCCTCCCTCTGGGAGACCAGCGTTGCCTGAGCCAGATCCAGAGATGACAGCTATGCTGAAAAAGGCAGCTGAGGCGGTAGGACTCGAGTGGAACGAACCACCGTGTCCCGAGGCATCTCTTGGAGCAGGCCGGCCTGGTTCTCAGCTCGCCACTCTGGTGCCATTCTTGACAAAGGCATGGATGGCACCTTTCTCTGCCAGAAATCACCCGAGCAGCTCCTTCCCCCTCACTACCCTTGATGGAGGAGCAGCTAAGGGTTATGAGGTGATTCCTACAGTGGAGCGGTCTGTTGCGATGCAGCTGTGTCCAGCGACCACTACCTCATGGAAGGGGAATCCTCGTCTCCCCTCTAAAGCTTGTAAGTTTTCGTCTGCTCTGACGGGCAGGGCTTACAAAGTCTGTGGGCAAGATGCTTCTTCTCTGCATGCCATGGCATTGCTTCAGGTCCACCAGACCCAGGCACTCATGAACATGCACGAGGGTAGCCCAGACCATGAGCTCATGGGTGAGCTCCGGACTGCAACCAACCTTGTCCTCCGCGGTACCAAAATTGCAGCTCACGCGATCGGTCTGGCGATGTCCACCCTTGTGGTCCAGAAGTGTCATCTCTGGCTTAACCTGGCAGATATGAGAGAAGCAGACAAGGTTCGATTACTGGACTCTCTCATTTCCCAGGTTGGGTTATTCAGCGATGCGGTAGAAACTTTGTCCAGCAGTTCTCTGCCGCCCAGAAGCAGACAGAGGCCATCCGGCACATCCTGCCCTGACGGCCTGCTGCTGCCTCCACCCGGTCGGTGGCAGCAGATTCTCCGCTTGCTCATCGCAGAGGGTGCTCGTTTTCAGCCGCTCCCGCTGGACCACCACAGCACCCTCCACCCAGGTCTTAGCGTGCAGCCGGACACAGAAGGGACGCCCCGTCCGCTCCAGGTGCTGCCAAGACAGGTGGCAAGCGACAGCCCAGGGTTGGAGAATTGCTCTAGGAGATGGAGGGCCACCCGGTGGAGGGCCAGGTTAAGTCTTTTTTGTTTTATGTGTGTGTGTCTGTTCCGCTGCTGGATCCCTGAAAAATGGAGCCAGCGGTAACCACATATTCACCCTGCAAAGCCTTACACCCTTCAGCCCCTTTTTGTTTGCCAGCTGGCAACTGGGTGCTGTTCGAGGACCTGGCCATCCGCCTTCTGACGTATCCCCTGCCACCTAGTGGAGTCATGTAAGTGTTGCACTGCACACTCAGATCCAGCTTCGGGCCGCCTGCTGACCTCTTGAGCCAGATCCCTGTACTTCACCTTGCTGCCCCACCTCGGGTACGTCTGTGGTCCCTGGCCCCTGGTCCGGTTTTGTGGAAGTCTAAAACGCTTCCCAACCGATGCCCAGCCTGGCCCTATTCGGCACCTTCAGACTCGGCTTGGGATTTATTTCGCTCGGCTTCTGCCCAGGCTCAGTGATATTCAATTCAATCCAATCCAATCCAATCCACTTTATTTATATAGCACAATTTAAACAAACACAAGGTTTCCAAAGTGCTGTACACCACAACAATAAAAGACACAGTAGGATAAAAGTAATAAAATAAGATAAACACAATAAGATAAAAGTAATAAAATAAGATAAAACAACATAAAATTAAATAAGTAAAGTAAAATCAAATAAATAAATAAATAAATAAAGTGCACTGCAGTGCCCTAAATGGTTTAGCTCCAGTGTATTTAACGGATCTTCTATCACCCTACAATCCATCGCGCTCTTTAAGATCACTATAAATTTGAGGCTTCTGGTCATTCCTAGGATATCTAAGTCCACTAAAGGAGGGAGGGCATTTTCACATTTAGCTCCTAAACTCTGGAATGGCCTTCCTGATATTGTTCGAGGCTCAGACTCGCTGTCCCAGTTTAAAACTAGATTAAAGACGCATCTCTTTAGCCAAGCATTCACATAATGATTACCTTTTATACTACAGTTAAATCAGATCAAATGCATTCATATTATGAACAGCAGCTATGCTAATTATTTCCCATCTGCTATTCTGTTGTTATTTTGGGACGCCAGCTTGTATCCGGCCTCTCATGGAGACTTCAGATGCCCCAACACCCGTGAAGAGACGACTCGACGCCTGTGAAGAGACGACTTGACGCCTGTGAAGAGATGACTCAATGCCAGCGATGTTATACCCTAAATTAATACATGATTAACTAACTTTATTTTTCTATGTACATTTCTGAAATGCACTTTCTGTAAAGCTGCTTTGAAACAATGTGTATTGTGAAAAGCGCTATACAAATAAATTTGAATTGAATAGAATTGAATACCTAGGTGTTGAGCAGAGATGCTCCTAAAAAAAATTAGCAAAAACTAACAGAGTTAGTATTTCATTCTGTACCCTTCGGCAACGGATGTCCGAAGCCAGGCCAATCACTTGTATGCACTGGTGGAACCTGTGTTAGGCTGGGTCCATATGTTGTGATCCCTACGGCGATTCCATATGTGTATTCTTCCACGGTACAGCTCCCTGCGGCGAGCCCGTGTCTTCCCTTGGCAGAGTCTGCTCTGCCGTCACTGTTGGTTGATCCTCCTCCCTGTTATATGCTGGAGTCATCCCAGTGACATTCTATATGTTGTACTGCCCGGTCATCCGTCCAGACCATATGTGTATTCTGCACATATCACATCCCTTCGGATAGGATGTGGTTTCCCTGGCCTAAGCCTTGCCCTTCACCGCCTCAAAGTTGCAGGGGCTTAGAAGGCTTTCGTCCAGGCACTGGAAGGTGGCAGCTCTAGTGGCGCTTTCCATAATAAGATCCCATTCAGTCGACTTCGTCTGACTTTCTCGACTGAAAGGGAACGTCCTGGTTGCGTATGCAACCCATCGTTACCTGAAGGAGAGAATAGAGGACGTAGTCCCTTAGCCACTATAGCTAAACCACCGCTGACTCCGAGTTACTCTCGACTCCTCAGCGTAAAGCAACTAGTGCGTGCATCAACTTCCGTATTTATACCCGCGCCACGGGGGCGGAGTGTGTGATGAGAATCACGCCCGCCAATTTCATTGGCTTGTTCTAACATGCTCGAAGATGACAGGCTCACTAGCATGATCTCATTCAGTCTACAACTATGTCCTCCGTTCCATCCATCAGGGAACGGTGGGTTGCATACGCAACCAGGACGTTATTATGTCTCTATGTGAGGGAGAAAGATTATATAAAAGTGATCAAATGGTATACATTTAACACATTACATACATTAAATATAAATGTTTATATACATATTTTTTGTTAAACCATTAATTTATAATGTTTTAGTAAGAAATGTCATAATGTTTTAACAATGATGATTGTTCTCAGTGTTACTTACTCAGCTGAGCTAGTTGCTGTAACCACAGGCAGCAGCTTCTGAAGAACTTCATCTGCTGTATTCTGTGTGACACTAATTGAGAATAAAAATAAAATAATAAATAAATAAGTTAATTATTAATGCTAACAATAATGCTAATGATGATAATTAATATCATAAGTAAATAATACATTATACCTTCCTATTTACCCTCAAATAATTGTTTTAATTAAACATTGCTTTATAAAGGACATGTGAAAAAGTTGTTTTAGTATCTATAACTGTAGAAGGCTCGTATTCAGCCGTCACAGATTTGTTTTTTTCTTTTTCTTGTAAATGTTGCTGTGGCAGGTCTATTAGTCTGCATTTACACTACAACACTATTTTGACATATCTGATTTTTTTGTCCTGTCCGTTGCTATGGTTATCACCATGGTGACATTTAACTCCCGAGTTAGGGGCGGGGCAAGAAAAAAAAGTATTTTTTTTACCCGCATCAGCAAATTATTCGTAGAAATTAAGCACACGACTTTTTCTGATTGTTACTTGTTTATTTACCTACTTGTTTATTTAATAATTTACTTAGTTTTATTGTCACAGGAAATTATGCGCATAAAATGTGAATCATTGTCCATCATTTTGCAAGCAACTGGTGTAAAAGAAAAATGATGAGACATTAAACTAATTTATTTTCTTAATACTTCTCTTGTGGTCACTAGTGAAAAAAATTGTGTTTTCATGAATCAAGAAGTGTTTTGTGTTCAACAAGTTGTCTTTGAAATGAGAAGTAAGCTAATCTAATCTTTTATCTTCACAGCGCGTCAGTTATGCGGTGATGCACTATGAAATTATTGTGGGGCAAATAAACTGTAATATTAATGATAAAAGTAGCCTAATAACAATAACAACAGTAATGTACTTTACCCTGTGTGCCCATCCGCTACGCCACTGTGAAGAGCTCAACGCCACCAGGAACGGCATCAAGGCGATTAACTGTTTTATCAAGTTTACTTTGCCGTCCGCGTGACGTGATTCTCATCATCAGGAGGATCTGCTTGCAGCCCAATTTTTGTGATGGTGCAGACGGTGCGCACAAAACGCTCAAATGAGTTTACTTTGAAAGGCTTGCGCACTCAACTGTAAATTAAGTTACACGGTCCTTCTGAGGCTTGTAGACTCAAAGACAGCTCGATCATGCAGGTTTGCACTGCACAACATCAGGAAGATCAGGCCTTTCCTAACTGAGCATGCAACACAACTTCTCATCCAGGCTCTGGTAATTTCTAGGCTTGACTACTGCAATGCTCTTCTGGCTGGACTTCCATCATGTGCAACTAAACCTCTACAAATGATTCAGAACGCTGCAGCTCGTCTTGTCTTCAACCAGCCAAAAAGGCACGTCACTCCTCTGTTCAGCTCTCTGCATTGACTACCACTCACTGCTCGCATCAAGTTCAAGGCATTGACGCTTGCTTACAGATCTATCACAGCTCCCTCCTACTTTCACTCACTCCTACGAGTCTACATCCCTACCAGAAGCCTACGATCAGTCAATGAGCAATGGCTCGTGGTTCCATCACAGAGAGCCACAAAATCACTTTCCAGAACATTCTCATTCACGGATCCATGCTGGTGGAATGCTCTCCCCACCCTCATCCGGAATGCAGAATCCCTGACAACATTCAAAAGACAGCTGAAAACCCATCTCTTCCGTGATCACTTAACCTCTATTTTAACCTATATCTTATGCTACTCAGAACAATGCCTGAATTTCGTTGTTTTTTGCCTCTTCACGATGACTCGCTTAATTTAGTCCTAATTTGTAAGACGCTTTGGACAAAAGCGTCTGCTAAATGACTAAATGTAAATGTAAATGTAGGCTCGAATCCTCAGCATTAAACACTAGATTAAGACGCTCTAGTAAGACTACTCTAGTGAGACTACTTCCTGCTCGGCTACTGTTCGGACGCTCTTGCTTACTGCTCCGCGCTTTGCTCTATCGCTTTTACATTTTATCTCCTATTTTTTCTATATTTGATTTCCTTTATTTTATTTCCTTTTATCACCTAATTTTAACTTCAGCAAATCAGCACAGTGCTCATACGACAAAGTTTGGATTACTACAAAAACTGAGAATTCTTTTACCCGACCAGCTTACATACCGGGAAAGGAAAACACAACTGCCTACAAGGATAAGAGAAAATGCCTCTTCTGGAATCTACTTGCTGCACTAACTGCCACAGACTTTTACAAAGGATTGCAGTTCTAGAAACAAAGTTATTTACGGGACCACCAAACCAGACGGAGCACACAACAGAGCTTCGTCATGGACACCCACAGCATACCGGTGAGTCCCATGAAACTAGTACTCCTCGACAGGTAGAGAAACAAGCCGATCGACTTACTAATCGATGGCACAAACAGGGAGCTAAACCCAAAGGCACTCGAGACATCAGATTGTCACGAGCATCACATATTACCGCAGTAGCATCCTCTACCCCAGATACAGCTCTGACAAGGATTACAAACACTGGTCTGCCACCACTGCCTATACATCTTGAGAACAGATTTGAAGTACTAAGGAATGTAAATGAGGAATCCCCAAATGTGATGAATGTGATCGAACACAGACTGAATAGGCCAGTAGCTAACACTGATGCTAACTGGCGCTCAAGGTCGAGCAGACAGCGGCACTCAGCTCAGCGCGCAGCCGAGCCCAGGACTCTGATAGTGGGGGACTCCATAATCAGAAACATTAGCAACAGGGATACAACTACGTGCTGCCTTCCACAAGCAACAACTTCTGATATAAACAGGGAACTTCAGAACATTCTGATGAAACATAAGACTGCAAATCGACTCATCATACATGTGGGGAAGAATGATATTCATACAGAGCAGTCAGAACTCCTTAAGAAGGATTTCAATGAACTTTTTGAAACACTTAAAAGACTGAAAGTTCAAACATTCATCAGTGGACCTCTCCCAGCAAGAGGAACAAACAGGTTTTCACGGTTGCTTGGGCTTAATACATGGCTGCAAAAAACCTGCAATATAAAAGCAGTGAACTTCATTGACAATTTCAATCTTTTCTGGAGTCAACGACAACTGTTTCATCGGGACGGCCATCACCCAAACAAACTTGGTTCAAGAGTGTTAAAGGACAATATCTACTTCTCCCTAAATCATCCTTCTGCGGTTTGTGCCAATCCACTCAATCTGAATGGCACACACACACCTGGACACAGTATGAATGACCACGGGACTTCACTTCAGCAGCAAAATGGACATGATAACACCACTCCGCCACAACAACCTCTGCTCACGGACACAATCTCAGCTGAGCCCTGCCCACAGAGCTCACCACAGACAGACACATTAGAACTGCTTGAAGATTCAGCACCCAAGGACGACTTCCTGGAAAACAGCCAGGGAAGCCAGGACAGCATATTACAGCCTCCTATAACACCAGAGCAACAGCCCCTTTCACCAGACACTTTCTCCCTCTCCCCTGCAACGCCACTACTCTGCTTCTCACAGAAAATGGAAGAACTGGTGCATGCTGGAACCAGACTATCCCACTCTTTTGCTGCAAGCCCCCAGATACCAACTAAAAAAAGACAGGCACCACTACCACCAAAGCCTGCGGGCCCAGCTCGCCCTCCCCCTCCTCCTGTGAGAGCTCTTCGGCCTCTGCCACAACGCCAGGGCCCACACCCTCCTCCTTCTGCTCGAGGTGAACCAAAAACAACTGATACCAGCTCTCAGTGATATGTGTCGGGTGCCCGCTCTGATAACAGTAACTTTCTCAAATGTTTACAAAACAAGCGGGAACCCAGTGTGCCTGTATCTTTCTCTATTGCTGTTCTATTACATGATAGAAAGTCTAAGGCCTTCAATAGCCGTACAGCAAACCCAACTAATCTGGTGCCTCTTACACGTCAAACTAAGATTGCTGTGGGGAAAAGTAAGTCTGTTAAGTTAGCTCTTTTAAACATTCGCTCACTTAAAAATAAATCACTTCTAGTCAACGACTTAATAACCACAAACAACCTGGATTTTATGCTTCTAAATGAAACCTGGCTAGAAGACAGCTACAGTGCAACAATCCTCAATGAAGCAGCCCCTCCTAACTTTACTTTTATGAGTGTCTGCAGAGCTGTTAAGAGAGGTGGGGGTCTAGCTGCTCTCTTTAAAGATATCTATCAATGTAAGCAAATGTCATTTGGGAATTACTTGTCTTTCGAATATCTGGGTATTGTGTTAAAAGGTGCTCCACGCATTTTACTTTTCATTATTTACAGGCCTCCAAAATACTCTCCAGCCTTTGCTGAGGACTTTACAGAACTGTTATCAACAATTACCTCAGAGTTTGACTGTTTTGCCATTGCTGGAGATTTTAACATCCATATAGATAATGGAGAAAACAATATGGCAAAAGAAATCAAAACTGTTTTAAAAACTTTTGATCTGACTCAGCATGTACATGGACCCACACACAATCGTGGACACACTTTAGATTTACTTATCAGTAAGGGTCTAAACATTTCATCGATTGTTATTAAGGATGTAGCACTGTCTGATCATTTCTGTATTTTCTTTGATATATTGATCTCTCCTGCCACTGAAGCGAGATCTGTGTCTGTCAAGAAGAGATGCTTAAATGAGAACACTAGTGTCCTATTTATGAAGGCTATATCCTTAACACCAAGCATATCTGCAGACTCTGTTGATTTTCTCCTTGATTCTTTTAACTCAAAAGTTAAAGGTGTAATTGATGATATTGCTCCTGTTAAAGTCAGGAAGAAGAGTGGCAGACAAAAGGCACCTTGGAGAAACTCAACAGCAGTGCAAAATATGAAAAGACAATGCAGAAAAGCAGAGCGCATGTGGCGGAAGACAAAACTTGTAGTCCATTATAACATCTACAAAGACAGCCTTCATGCTTTCAATATGGAACTAGGCAAAGCTAGACAGACTTTCTTCTCAAATATTATAAACAGCAATTTAAACAACACACGCACTCTTTTTGCTACTGTAGAGAGACTGACAAACCCCCCAAGCCAGATTCCCAGTGAAATGCTCTCAGACAGCAAGTGCAGTGAGTTTGCTTCTTTCTTCTCTGAGAAAATCAATAATATCAGAAAAGTGATCAGCACATCCTTGAGTTACGCTGGGGTCAGACAGATCAAACCACCTGAGAAAGTAGTTACTATGTCTGATTTCAAAGAAATTGATGGCAAAATTTTGGAAGAAACCGTACAGCACCTTAAAACATCAACCTGCGCTCTTGACACACTTCCCACATCGTTTTTCAAAAGTGTGTTAAACAGTTTAGAAGCAGATCTTCTAGAAGTGGTAAATGCTTCACTTCTCTCTGGGAGTTTTCCAAACTCCCTAAAAACTGCAGTTGTCAAGCCCCTCCTGAAAAAGAGCAATCTGGATAAGACCATATTAAGCAACTATAGACCGATCTCAAATCTTCCTTTCATAGGCAAGATCATTGAAAAAGTTGTCTTCAATCAGCTGAACAAATTCTTAAGCTCGAATGGATACTTTGACAATTTTCAATCTGGTTTCCGACCGCACCACAGCACAGAGACAGCACTCATAAAGATAATAAACGATATTCGCTTAAATACTGACTCAGGCAAATTATCAGTGCTGGTACTACTCGACCTCAGTGCTGCATTTGACACTGTCGATCACAACATACTTCTGGACAGGCTGGAAAACTGGGTGGGGCTTTCTGGGATAGTCCTAAAATGGTTCAGGTCATACTTAGATGGGAGAGGTTATTATGTGAGTATAGGAGACCATAAGTCTGAGTGGACATCCATGACATGCGGAGTCCCTCAAGGCTCAATTCTTGCACCACTCCTGTTCAACCTGTATATGCTCCCAATGAGCCAAATAATGAGAAAGAACCAAATTGCTTACCACAGCTATGCAGACGACACACAGCTCTACTTAGCCCTATCGCCTAACGATTACAGCCCCATTGACTCCCTGTGCCAATGCATTGATGAAGTTAACAGTTGGATGTGTCAAAACTTTCTTCAGTTAAACAAAGACAAAACTGAAGTCATTGCGTTTGGAAACAAAGATGAAGTTCTCAAGGTGAACGCATACCTTCACTCTAGGGGTCAAACAACTAAACATCAAGTCAGGAATCTTGGTGTGACACTAGAGTCAGACCTTAGTTTCAGTAGTCATGTCAAAGCAATAACTAAATCAGCATACTATCATCTGAAAAATATAGCAAGAATAAGATGCTTTGTTTCCAGACAAGACTTAGAGAAACTTGTTCATGCTTTCATCACCAGCAGGGTGGATTATTGTAATGGACTCCTCACTGGCCTTCCCAAAAAGACCATAAGACAGTTGCAGCTCATACAGAACGCTGCCGCCAGGATTCTGAGCAGAACCAGAAAATATGAACATATCACACCAGTCCTCAGGTCTTTACACTGGCTCCCAGTTAAATTTAGGATTGATTTTAAAGTATTATTACTGGTATATAAATCATTCAATGGCCCAGGACCTCAATACATTGCAGATATGCTCACTGAATATAAACCCAACAGATCACTCAGATCATTAGGATCATATCAGCTAGAAATACCAAGGGTTCACTCTAAGCATGGCGAGTCCGCTTTTAGCTATTATGCCAGCCGCAGCTGGAACCAGCTTCCAGAGGAGATCAGACGTGCTCCTACTGTAGTCACATTCAAATCCAGACTCAAAACACATCTGTTTAGCTATGCATTTACTGAATGAGCACTGTGCCAATGTTCGTCCGACTGTTTGTACTGTATTTTACTTTGTATTCTTCTAAACTGTTTTAACTATTCTTATTTCTTTTTATTATTTTAATTTCTTCTATGTAAAGCACTTTGAATTGCCATTGTGTATGAAATGTGCTATATAAATAAACTTGCCTTGCCTTGCCTTGCCTTGCCTAGTAAGTGTGCATGGCTACGTCACACACAGTCACGCCACAAAAATACTATTAAAACTAAATTTAGGAAAAACACTTCCTATTAAATATCTTTATATTAACTGGCTTTTTTATTAATGCAATACAGTGAATGACAGCCGTCTGTGTCTCCCAGTGTCTTACATTATTGTCAGTTTAGTGTTCAGTGATTAATTTACACAGGAACAAAATATAACATGTATGCCTTCATCTCTGAATACATTATCTGTGTCTTACATTTCATAATGAACTCAGATAAACTCAGTGCCGACTCGTTTTCCATCAGTTCTTTTACATTAATTAGAATGTGTGCAAGGGATTGTGGGAGATTGAAGAACACGAAGGATCTACTTGATGCATCCTTCAAAATTAGCTGAATTAAAGGCGCAAAATGAAGTCTGTCTTCAAAACATCCTTCAAACTGAGACGGCCTTCAGAGGCGCTTGATGACGTGGCAGTCAAGATATGCAGTCTTACTAGGACACAGCCACGGTTTGAGAAACACACGCAAATTATGTACAATATCCCAGAAATCAATCTGTGTCTCCTGATTTAAACAACTCTGATCTCTTAGCTTCTCTTTGTTCATAATGTTTTAGACTGCAATGATTGAACTCAGTGTTACTTACCGATCATCTCTGTCTCCAGTTAATCTGTGCAGGTGAAACTCCTGCAGTGTCTCCTCTGAGGACAACAACACAAACACCAAAGCTGACCACTGAGACGAGGAGAGTTTCACAGCATGTAATCCTCCACGGCTCATTTGAGGTTCAGCTTTTTTCACTAGAGAAAGATCACCCAGTTCATTCAGACAGTGAAACAGATTGATGTATTTCTCTGGAGAGGGATTCTCACTGATCTTTTCTTTAATATAGTCAACTGATCTCTCATTGTTGTGAGAGCTGTTTGCTGTCTGTGTCTTTAGTTCTTGTAAGAGACTCTGATTAGACTCCACTGACAGACCCAGAAGGAAACGAAGGAAAAGGTCCAGATGCCCATTTTTACTGTCTAAAGCCTCATCCACAGCTCTCTGATGGAGATCAGATAGGGAAACTTTGTCTCCATTAGCTGGTTTGGTAATCTGGTCAAACACATTGATGTTATTGTTGATAAAGGAGAGATGCACATATAGAGCTGCTAGATGTTCCTGAATGCTCAGATGAACAAAGCAGAAGACTTTCCCCTGATACAAGCCCAACTCCTCTCTGAAGATCTGAGTGCACAATCCTGAGTAAACTGATGCTTCTGCCTCATCAATGCCACACTCGCCCAGGTCTTCCTCATAGAAGATCAGGTTGCCTTTCACAAGCTGCTGATAAGCCAGTTTCCCCAGTTTGACAATCATGTCTTCATCTTTCACTTTCTTCTCATAGTCTTTCTCATGTTTGATGTTGGTCTGAATGAGCAGGAAGTGTGTGTACATCTGAGTGAGAGTCTTGGGAATCTCTCCTCTCTCTGCTTCACTCAACATCTCCTCTAGAACAGTGGCTGAGATCCAGCAGAACACTGGGATGTGGCACATAATAAAGAGGCTCCTTGAGGACTTCAGGTGTGAGATGATCCTGTCGGCCAGACTCTGATCACTGATTCTCTTCCTGAAGTATTCCTTCTTCTGTGTGTCACTGAAGCCTCGTACCTCTGTCACTCGATGGACACACTCAGAGGGGACGAGATCCGCTGCTGCTGGTCTAGAGGTGATCCAGATGAGAGCAGAGGGAAGCAGATTCCCCACAATGAGGTTCGTCAGCAGCTCGTCCACTGAGGCTGATTCAGTCACATCACACAACCTCACATCGCTCTGAAAATCCAGAGTCAGACGACACTCATCCAGACCATCAAAGATGAACAACACTTTATACTCATCACTGGATATTTCCATTTCTTTTGTTTCAGGGAAAAAGAGATGAAGAAGATCTGAAAGACTGAGTGTTTTGTCCTTCATCAAGTTGAGCTCTCTGAAAGCAAGTGGAAATATGAGCTGGACGTCCTGATTCTCTTTCCCTTCAGCCCAGTCCAGGATGAACTTCTGCACAGAGACTGTTTTCCCAATGCCAGCGACTCCCTTTGTCAGCACAGTTCTGATGGGTTTGTCTTGTCCAGGTAAAGGTCTAAAGATGTCACTGCATTTGATCGGTGTGTCCTCTGTTTCTGCTCTCCTGGACTGTGTCTCAATCTGTCTCACCTCATGCTCATTATTGATCTCTCCACTTCCACTCTCTGTGATGTAGAGCTCTGTGTAGATCTCATTCAGGAGTGTTGGGTTTCCCTGCTTTGATATTCCCTCATACAAACACTCAAACTTCTGTCTCAGATTTGATCTCAATGTGTTGAGGAATTCAGCAGGTTTAGAGTCAGTGCTGTAAGATTAAAATACCACATTATTACACAAGTCAGAGAAGTAAATAGCCATAAATTACAAAACTATTTATGGGACACAGAACATCATTAGGTACTGAAATGTGTTAATCATTAATCATGTGTTTGAGTGATGTGTGATGTGAATTTTAGCACCTAAAATTAAACAACAACAACAACAAAAACTCCTACATTTTACCTGAAACCAGGATTCATGCTTTCATTTAAGTCTTGTGGTTGAATCACAAGCTTGTACACAGTTTTGTTTTTAACTGGTCTGGATAGAAGATTTGATCTTAAATCAGAATGAAGAGGGTAAAGAATCAGACACACTGATATTGATGTAATTGTGTCATTAACTGAGTAACAGACCAACAGCTTTTACAGTTTGTGAATGTATTAACAATACAATACATACAGTTGTGGTCAGAATTAATGGCACCCCTGGTAAATATGATCAAAAATGGTTGTAAAAAATAAATCTGCCTTTTGATCTTTCATTCAAAAAAATTGCAAAAATCGAACCTCATTGAAGTGAATGAATTGAAAGTGGGGGGTAAATCACATTATGAAATAAATGCTTTTCTCCAAAACATGCTGGCAATAATTATTGACTCCCTGTTATTAAATACTTTTTACAACCTCCTTTCGCCAAGATATAAGATCTGAGTTTTCTTCTATAATGACTGATGAGTTTGTAGAATAACTGACAAGAGATCAGAGACCATTCCTCCATACAGAATCTCTCCAGATCCTTCAGATTCACAAGTTCATGTTGGTGCTTCTTCTGTTCAGTTCACCCCACTCATTTTCTATAGGGTTTAGTTTATGGGACTGGGACGGGGTCATGGCAGAAGCTTCATTTTGTGCTCAGTTACCCATTTTTGTGTTGATTTTATTGTTTGTTTTAGACCGTTGTCCTGATGGAAGATCCAACCACGGCCTATTATAAGATTTCTAGCAGAGGCCATCAGGTTTAAATTTTTTTAATCTGTTGGTATTTGCTAGAATCCATAATACCATGTATCTGAACAAGATGTCCAGGACCTCCAGCAAAAAAATAGGCCCACAACATATAAGATCCAGCAGTATATTTAACCGTAGGCATGGGGTACTTTTTATCCCTGTTTGCATCAAACACATCTGGTGGGTTTGCTGCCAAAAAGCCCTTTTTTTGTTTTATCTGACCATAGAATCCGGTCCCTTTTGAAGCTCCAGTTGTGTCTGACCACTGAATATGCTGGAGTTTATTTTTGGAGGAGTGAGGAGGATTTTTCTTAAAACCTCCCAAACAACATGTGGTTGTGTAAGGGTTGTTTGATCTTTTTTTGGAGGGGCTTTCTGACCCCCAAGGCTCAAGTAATCTCTGCAATTCTCCATCTGTGATCCTTGGAGAGTCTTCGGCCACTCAAACTTTCCTCCTCACCGTGCATTAAAACAATATAGACACACGTCTTCTTCCTGGCAGATTCGTAACATCTTTAGTTGATTGGAACTTCTTAATTATTGCCCTGATGGTCAAAATGGGGATTTTCAATTCTTTAGCTATTTTCTTACAGCCACTTTCTATTTTGTGATGCTCAACAATCTTTTGATGCACATCAGAACTATATTCTTTGGTTTTACTCACTGTGATGGATGATTAAAGAAATTTGACCTTTGTGTTTATATTTTGACCTTTGTAACCATATTTAAACTCCTGTGAAACAAGAAGTTATAGCTAGACAATTTCATGTTCCTAGTCACCCTGGTGTGCTAAATAAAGGTAAATATTAATGGCAGGGATGCACCGATCCACATTTTTTCATTTCCGATCCGATCCCGATACCTGCATTTGGATATCGGCCGATACTGATACTATTCCAATACCAGAGCTGTGTTTGCTTTAATATTATTATTATCATTATTGTTGATTTTTTATGATGCTGAAATAAACTCCTCTCAACAGGCAAGTATGATATGTGAAGTTATGCATGTATGTCCCAAAAGGCAACTTGAGGTAAGTATAAGGTCAGAAAAGGAAGTCAGAAAAACAGGAAATCCTGTTAACCCCCTGGGGTCGGCAATCATGCCGGCGTGATCTGCTCGCTTTTTTTTCTTATCAGTGCAAAAGAGATTTAAAATACTCTGTTGATTTTGATCTTACATATAAGTGTTATACATCATTCGATCCTTTTAAGTGTTTTTTTTTTTTTTGTGTATACTCACAAAGTGTTGTGCTTTTTGCGAAATAAAGAAAAATAAACATGATGCGAGTTCTGCCTTCTCTCTGTCAGTGAAGTCCAATCTGAAACGCGTCCGAAAATGGAGAAGAGAGAGATTTGGACCCGGGCAAGGAGAAGGATGGGCTGGAGGAGTCAGTGGCTAAAGTGGAGTCAGCACCTTAAGTGTGATAAGTGTTGAACTCTAGCTGGATTATGGAACAATTGACGTCCCTGTGAACGGTATGGAACCGTATGGTGATTGAAACTTCTCTTGGAGAACCCGTAACTGCATTGAGTGATTTGCGCTTCACAGCTGCTTTCCATCTGGTGGACGAGACCTCATGCCTTAGCCTTCTCTGTGAGTTGTGAGATTTGCAGTGCTTTATATATATATATATATATATATATATATTCACGTGTGATTACTTGTGTGGTTGTAGTGAAGCACGAGTGTGGGAGTGAATTACGGAAGGCATTGGTGGTTCTAGTCAAAATACTCATCTCTCTCTCTGTTTGAATCCAGTTACAGAAGACGCTAAAAGCTGTGAAAGCCTGTTGATGTGGTTAAAAATACTCATCTCTCTCTCTGTTTGAATCCAGTTGCAGAAGACGCTAAAAGCTGTGAAAACCCGTTGATGTGGTTGAAGATACTTATCTTTCTCTGTGTTTGAATCCAGTTGCAGAAGACGCTAAAAGCTGTGAAAACCCGTTGATGTGGTTGAAGATACTTATCTTTCTCTGTGTTTGAATCCAGTTGCAGAAGATGCTAAAAGCTGTGAAAGCCCGTTGATGTGGTTGAAGATACTTATCTTTCTCTGTGTTTGAATCCAGTTGCAGAAGATGCTAAAAGCTGTGAAAGCCCGTTGATGTGGTTGAAAATACTCATCTCTCTCTGTGTTTGAATCCAGTTGCAGTAGAGCCTACTAAAGCTGTGAGGTACACGTACCTTCCTCTCTGTCTGAGTCCCACGAAGAGCCTGTTAAAGCTGTGAGGTACACGTACCTTCCTCTCTGTCTGAGTCCCACGAAGAGCCCTCTAAAGCTGTGAGGTACACGTACCTTCCTCTCTGTCTGAGTCCCACGAAGAGCCTGCTAAAGCTGTGAGGTATATGTACCCTCTACTCCGTCTGAGTCCAGTGAAGAGCCTGCTAAAGCTGTGAGGTATATGTACCCTCTTCTCCGTCTGAGTCCAGTGACGAGCACGCTAAAGCCGCGAAGTATACTCCCCTCCCTTCTCTCTGCCTGAGTCCAGTGAAGAGCCCGCTAAAGCTGTGAGGTATATGTACTCTCTTCTCTGCCTGAGTCCAGTGAAGAGCACGCTAAAGCTGTGAGGTATATGTACCCTCTTCTCCGTCTGAGTCTAGTGAAGAGCCTGCTAAAGCTGTGAGGTATATGTACCCTCTTCTCTGTCTGAGTCCCGCGAAGAGTCTGCTAAAGCTGTGAATTATATGTACCCTCTTCTCCGTCTGAGTCCAGTGACGAGTCTGCTAAAGCTGTGAATTATATGTACCCTCTTCTCCGTCTGAGTCCAGTGAAGAGCACGCTAAAGCTGTGAGGTATATGTACCCTCTTCTCCGTCTGAGTCTAGTGAAGAGCACGCTAAAGCTGTGAGGTATATGTACCCTCTTCTCCGTCTGAGTCTAGTGAAGAGCCTGCTAAAGCTGTGAGGTATATGTACCCTCTTCTCTGTCTGAGTCCCGCGAAGAGTCTGCTAAAGCTGTGAATTATATGTACCCTCTTCTCCGTCTGAGTCCAGTGACGAGCACGCTAAAGCCGCGAAGTATACTCACCTCCCTTCTCTCTGCCTGAGTCCAGTGAAGAGCACGCTAAAGCTGTGAGGTATATGTACCCTCTTCTCCGTCTGAGTCTAGTGAAGAGCCTGCTAAAGCTGTGAGGTATATGTACCCTCTTCTCTGTCTGAGTCCCGCGAAGAGTCTGCTAAAGCTGTGAATTATATGTACCCTCTTCTCCGTCTGAGTCCAGTGACAAGCACGCTAAAGCCGCGAAGTATACTCACCTCCCTTCTCTCTGCCTGAGTCCAGTGAAGAGCACGCTAAAGCTGTGAGGTATATGTACCCTCTTCTCCGTCTGAGTCTAGTGAAGAGCCTGCTAAAGCTGTGAGGTATATGTACCCTCTTCTCTGTCTGAGTCCCGCGAAGAGTCTGCTAAAGCTGTGAATTATATGTACCCTCTTCTCCGTCTGAGTCCAGTGACGAGCACGCTAAAGCCGCGAAGTATACTCACCTCCCTTCTCTCTGCCTGAGTTCAGTGAAGAGCCTGCTAAAGCTGTGAAGTATACTTACCCTCCTCTCTGTCTGAGTCCAGTGAAGAGCCTGCTAAAGCTGTGAGGTATATGTACTCTCTTCTCCGTCTGAGTCCAGTGAAGAGCCTGCTAAAGCTGTGAGGTATATGTACTCTTTTCTCCGTCTGAGTCCAGTGAAGAGCCCGCTAAAGCTGTGAGGTATATGTACTCGCTTCTCCATCTGAGTCCAGTGAAGAGCCTGCTAAAGTTGTGAAGTATACGTACCCTCCATGCTCTGTCTGAGTCTAGTGAAGAATACGCTGAAGCTGCGAAGTATCCACTTCTTCCTCCATTTGAATTCTGTTGAAGAGAACGTCAAAGCTACTACAGTAATTGTTGTAAAGAGATGTTTTAAAGTAAATAAAGAGAATTTTTACACTTGCCTTTTGTTGTCCCGTCTGCTGTGTCCTGCGGTGTAGCTCCTCACAGTGGTGTGCAAGTCAGGGGTGACAGCCGGTCATTAAGAGCACACCGACCTGTGACACTAATGTGACCCCGCCCACGGAGAGCGTGCGCTATTCAAACGCAAATGATCTGAGGCAATCCATGCAAACATGTCAACACCCACATCAGCTAGATAAAACACATCAAGTTTATTTTACGTGCACTTTACGTCGTCTTGCTTCGCTGTGAGGAATAATACTATCGTAATAATAATTCTGGGAAATATACCTCAGAAGTGTGGTTTAGTTTCATTTCGAGGAGCAACAGATCCAGCTGAGGATTGTAGTTTATTCTTCTTTATTCTTAAGTGCTTTATTCTAATGGAAATATGCAATAGAGTCTTTAATCCACAAAAATACTGTTTAAATATGAATCACTTGTCTGTGTGTGAATGAATGAAAGCACAGATGTGCAATGTTGTCAACAGCTCGCAAAAAGACTGTTTAAATATGAATCACGTGCCTGTGTGTGAATGAATGAACGGTACAGATGTTTACTACAGCTGTAGTAGCCTAAACAACAGCGCACATCTGTGCCGTTCATTCACACTTGCACTTACATTAGTAAACATGTTATTTTTACATGAACACATCTACTAGTTTAGCTTTTACCAAACTATTGCTATACTGAGATGAGTAAAACAGACGAAATATGAATGTTTAGACAAGATTTCGTTGATTAGTTTTTTATAGATTATAAAGTTTTTACTGTAAAAAAGACTACTGTCACATCAAATAAGCTTTTGTTCGCCAATTTCTGCTCGTATGTTAAATATATAGTGATGTTTTGTCAAAAATAAAGTAGGTATATTGCATTATCAACTAAGATATTATTATAGTGTTTGTTCCAATGTAGGCTATATTCAAACTAAAGAATCCTTAACTTTAAAATACATATGATAAAATGCATAATTTTAAAAAGAAAGATTACACTTGAAGTATTGTTAAAATTGATTTATATGTGAAAACTGTTTAATAAAATAGCAAAACATATATTTACAAGGTAGATGTAAGCAACATCTTAAAGGAACACTTCACCCATTTGCATTAAGCTTTGCAATGTTAGAAACCCAGTCATACTATTGAATGGTCGTGCAACATTTTCTCATTTTCCCCTGAGACGAGAGAAATCTGTATTTACCTCTTTACACTTCCTCCTACAATGACGCAAAAATCGTCATTTTGCATCATTGTAGGAGGAAGTGTAAGAGGGGGGGATTTCTGTTGAGACTACAAGCACTAGTTCCCACCCTTTCAAACACGCCCATAGGGGGTTGGACCTAATGTGCTAACAGACCTATCACAGATCAGTGCCAGTGCGTTTGATTTCACCGGCAGAAACCTGCAGAAAACATGGATGAAGAAAGCTGAGTAGTAGGGGTTACCATACACTTTTTCCCGGACATGTCCGGCCGTCGAGATCGTCCAAAATGTCCGGGATTCAGCTTTTGCTTTCTGCAGTCGCCATTCATTGTTTACATGCTCACCTTTTGTTTCAATCTAACTGAATTCATTCCGATTGGTGAATCTGAATGTAGTGTTTACATGAACACTAAACAAGTGATCGGTTGATGTGCGTTTTAACATTGCTAAGAAAATTCCTGCTCCTCCGTGAGATGCAAGACCGGTGCGTCTCGCAGGTCTCGCTCATCAGTAATCACGCCACCGGCCTCGCGCCGTTCTCCCGCGCCCCTCAGCCTCGTCCTGCTCGCCACAGTAAACATGATGAATGGCGACTGTAGAACGCAAAAGCCGAATCCCGGACATTTTGGGCGATCTCGAAATCACGGGCAAACTCGTCACGGAGACTCACTCGTAGCCTAGCCTTGTTGTTTTCAACCGCGCTCTCTTACCGGTAGGCGTGGCTTGGGAGTGGCCTCGTAGGGCAGCGAAGCAAGTGCATTCTGGGAGTTGTTGTCTTTCATCCACATAAGCCAAAAATACATTTTCTGGCTTTTCTCAGTCTAGAAAGCTCCAAATTCTACATAAATGACCTATTTTAAATACCTTTCCAGAGGTGGAGTGTTCCTTTAATAGGTCAATATAAACCTTCTCAATAAATTATTTATTATTGTTTTTATTATTGACACATATGGGGAGAGAATATATTCCAAAACATTCTGAAAATACAGTATGAGAATTAACTGCATATAGTTAAATGTTTGCCTTCAAAATAAGTCCTCACATTCTTTACTTGTGGTACTCTCAGTGACACACCTGAATGAAAGGCTCATTATGCGGCTCATTATGCGGCTCACTGTCTTCTCAAGTGTAAATCTCGCCCACTCGCATATTGCCTTTCCAAACAAAATGTAAACAAAGTTTAAATCAATGTATTACTGGATTGGCTCGGCCCCATCCCTATATAATGGGAATATACTTAAGAGATATTTTATTAGTAAAAACTTCTAGGGGTGCCAATAATTGTGGCCAACGTGTTTTGTAGAAAAACATTTATTTCATTATGTGATTTCCTCCCCACTTTAAATTCTTATGCTTCAATGAAAGGTTCGATTTTTGCTAATTTTTTGAATGAAAGATCAAAAGGATAAACAATGCAGATTAATTTTTTTACAGCCATTTTTGATCATATTTACCAGGGGTGCCATTCATTCTAACCACAACTGTAGAGCTTTACAGAAGAGCACAATGATAATCATTAATAGACTGAAACTAGTACACTAAGCACAAACAAATACAATAAGCACATCTTTTATAGAAATGATATACCTGAGATCAGACCGTTTGTCTCCACTCTTAAAGTTCACTGGGTGCTCTATAGAGAAGTTACTCTTCATAGACACACAGCTGGACTCTGGTTTTGAGCTCTTCTGCTGGACTGAATTGGTTTCAAAACTAAGTAAAATATAAAGAATACAGACTTATAAAAGACCACATAAATGTTGTGTACGTTTGCTTTAATGTTTGAAACTGTTTCAAACTTTGATAAAAAATTATTTTGAGAAATTAACTCACTGGTTTGCAAATGTTAAGCATGATACAACAACTGTACCAAAGCAACTGAGAAAACGGTAATATTAGGAATTAGGAATTCAAAACAAACTAATTAAAATCAACTATAGAATTATAGAATGATTCAACTCAGGTGAACATCAACCACGGTCACATGACTCTTCTCAAATGCACAATGGAGGACGAAGGACTAAAGAGGACACAACCGACTAAAGAGACCAATGTTTAGCTGAACTTTAAAGATAAACCACCTTACTGTACTCTAGTAACGGTACTCTTGCTGTGAAACATAACTGTTCTGACCAAACACCGTGAAGCTTTCAACAAATCTGAAAGACCTCTCGAGCCGTCTTAAAGAACTGGAAGAGTGAGAGTGATTCTTAGCTTGAAGAAATTTGATAGCTTGCTTGTATTCTTAAGATTGAACGTAGGAGTAAATTTCATGAATTCTCAGCACTTAAAGGGTTAGTTCCCCCAAAAATGAAAATTCTGTCATTAATTACTCTCCCTCATGTCGTTCCAAACCCGAAAGACTTTTGTTCATCTTCGAAACACAAATGAAGATATTTTTGATGAAACCTGAGAGCTTTCTGTCCCTCCACTGACTGCAACGTCATTGCAACTTTCAAGGCCCAGAAAGTTAGTAAAGATATAGTTAAAATAGTCCATGTGACTCCAGTAGTTCAACCTTAATGTTATGAAGCGATGAAGAATACGTTTTGTGCGCAAAAAACTAAAATAATGACTTTATTAAACAATCTCTTTCTTTCCATGTCATTCTCTGTTGACGTAGAGTAACAGCGCAGCGCTTCTGGGTTGTACGTCAGAACGTCGGCTCACTATTGGCCAGCATCACACACATGACCAGCGTCGGCCAATAGTGAGCCTAAGTTCTGACGTATTAAGGTTGAACTACTGGAGTCACATGGACTATTTTAACAATGTTTTTACTAATTTTCTGGACCTTGAAAGTTGCAATGACGTTGCAGTCAGTGGAGGGACAGAAAGCTCTCAGGTTTCATCAAAAATATCTTCATTTGTGTTTCGAAGATGAACAAAAGTCTTTCGGGTTTGGAACGACATGAAGGAGAGTAATTAATGACAGAATTTTCATTTTTGGGTGAACTAACCCTTTAAGACTAAAATGACACTTTGAGAAGCTTGATAAATACGGGCCCTGAACCAGCAGTTAAAATAATCGGTAACACTTTAGAATACTGTTCCTTCATTAATGAATAATTACACAGGAACAAACGAGTAACGCATTATTAACATTCTAGTAACTACTATTAACTAACAAGAAACTCTGATTAACAAATTAGTAAGTAATAGCGCTCAGATTAATGTAGTAGTTCATTATTAGCTAATCAATAACTACTATTTTTTTCATACCTCCCAGATAACTACTATCTACAGGTTCATAATTAACATGAATAATGCATAATTTATAATAAAAGGTAATGGTAACCCACTAGTAATGACTCAAGTATTACTACATCATTCTAAAGGAACTACTAATTATTTGGATCAGTATTCTAAAGTGAAAAACTGTGATAACTACCTAATATTGACTGAAGTCATTGTAAGCTTTTGAATAGTAATTCCTTCCAATGGATTTGGTAACACTTTAGTCATTACTAGTGTGTTCCCATGATCTTCACTTTAGATACTGATCCAAATAATTAGTAGTTCCTTTAGAAAGATGTAGTAACACTTGAGTCATTACTATCAAAAACCTTACAAAAGCCTTAAAAGCTTACAATGACTTCAGTCAATATTAGGTATTTATCATGTTTTTCACTTTAGAATACTGATCCAAATTATTAGTAGTTCCTTTAGAAGGATGTAGTAACACTTGATTAATTACTAATGAGTTACCATTACCTAATTATATATTATGCATTATTAATGAAGCCCACCGTAGATGGTACATGGTTGTCATTTTCCTTTTGTAAATATTTTTCTAGATGTTGTCCATGTTTTATTTCTCAATGAAATGCAAGCAAACAACCAAATAAAGGATTTCAAGAAAAAAAAAAAGGTATTCACTTCCTCCCTGTCACATGAGGCTGTCAACTTCCTACCCTTATTTCCAGGAAGCAGGGCGAAGGCAAACCCTCCCAAAGAAAGGTCATTTTCATGTTACTAATAAGTATTTTTTGTTGACATATATATATCTACATAATCATGAAGGTCTCTAGAATCAGCCAAACAAAACAAATCTTACAAGAGATCTATAGTTTTTTGTATACTGAGTCAAAAGTCCAAGCGGCAACTATAGTTGCCGGTGGGCAAATGCCTTGTAAGTACATATATCATGGGAAAATGGGCTATACTGTGTTAATAGGTTAATAAATCAAGTTTATTGGTCTTGTTTAGTGCATAAACATAACTTAACCCTTTAAATGACATCTCTATATAGATATATAGGTAACACTTTACAATACGGGTGCACTAATCTGCATTAATTCATGCTTAACTAATGCACAGATAATCATGTGTTAATGTATGACTCATGAAGAACTAAACCATTAATTAATGATTACTGCATCAGCAACTAATAAAGATTCTAAATGATTAACAGATTAAGTAATAAATGAATTGTTATTAATTAAATGTGTCATAATGTATTAATTCCTTAATAACTTATTTTATTAACTAAAAGTGTAAATTAATGCGTTAATTACCACAGTTGGTCAAAGCAATGTACTTCAACTTCCAGCTGTCTGCTTTAATTAATCATTAACTATTGATTTGCAAATGTATCATTATGTTATGACTTTACTTGTTGAGGCACATGACTATTAAGTAATATGCCATTTTGGTGCCATGTAAACCCATAAATTGCATATTACTTAACAAATTAGTTAATAGTCATGTGCCTCAACAAGTAAAGTCATAACATAATGATACATTTGCAAATCATTAGTTAATGATTAATTAAAGCAGACAGCTGGAAGTTGAAGTAAATTGCTTTGACCAACTGTGGTAATTAACGCATTAATTTACACTTTTAGTTAATAAAATAAGTTAAGGAATGAATGCATTATGACACATTTAATTAATAACAATTCATATATTACTTAATCTGTTAATCATTTAGAATCTTTATTAGTTGCTGATGCAGTAATCATTAATTAATGGTTTAGTTCTTCATGAGTCATACATTAACACATGATTATCTGTGCATTAGTTAAGCATGAATTAATGCAGATTAGTGCACCCGTATTGTAAAGTGTTACCGATATATATTTTTCTTCATTCTATTTATTTGTATTTATTTATTTTCATTTAACTTTTTGATACACAATGCCCTGTTATGGCTGCACTTTGTTCTGCACTATGTTCCACAACTTTAACCCTTGTGCGCTGTTCGTTTGCGGTTTACAGTCAGGCTGTTTGGGATCTGAGAGACCCCAGGCAACAAAATGTAATTTTGTAACAATATATATATTTTAAACAAATGTAATTTTACTCAGTTTATTAATGTTTTTACTCTACATTTGGATATTTTTACTCCACAAAATGTTCAAAAAAAGAAAAGAAATATTCTCCAAAAATTTGCCTTATAAAATACCCACATTTCTAACTTTCATTCATGGGGATAACATGGATAATTTGACATGGTTTAGTGTAAGATTTTTGGCCACATCTTGGAAAATGCGGTTTTAAAAGTAAAAAAAAAAAAAAAAAAAAAAAAAAAAATCACTTTAACCAGTAGATGGCTGCAGAGCTCTAAAAGTACTAAAAGTTTCAAACTAAAAGACATCTTTTCACAAGTTTTTCCAGTTAGATTCATATCTACATATAATGAAATCACAATTATAACAATAAAAGTTACTTGTTACTTGTAAGTTTGGCAGTTTTTGTACTGAAAAAAAAAATCAGTTTTTCAATAATGTTCCATTATGATTAGAATCAAACCTGATCAGGATGTTACAAAGAGAATACAAAGAGATTTTAGAGTTTATCATTTATTTCAAACATCTGTTTTTCATATAATTCTACAAATTTAAAGTGTGCCACTTCATTTCTGTCTGTGTGTTCTGTGTTGTTTCTGATTTTGAGGATGAATTTTGTCCATTGATCAAATTCATTTGATTCTAATCATAATATAACATTACTGAAAAACAGATTTTTTTTTCAGTACAAAGAGTGCCTAAACTTTGATAAAGAGTAACTTTTATTATTATAATTGTGATTTCATTATATGTAGATATGAGTACAACTGGAAAAACTTGTGAAAAGATGTCTTTCAGTTAGTCAAAAAGCAAATAGCAAATAGTGGTGCTCTGCAGCCATCTACTGGTTAAAGTGATACATTGTTACTTTTAGAACAGCATTTTCCAAAAGATTGGCAAAAATCTTTTAAAAACACTTAATCATGTCAAATTATCCATGTTATCCCCATGAATGAAAGTCAGAAATGTGGGTCAAAAAGACCCTTAACAGCGCACAATGGTTAAAGCAAATGGATTTGTTGTTTGTTGTGTTTTCATATTTAAGAGATTATAAGCTAGATGCAGGGTTTTTTTTGGGTCTGCATCAAATGTTCTTCGACTTTTATACATAATAAATTTGTTTATGAATAAAGATTGATCTGTTGAAAGCAGTTATTTTGAGATAAATGCCAAATGTTCTCCTCCTATTCATATTTTACATTAAAGGGGTGCATACAACATATTTACCCACCGGCAACTATAGTGGCCGCACATTCAAATATGATTTTCAAGAAAGAAAAAAAAAACCTGGGGAAAATAAATGCAGAACATGTTCACATAGGACACTATTAACAGGATTATATGCATGAAACCATTCGGAAAAATTTGGGCACAAATGGGTTAATTATGAACCTGTATATAGTAGTTATTAGTAGTCTTCAGTGAGGTATGAAAAATAGTAGTTACTGATTAGCTAATAGTGAACTACCACATTCGACTGAACGCTATGACTTACTAATTCGTTAATCAGAGTTTCTTGTTAGTTAATAGTAGTTACTACAATGTTAATAGTGCATTACTCATTTGTTCCTGTGTAGTTATTCATCAATGAAAGAACAGTATTCTAAAGTGTTACCAAATAATCCACTCAGTTTTACACCTACTCCATTATATAAAGCTGGAAAAAATCTCAGCTTACATTTACTTGATGTCATTGCTAGTATTAGACTGACTGACTGACTGACTGAGAAAAATGATGATTCTAATTCAAAAGTGTCATACAATAAGCACATCTTTATAGAAATGATATACCTGAGATCAGACCGTTTGTCTCCACTCTTAAACGCTAGTGGCTCATGCATGGAGCGGTTACTCTTCATAGACACACAGCTGGACTCTGGGTTTGAGCTCTTCTGCTGGACTGAACTGGAACAGAGAACAGATTCAGTTTAATCCTTCAGATTACTGTGATTACATTCATCCTGCATCAAAAAGTACTTTGAGGAAACAAATATCTTTTTATTTAATATTTCATGTTAGTTTCAAGACAAAAATAGGCAAAAAAAATAATATTTTTTCTGTAAACTTTCTTTGATCTCTCTGTGTGTGTGTGTGTGTGTGTGTGTGTGTGTGTGTGTGGAGGGGGTAATGTAACATTTTTGCAACCTTTCACGCAGAAACAACTTTTTCTGTGATGTAATGTTTGTTGAAAGTACCTGCATCCTGGAGAACAATCTCCATCTCTGGATCCTTGTGAATCAGCCATGATGAAGCTGCAGGAGAATCTGATGAGTTTGATCTCCTCCACTGACTCTGAATGAAGAAACATTCAGACACTAAATTAAATGATTAAATTAAACAACCTTCATAATTTAGCTGAACATATCCTGTTTCAATACGGAGGTTCAACCAACTCTGGGTGAAAACTTGAACTCTGAGTTGATTTATCCTGAGATGGGAAACTCTGAGTTTTCGGTTTCAGAACAGCTGAATAGAGTTAGTTTAATCAACTCTGAGTAGGTTGACTCTGAGTTAAGCGCGTGCACCATGACTGTGAAAAGCCTTGATCAATGGAGCTCCGAAATTAAAATTGATTGTGGCAACAGAACTCGACAAAAAGACGTCTGCATACTTAAGTCGAGAAAAAAAAAGAAAAAAAAAAGAATGTACTAAAGAACTAAAATTCAATCAGTTTTTAAGCATAAAAGGTTCATGGCTGTAGGCTACATGACTTTACAAACATTTGACATATTAAATAAATATAATTCAGTGTCTATTTCAATGTGCCGCAGCTGTTTCCACGTAGTATAATGCTCTTTTCACATAATTAAATGTTCTCTAATACAACTTGTTAAATTTCTTAATAAGGCTAATGAGATGAACATGTGAGTTCTCCTCTGCCAACAGCAAGAAGGCAGAGGACCTGCACCACCACTGACAGATGAAGCGGAGATACACAAAACTGGAAGAATAGTCAAATTCAACAGGAAAATATAATTACTGTTGCTTTTGTATTTGTATGAAATAAAAATGACCAAACAAATTGTGAATAATTAGTGTATTTAACAGCAGTGGTGGTTACGGCATATATCTCTACCCTTACATCTTGCATCCTTCTATTCCATACAGTAATCTGCTTCATTTTCAAGAGGTGCAATGATGGGAATATGCGTGTCATCAATGCATCCAACCACACTGGAAATCCTAAAGGAAATTCTAATTATTCGGTTACTTTCAGAAGTCACAGCAAGATGTTATCAAGTGAACGTCATTTATCAGATTATCCTCATTTAAGCCGATTTCTCCACTACTGTCCTGCAATTGTGTGAATCTCCTCTTTGATGACTCTCACGGGTTTGTGTCCGGGAAACAACACAAAAACTCTCAGAAAGAGCGTGAGAGCGAGGCACACTCTCCTTCCCGCTCTGATACAGTGGCCTTACTAATGTGCTCTGCATCTCCGACGTTATATAGAAATGTGCAATGAATGAATGAACTGCACTGCAAAAATGCTTTTCTTACTTAGCCTTTTTGTCTTGTTGTTTCCAGTCAAAATATTTAAAAAAAATTAAATCAAGATGCATTTACTACATAAGAAAAACTAATTTTTTTACCGAAGAAAACCTACTCCCGACCAGGTTAGGTTCACAGAGTAAGTCACCATGGTAACTGACTCTGAGTATAAGTTACCTCTCTTTCAGAAACGGGCTTGACTTACTCTGCTTTCTCGGGTTTGACATACAGTACCTCCCATTCTGAAACGGAAAACCCAGAGTTCCCCTCATTTCAGGGTTAACATATTTAGAGTTTTTACTTAACCTCCTTTCTGAAACAGGCCCCTGGTGTATGGGAGAAACGGATCATGTGACTGCTTTAACTCAAGCTCATTTGGGCCTTTTCACACACAAACAAGTCAACCGTTGGATTTAGAATTTGATGAAAAATAACTGACACCGAGAAACGCTGATTGAACATGTTCGGGTGAAAAAGAAAACAAACCCCGACCCACATCGACACACACTGATCCGGAAAAAATAAATAAAATACAACAAATGTGTTTGTGGACATTTGTCTGCGAGGTGTGAAGCGGCCTATACATGTTTAGTTTACACATAAAATGTTAAACTTCTGGAGAATCACAAACATCACCAAACACAAAAGAAACATTTAAGTAAAAGAAACCCTTTATTAAAGATTTCATATCCAACAATCACATAAAAATGTCCTCCAGAGATATGAGGAAGTCACCACACATGAACACTCACCTTGATCAAACTTTTACAAGATACAGGATCTCGAATCCTCCAGCTTTAACATCATAAAACTACACGTAAATTCCTTCTTAAACGCTGATAAACACTTTGATGCTCTGTTTTTTCCGTGTCGTATTTCGCATTTTTCCTGCTTACAATGGCGACAGGAGAACTTACTTTCACCTTCTATGTGTGACGAGAGAGAGCAAGTAGAGGTAACTGCAGCCTGGAGCAATGGGCGTGCCACGAGGTCGGAAAGGAATGGGGCGTGCCACGAGGTCGGAAAGGAATGGGGCGTGCCAGGAGGTCTTTACAATTGGACGCGAAAGCTTCCTGATCCGCATAAAAGCGAGCCATATACTTAATCACTTTTGGCCAACAAACAATTATACAAGACCAAATACATTTCTTTCACTGTGAAAATAGCAATAATGATATTGAGAATACATTCTCAAATTTAGGGCGCGGATTACATGACGTCATCACCACCGCGACTTTTTTTAAACATAAAAAAAATATATATATATTATTTTAAAGATAAAAATGTCTCCTGACATTATTAAAGTCATACTAGTTTTGTACGTTCATTTAAAGTACATACAAACTAATAGTAATGTTATTTTTATAATAATGGTACAGCAAGTTTTTGCTGTATAAAGGCATAGGGGAGAGTGGGGTGAGTTGTGCCAGTTTTTACTCAAAGTGACTTTAAAGTGAGGCCATGGCAGTAATGCCTTCAACTTAAGGATGTACATATATTTCAGGATGTGGTGCATCCCTGAGAACAATAACTTTGGATCTGAAATAAATTGTTTCAGAAATACAGCTCTTGGGAAAAAAGTGGTCTCATGGCACAACTTGCCCCTGGTGCGGGGGAAGTTGTGCCTTTGGGGGAATACATTGGGGGTAAATTGTGCCAGTGATTTCTGAAGTAAAACAGAACATTTTAATGTTATGAACCGTAATGCTATATGAAAGCAAGATAAATTCAATACAAAATTACTCATTTAAGGTTTATTTAGATATTGTCACCCTGGAATACCATAGCATGTGTTTTCCTACTATGGTCAATTGCATAGGGATTTTGTATTGAACATAACTCTGGATCACAGTGTCATAGAGACAAGGGGGTGGGCTCATTTTACTCAGACAACCAATCAGTCTCTCAGGATCATTGTGAAGCTATCAAGCTACGCCCTAGCAACCATTTAGAGCACCATAGCAACACAATATATGATATTTGTGAATCATTTCAGGCAAAAAGGCGTTGGCAATAGATGCCTGTTGACATAGCGCTGTCTGTCAATTATGTAACATATAAGAATAAAGTGACTAGGCTAATTTCTAAACATCCTATTGTGACATAGGCCACTTAAAAACGGAATAAAACTTCTCTTTAATAACATAGTGCAAACTCAAAACTGAAATCAGTGTTAGCTAAATTAAACAGATAACAGGCAGGCCCAAGTAAAACAATGATGAGGCATGCCCATCTCCTCACTTCTCAAGATTATCCCCTGTGAGTATGGAGGTCTAGGTGGTCTGGATCTGGCACAACTTACCCCAGGCCCTTTGGCACAAATCACCCCAGACCCACAAGTTTGAAAAACTAGCATGATCCAGCAGTTAAGAGCCAACATCATGCTAACTGTATAGACTCATTGTGTAGCCTACTAAAGCACTAAAACATGTATGAAATGTTTTCAAACTTGTCTATAATTGTTCAGACACTACAATCAAAAAACCTTAATCATAGAAATGTTACTTTGAAAGGGAAAAAACAGTTTTTTGCACTAAAATATGCTTAACTCTCATGCCATGTGTCTCTTTTCTTTGGAGGACGAGTAAAAGTGATTGCTTTTCAAAATTATGTGGTCACATGACCAATTTCTTCTATGGTTTTCCAGAAACAAGGGTGGAACAACTTCCCCCCCCCCGGCACAAATCACCCCACTCTCCCCTACATAGGCTATATACATGTTTGATCAAACACTCACCATATAATTATAAAATGAAGTAAAAACGGTTTAATAAACTTCTTTTAAGTGACATTAATCAGTTAAGCAAAACAAACACCATTTTATCCAAAAACATTTATTCAGTTGTCATTTTTACAATTAATTTTTTTGAAACGTCAATTGAATTTGCCATCAAAGGCTTGTGTTCTCAGTCAAAACTCATTCCTTCACTGATTCATACTATAGTAGCAACTGTCCACACAAATGAACAGTCTAAAAACTAAAATGGTGTCTTAAGAATAAAAAATTAAAAATGAAATTCTATGGCGTCATTTGAACCTTTCATATAAACAAAGTTAATAAATTTCAGAAGTTTTAAAGCTGTTGAGATAATTGAAAAACTTTTGTCCAGAAATGTGCATGTCAGGTTGGCACAACTGCAAACATGGTTATTATTTTATTATGGTAATTACAGTATACATGATATAATGCATCGTTCAGAGGAGCCTTAATGATGAGTGAAAAGAGTTGTAGATCTCTCTAATACTGGTAAAAACTGCTTTCAAGTATGGGTAGGTTGGTACACTTTCCATATCAGTTGAATTTAAACACTTAGAAATGTTTACAACTGAAAATTGTTTAAATTTCAAAAAGTCAAAGTTAATGACTCAAAAATATAAATAAAACAAATAAAATAAATAAAAACTAATAAAACATCAGTTTTGAAAAGATTGAGATTTTGAAAAAAAAAATTGAAGGTTTATTTGTCAATTACACACACACACACACACACACACACACACACACACACACATATATACACATTATATATATATATATAGCATTGATTTAGAACAATGGGATTTTATAAATGTCTAATAATGTCTATAAATGTCTAATAAACTGCACGTCAAGCATGTTGTCTGTCATTTCCTCTATGTTGTTCTTGTGTCCGACACAGAGGAGAAAATATGCTTGAGTCAGCAGGAGGAGCAGTCTAAATAGAACTAAAGATTTTATGCTATATTGTGCACTAATCATACTTGGGTGCATCTGAACTTTTTCACAAAGACCAACACTGGGAAGTTTAATGTTTATTAAAAATAAGGAGCAAGGAAAGTCTTGTAAAATCCAAGGAGCTGAAACTGAAGGTGAGGGTACAGCATCAGTGCAGGGAGTCTTCAGGATCCACTGAATCCCTTTCTGCTTCTTGTGTTGAAAGAGATAAAGGAGACAAAAACGGGAAAAATTATAGTAGCATATATTACATGTTGTGGTATTTAGTATTATTTCCCATTTAGTCTAGTGTGATTTGTTTTTGTAAATGGCTTGCTGCTTTTAAGCATTGTTTTTAATCTCACGAATAAACTTCCATTTCCCTTTTCCATCAATCCAAAAATCAGCTGAGCTGAAACATAATATAGACAGGTAGCTTACAGAAACACAGTGCCTAAAAAACTCCACCCATAAGTTTTTGTTACTCAAATATGCAATCTAAAATAAGGCTTTTTTTAGTTTTTTTTTGTTATTGCACATTTAATGAGAAATAAAATGGATACTCATTTTATCACTTTCCTATCACACTCCCCAATTTTATATTTGACACATGTTTAGAAGCCTTTACCTCTTATTACACAACAAAGGATAAAAATGCATTAATAGAACGGTTTTAACCATTAATAGGCTGTTCGTGGTTTGTTATGCACTACTAACTTTATCCAGTGACCTTTCTTTTATCTGATAACGTCCCCTAAAACTACTAATTTAGAGAGCAATAGTAAACTAGCATGCTTTAATACACAAGTTAATTTGATTCACATGTACTGATAATATACAATCTTATTCTTTAAACGTCTTACCTTTTAAAAGTGCATCACAAACGGTCTATTCTACTGCGCTGCTGCTGCTTTCGGGAAATATTGAGAGGCTCCACAAGCCTGTGTCGCAACTTCTCTCTATGGCTCTGACTCATGCTCTGACTCTGTCCAGGAGGAAACTCCTTTGACCAATGAGAAACCTCCTGCCACGCCCCTACCTCCTGCCACGCCCATTGCTCCAAGCTGCAGCTACCCCTGTCTCAGAGAGAGAGAGAGAGAGAGAGAGAGAGAGAGAGAGAGAGAGAGAGAGAGAGAGAGATGTAAACAGAGACGCGCGTTCACGAGAGCACCACGACGCATGCGTTGTTGAATGCGTGTTGGAGATTACAGTTTTTCTCATTTGCTAAGACACACTAAATGAAACTGGGATCCGCCTGATCTTCATCATCACATTATTAGCACAGCAGAAGTCTTCTCTTGCAAATGTTTTAACACTTTTTCATTTGTTTCACACATTTTTCACACCCTTTTTCAAAACAGTTACCACAGATCTCATTGAAAGACCCCAAACTCTATTGGATTCACTGTATTGAACAAAAGGAAAACATCTATTCACAGCTGATAGAAAGTACTTGCATAATTATAAATCTCATTTGCACAACTCTTCAATCAGCAATCTGTCCTCATCCATCTATAAAAGATGCTACCTCTGTGTTGCTATTTGCAAGCATGGATCAAAGAGGCCATAGGCACGGAAGGAGAGTAAGAGGCCATGGCAGAGGGGCCCGAGGAAGAGGAGTCCAAGGAAGAGGAGTTTGTATGTGTGGTGGAGGAGCTGCAGCAGCAAGAGGACAAAATCGAGCTCAAGTTTCAAATGAAATCCTATTGTGTTGCATCTATTGTCAGGCTTTTTCGTAATGAGAACAGGTAATTCACAGTGTTACTGTAATGTATACCACTGTGTATTTCAGCTTTACTGTATTGCCCTGTTAGCAGAACAAACTGTGTCTACAGTAATGCAGATGTTTTAGCAATCCCATTTATGTGACTGTCATACAGTCAGAGCCGTCGCATAGACTGTGCGAACTGTGCAACCGCACAGGGCCTCGCGCCACTAGGGGGCCTCGCAATCCTGCGTTTTTTTTTGTCCCAACCACTTTTTAAAACAATTTCTTCAATTTTGACATGCTTTTTGCTTTTACTTTATAGAATCCACACACTACCACACACTGGTGGCAGAGGAAAGATATTTAGTATTGAACAGGAGTCTGCCATTGTAGATATGGTAGTGGCAAACAATGCAATCAGACTGTGTGAAATGCAGGCAGCAGTAATTGCAGATCAGGGAGCATTTAGAAATATAAACAGTGTGAGTTTGGCAACTATAGATCGAGTCCTTAATGAAACCATGTCAGGATGAAGCAGCTGTACAGAGTTCCATTTCAAAGAAACTCTGACATCGTAAAGGAGGCACGATTCCAGTATGTGCAGGTACAGATTTTTTATTGTAATACCTTGTTTACCATAGTTACATGCGACTGGAATAATTTGCTTTATGAATTTGCTCTTTTTCTTAGAGAATAATGGAGCTTGGAGCTAAAGGAGCACATCACAAATTCATTTTTGTGGATGAAGCCGACTTTAACCTCTGTAAAGTGAGGAGACGCGGGAGGAACATCATTGGGCAGAGGGCCACTGTCACAGTGCCAGGTCAGATGGGTGCCAATATCACCATGTGTGCTGCCATCTCCAATGATGGGGTCCTTTGCCACATACCAACTATTGGCCCATACAATACAGAACGCCTCATCACATTTCTTGATGCATTGAAAGAAATACTGATTCCACCCGAAGAGAGAGGGCTGTTGAGGCCTGGCATGACTCTAATGAAATCTAATGAAATGAAATCTAATGTAACATTAAAATGCGTATTTGGTGTCCGGGGGGAGGGCTCCGAGCTCGGAATTCAGCCCGACCCCAGAGTACTCCCCCCTATAAATGTATAGATCATAGGTATCTATGAGCAGACCCAGCCGAATGTTAGGTGATGGGGTGGTGGCGGGATGCTGAGAAATCAGTCATGAGACAGCAGTTAAGGGAAGGCTTTATTTATACTGGCTATTTCTTGTGCTGATTGGATGATTACCTGAACATGCTCCTCCCGAACTTTGTTACATAAAACTTCATTTCACGAGTTCACATGTTAATGAAATCTGATGTAATATTAAAATGCGTATTTGGCTTGCTGTCCGGGTGGAGGGCTCCGAGCTCGGAATTCAGCCCGACCCCAGAGTACTCCCCCCAAAAAGGCCAGATGAACGCAGGACAGCGAGCGTAGAATTTATCCCCCCCAAAATGTGAAGGGTATGTATTTACCAAGGAAAAAGCTTGCCTATTCGACTGGGAATGCTCTCGCAACGTCCGACGGGAACTTGGATGCTCACAGCATCGGACGGATGAGCCCGTTCCGCAGTTGAACTGACAGCTCGATGACGCAAGAATTATGCGAGCGTGAATTTGTGAACGAGTTTAACTCGTTAACTCGTGACTTATGCTCACAGCATCGGACGGGTAAGCTTCGTCAGGTTGAACGGAGGGCGCCCGCTGGACTCGGTCGGGAGGACTCGACCGGTGCTTCTACGGGGCTGGGGCACGGGAATAGCCCCTTTGCGGCCCGACGAATGGGGAGCCCACCTAGCGACATGAGCGCGGCTGTCCGGCGACGACTAAGACAGGCAGGCTCTCACTGCAATTCGAACGGGAGGGCTCGACCGGCGCTTCGGAAGGGGGACTGAGCCCGGCCCACGAACAGGGAGCCGTCACTGTGTGCGAACGGGGGAGCCTGCAATTGTTTGTAAAAAAGATACATTTATTGAAGCAAGTGTAAATACGGCGAGCAAAATAGACTCGGAAAGTGGGTTTGTACCGGTATTGGTGCGGAAAGTGACGAAGGATGTGGCGTCGCAGGTGATGGAAATGAATGATCTAATTAGTTAGGTTTAGGTTCTGATGAGTTCTGATGTGGAAGCGGCTGGATCTAATATAGGTTTTGAAAGCTTCAGATGACCAGCGACCGAGGGTTTGAATTTGTTGTTGGGAGAGACCTTTTTGTGGTCGAGAGATCATTTTTTGCATTTTTATTCACAGATTTTTTGACTGGGCATACCACGCGGGCGTGAGCACCGCCACAGTAATCACAAACGTGGAGAAAACGACAACGTTGTCTTGGGCATCTCCCTTCATTGAAGTTTCTACAAACTTGTCTGTCGGGTGCCATGTATGGTGCTCTGATCGAACAATCTTCTCTTGCGGGTCGCGGAACGTAACTTGTGGATTTTATTGCATTCTGCTCTGGGCAGGGAGAGATCGATGATTATGGAGATCAGTGTCCAACGCTCCCCAATAGGGACACTGATTCCATTGGGAAACGCGGACGGCGCATTTTGCGGAAAACTATTTATAAGTTAGGTAAGGTAAGTATAGAAATGACTACCCCCATAAGACAACGCGAGCTCCGCTATGATAGCAAGATAATCGTTCAGCTCGCGCCGCCTATGGGGAAAAGTCGAGCATATGATTTCTGTATAGCGGCTGATGTTGTTCGTCACTGGAGGAGGTTCTGCGGCAACTGCATTCGGAGGGGCTGGTTGAGGAGTGGCTGAGAAGAGAGAGAAAGGAGAATGCACTTGGAGTGGGTTAAAGGGAGGGAAAGTCGGGGCTGTGGCCGTTTGCGGAGGCATCCTCGCGCAGAGATCGGCCCCCGGGATAGATGGAGGAGGAATAGGAAGAGCATAGTGTGGAAGGGGAAGGGGAAGGAAATGCGCCGGCGATTGACCGGCTAACGGAGGCATCCTCACGTTAGGGTGAGCACCTGGCGCTTGGGAAGGAGGAAAACTGAAAGAAGTAGAAGGGAAGAAAAACATTTGGGGATCGTGTGTGAAAGTGGAATTGCAGAGATCTGGAGCGTGAGGTACCACGGTGGGAGGGGCTGAGGAGAGGAGTTGACCCGGAAAAAGGTTGGCGCCCTTCCGCGACTGGATCCGGGGCGCGGCCCAGGCTAGTGGAAGGTCTGCGATGACGTGGCGCGTGGGCGGGGGCGGTGCCCGGCGCTGCGGGTGAGGAAGGTGTAGACGCTGCGGGATGAGCGATCGGGCCCGGCGGGCCTTGCTTGTTCGAGCCGATGGGATTGGAGCTGAAACAGAAGGGTGAGAAGATTGTAAGGTGACATATAAATTAAACAATTCAGCTTTTTTCATCCTGCGGGAAAAATTTGCATCGGAATTAAGTAAGGCTTGTCTCAGCCCCTTAACTGTCCACTTCCCTATGGGAGGGATGTTTGGGTGCACTGAAAGGTGGGAAGGCGCGGAGGAAGATGATGAGGAAGATGATGAGTTCCTCGCTGGCGGTGGTGAGGGGAGTCTTCGGCTTCTCGGAGTATGCGGAGAGGATCTGGAGGGCTGACGTCCCCTGTTTGAGGATGGAGGCTTGATGTTGTTAGCTGCTGGAGAGGAAAAGGTCGCTGGATCGGCGGTTTCCGATGGAGACACCTCCGTGATGAAAGACTCATCGTCGAAGGGGAAGAGCTCTAACTCGGACATGACGGCACGAAGGCGGAGTCCGATGCTGAGAAATTAGTCATGAGACAGGAGGTAAGGGAAGGCTTTATTTATACTGGCTATTTCTTGTGCTGATTGGATGATTACCTGAACATGCTCCTCCCGAACTTTGTTACATAAAACTTCATGTCATAATTTGGGACAATGTGGCTTTCCACCACTCTCGCCTTGTGAACGAATGGTTTGCAGCACAGCCTCGTATTATGATGCAATTCCTCCCTGCATACTCGCCTTTTCTGAACCCAATCGAGGAGTTCTTCTCTGCTTGGAAGTGGAAGGTGTATGATCACCGGCCATATGAGCAGATGCCCCTCCTGGAGGCAATGAATGCTGGTTGCCTGGCAATAGTTGCAGAGGACTGCCAGGGATGGATACGCCATGCAAGGAGGTATTTCCCTCGGTGCATTGCAAGGGAAAACATTCAATGCGATGTTGATGAGAACCTGTGGCATAATTGTCAAGAACGAATGGACTAAATGTGAAAGATAAAATATATATATATATATATATATATATATATATATATATATATATATATATTTTAAAGGTATTTCCACCCATAAGTTTCCTTTGGTAGCTTTTTGTTTTTTTTCAGTATCCATTTGAGTTTGTAAAGTATCATATTTCATATTGATGGCTGTATTTTGTATTTTGTTGTCCATTGTGTAATGATTGATTGAAAGGATAAATTAATTTGACCACAAGTTGTGGTGTTTGATGGAAATATTTGCTTATGTTATATGTTTTAATGTTTTGTGAGTGTTAGAGCAGTTGAGTCATTTTGGCCATTGAGCTTCAGTTTTATCCTGTGTGTTAATTGTTTTGAAGATGTGATGTCAGAGTGGGCAAATGTGTTTAAGCAATCGAAAAAAACTGTAACACTGTATGTCAGAACAGACAACACCATGTTCTAAACCTAACCTTACAGGCTAAAGTCAAGGTAAACAGCTGCTTATATTGTGAATTGAAACACAAATATATCCCCTGTATTGTATTCTATTGTTACAGAGAAACAGCTGATTGAATTATGCAAATAAAAGATGTGTTTGCAGTGTTTTGGTAGACATAGTGTATTGTTGCTAGTGTATTGTTGCTAGAGTATTATTGTATTTTTAAAATTAGTGTTGGAGTTTAGTTTACAATGTGTGATTTTGAGCATGAAATTAACTGTTTTGCCAATTGTGTGTTGTAGGTGTGTTGGTGCGTTAAGAGTTTAGGAAATTTGTTATTGAATAATAATAAAATAAGTATTGAAAAAATTGTCATAGCGACTGTAAAAAACTGTAATTACTAGTGTAGGTTTTTAAAAAAAAAAAACACCTTCACAGTTTTTTTTCATATCACTGGATATAAATACAAATATGAAAACTGATAGTCTATAATACAGTTCTGGAAACAAACGTTTGGAATAGTAAGAAACAATCCTCATTTCTATAGTGAGTCATTAACAATTATCAAATCACTTCAAGCGCATTGCTAGATTATTACTAGGCTACATCTAATCACCAATGAAAACACTGAAAAAAAAAAACTGATAAAAGCAGGTTCGCGCAAACTATACGATTTTGCTTGTATTGCATCAAAATAGTGATTTTGGACCAAAATCCTAACTCAAATACAATATTTAAATGCATACATTAAAAACTGCGCCGTTGTTTGCCCAGCCCTGTTCTAGATGTACTTTGTCAGATGGTGCTGGAATGGGGGGGTGGGAAGGGTCCTATGCAAGCGATTCCAAGGCGGGATTAAAACTCTTTTGCTGATATTGCTGAAGCAAGGCCTCGTTTAAACCTAGGGCAGATTCCAGAAGTCTTCTCCAATCACACTTTACACAGTTATGTGCAAATACTGAGACAATATCATGGACTTTTTCTTATTAGCATTACTTAAACATTAATCACTTCAATTAGGCCTACTCAATGTCAGAAGAGAAGCATGCCAACAGTAGTTAAGTATCGTTATAGTAAATCTTCCAGCGTAAAGACCAAACCTACGGCTAGGGTGGCCATTTCCATTACACCAAAAAGGAGACACTTTGCAGCATTTAGTGAGGCAAGAATAACTGCACAGGACTCTGGTGTACTCGCAGCTATAATACAGTTGTGTCCATCATATCTATGGAATCATGATACAGTGATTCTGAAATACTCTATTCATTGCCAGACAATTGGATCTACAATATATCTTGATGTAGACCTATGTGTAACAGAAGAGTTACGTGTGTAACATGTTAACGTTATGATATGTAGCCAGCACGTCGTGGAGGCTTGTTTACGTTTTTAACCAATGATATATCAGATATGATATGAATGATTCTGATGAAGTCAGTTATTTATTTGTATGCAATGGGTGGCCTTTCTCTCCAATCAGCCGCTTGTCTAAATGACTTATAAACCCTGAACATTTTTCTCACAAAAAACATTGTTTAGTTTAAACGTGAAATTAAATAAACTAAACTAAAGTTATTTTTCTTAATACAGGTCATTTATGCAGACCTGCACCTGGTCGCTGAAAAACAACAGGTATGTATAAAATGTCTACTTATTTATGAACACTAGTTTAACTTTATATACTTACAAAATGTATTTTTCAGAACACGTACACCAGCTTTGTGCAGTTGTTGCACGTTGGTTGTTTGCTGGACAGTTCAGATGCCTAGGGAAGGTAATTTAGCTTTCCAGAAAGTAATAAAGTAGATATTATTTACATGTTTTGGAACCATAACATACTTATTATTAAACGCTTTTCACAGATGAAGTTTCCCATTGAGGACATTTGTGAATGTTGGAGCACATTGGATTCTTGTGCTGTGTGTGTATTTTTCAATGTACATTGCAAGTGAGATTATAGAAAGTGTTTTTTTCTTCTTCTTCTTTAGTGATCTCGGGCTATTCTTCATAATCTGCAGACACTCTTTAATGCTTTAGGTCTATAATTTAAGGTTTATTTATTCCATTTGCATAAGACGTATTTCAGAGATTGAAAGTGTCTACTAAGCAGCTTCCTGTAGTTGTAAGTGGTGATCTAAAAATATTTCATAACCTTATTTATGATTACATGACATTATATTCTAGATTATCAACATGCCTGAGAAAACACTCCTTCTGATTGACCCAATGGGAAATGAACGTTTTGTTTTAAACTGAGGTGTGATGAGCAAACAGCCCAGGGGCAATTACGGACCCTGAAGCTCGACCCGCAGAGGGATTCCAGCAGTTTTGGAGTTTTGGTATTGAATGTATGTGTTCATATATTTGCACAAGTGGCTTCAGGTCTGGAAATGTTATAATGAATTGGATTAAATCATCTGTCAATTAATGTTTCAGTTTGCTGAACAATCCCTGCTGACAGGAACGATCAGCAATGTTCAGACGACGCCTGAAGCGCTCAGCTCAGCACGCATGACAGGAGCCTGCACACATCTTGGATGTCGAGGTGAGTGTGGTTTTAATTCTGTAATACCGTACTACCGTAGTAATGTATGTATTGCAGTGTACAGTATGTCATGTAGTTCACCTCTGTAGATGCTATCTTCACTCTGAGAAATGTATTTAATCAAGTAAGAATATCCAAATATACAGAGAGGACAGAGAAGAAAACCATAGAGTAGAAAATAACTTGAAAGATGCAAAAAGTAATGCAAGAATGATTTAATGTAATTTCAGAACAGGTCTGAGATAGTATTTTACATGGCGTTTATGTTGACATTTAGTACACTATGATATGATTTCCCAATGAATTCATATTTAACTTTTTAATGTTAACACATGTAATGCAGAGGAGGACTGTGTGCTTTCAGCATGCTGGAAGACGACCCCAACGAAAGCATGATTGAAATGCTATACAACTTATAATACACACACCCAAAAAGCAATAGTTTAACTTTATGTGCCATGTTTTTTTTTTTTTTGTAGAATTTTGTTATTTAAATAAAAATACAATTTTTTATTAATTAATTAATACTCTAAATAGTTTTAGATGTACTAATGTACAAATATATTCATCTCTTTTATTTTCAGGTACAGTGTGAGAGCTGCAATAGATGAGCACATTTTAGATGTTGCAACTTCAATAGCCTAAATGTGTTTATGTGCAAAAAATGTGCCTTATAGTTTGAGTGTATTTTCCTTTGTCATTTGCATTGATAACAGTCTGCAGCACAATGTGGTTTATTTATATTAATAACTCATTTTATCGTTTTACTTGTTTTGTATTGTGCCTCTGTGTTGCATGAGTTTGAATTTCTGAAATGAATTTGATTAATAATCTATTTTCTATATTGTTCTGCTTGATTATAAATGATCTCAATAGCTAACATTATTTCAATTTACATCATCAATTTACATTATCAATTTACATTATCATGTGTTTTATGGTGAGTTTGTAACATTTGTCCAGGAACTACAGATTAAAAACTTAGACTGTGAAATCATCTACCCGTTTATTTCACACTGGTAGGACAATCTGATGAGGTAACGTTACTCTGTACTGTAAAATCTGACAAGGTAGGACAGATCGACAGAACACATGCGACTGTGTACTGTAAAATCATCCTACCACGGCCTAATAAGAATCTTCTGCAAAGTTACACTAAATTATTTTATGTGGTCACAGACGGAAGCAGAAACGCGCAGTAGGACTTTACGGTGTGGTAGGATGAAGCGATAGATATGGCTATAATTTCGCGCTACGGTAGGAAAATCTGACAAGGTAGGACAGATGGACAGAACACATGCGACCCATCGAGATGTGCAACTTACTGGTTCTGCGCATGTGCAGACTCACAATTTAGTTCTGCGTTACCAAGCCCATAAATCTATATATCCTGTCGAGACTTCGGTTGATGGTCAGCATTGCGATATCTTTAATCCTTTTTTATTACATTATTTGACCTGTGAACGTGTAAATATTAGCATGCACAGCTTCTTTTAGCATAATATAGCAATTAGCTATGAATGGCCGACGCTCGGTGTGTGTTCCTCTTCTTTCAGAGTTTGGAAAGTTTGGAAAATTCTTGATTTTTAACTGGTATGTTTTCAAGGTTTGAAATGTGCTTGAATTTTGAATATCTTTATTGAAAATGCTTGATATTTTTTTTCTTAGAACGTCTTGATTAAAAAAAAAACCCGAAAAATAACCTTTAAAGATCAAATCGTGGATAATTTAGCCTACACATCATTACAATATCACGTGAGCACATCAAGTAGTACAAATGGTGTTAAAAAGGTAATAAATATATAAATATATGTGTATATGTATCCTACAGTTTTATTATATACAATAATAAAGTTAGCCCTTTCCTCTGTGGAGAAAAGGTGGAAAGTTGTGTTTGAGGTCTCTCTGAGAAAAACCCATCTGGGTATAATAAGTAATAAATAATAAATATAATAAGTCTGAAAAATTAAACCTAAGGAGGTACGCTTCCAAATTCACAATAAAGGGTGAGTATCTGAAATACAGTACAGGCAAATGTGTCTTGGTAAGACAGCCTTTTAATGATTGTAGTTGTTTAATTCACTGCAGAAGGAGATCTCTTCTTTGGATGTAGAAGAGTCATTAAGTCCAGAGAAGAGAAAGCTCTTCAG
The DNA here is from genome assembly GCA_021464565.1 of Rutilus rutilus. Taxonomy (NCBI): domain Eukaryota; kingdom Metazoa; phylum Chordata; class Actinopteri; order Cypriniformes; family Leuciscidae; genus Rutilus; species Rutilus rutilus. Next base: position 1,602,406 of record JAJAQA010000016.1, on the reverse strand, counting down.
AGAGTTTAACTCCTCTCCAACTGGAGGGCATTCAGGCATCATGAAAACACACACTGCAATAAGCTCCAGATTTTACTGGCTTGGCATGTCCATCCATATTGACAGCTGGGAATGTGTTTGAGTTATTTGTGTGTTTTAAAGGGTTGTGTAGCTGTATAAATATTAACAGCTAGTTTCTTAACGCTCTGGGAATGCAGTGAATCTCCGAGGGCTGGAAAATCTTCAGTTGCTCCACAGCCATTAGAGTGCATAAAGGTACAGTTTTGCAGTGGTATCTTGATATTATACAAGTTATTAATACACAAAATTGAAAATGTAAAAGTAAATATATTGATTTTGTCTTGACAGGACGTTTCCCAAAGACTGTGGATGTCTTCCAGTATACACTGACAGACACAGACTACTTCTCAAACTGGGTTAAGGCTTTCCCATTAAAGAGCAAATCAGCAGCAGAAGTGGGACGCCATATTTGCTCTATTATATGTAATGTAATGTAATGTAATGTACTTTATTTATATAGCACCTTACATCGACCGATAGGTGAACCAAGGTGCTTTACAACAGATTAAACAACAATGGTAACACTTTATAATAACTACACACACTATTAATCATTAGTTAAGCATTAGAAAACAGTTAATTCATCATTTATAAAGCATTAATAGACATTAATAAGCAATTTATAAATACAGCTTTAAATGCTTTATACTTGATTTAAAAGCATATCTATAATGTGTTTAATAATTGTATTTTCATACTTTATTAATGATCAATTTATCACTTCTAAATGAAGTATTGCATTATTTACACACCAGTTATTTAAGAGTTGTCAGTGGTTCATAAGATCACTTAGAAATTGTAAGTAAATGATTAATAAACTATTTAAATGTACATTCATATATCTTATTATTCAGACATATAGTAATAGTTACTTAGTGTGTTAATAAATGCTTTAGTAACATGTATTTCTACTGTAATTCAGGGTTAATTCAGGTAGTTATAAAACATTTAGTAGTTGTTAGTTAACTATTTTTGTGAGCTAATCTAAAGTGAGGACTAGTTATGCCTTGTAAAGCATTTACAAGGGAGATTTAAAGGCTGTTAATATTTATATGTTCTGTATCACTGTGTTGTGTTTGTTTCCTTATTCTGTTTAGAAGATAACTGAGTCTTTAAATATCCTTTATACATGCTTTACAAGGCATAACTAGTCCTCACTTTAGATGAGCTCACAAAAATAGTTAACTGACCACTACTAAATGCTTTATAACTCCCTGCATTTACTACATTTACTTACAATTTCTAAGGGATCTTATGAATCAGCTGGAAACTCCTAAATAACTGCTTTGTAAATAATGCTATACTTCATTTAGAAATGATAAATTGATCATTAATAAAGTATGACAATACAATTATTAAACACATTATAGATATGCTTTTAAATCAAGAATAAAGCATTTATAGCTGTATTTATATACTGCTTATTAATGTTTATTAATGCTTTATAAATGATGAATTAACTGTTTACTAATGCTTAATTAATGATTAATAGTGTGCAGTTATTATAAAGTGTTACCACAACAATTTAAAACAACACACCGAAAAACAAATACAGTAATAAATGAGAAAATAAAAAGTAAAGTAAAAAAATATAAAATAAATATAAAATATATAAGTGCCACCACACTACTGGGTACTAAAAAGCCATTTTAAAAAGATGCGTTTTAAGTCTTGATTTAAAAAGGCCCAGGTCAGTAACGATACACATCTCACTGGGGAGCTTATTCCAGAGCTTAGGTCCAGAAACTGAAAAAGCGCGGTCTCCCCAGTGTTTAAGTTTTGACCTGGGCACTTCCAACATAAGTTGATTGGACGACCTCAAAGTCCTACCGTAATTGCGAATGGTCAGCATGTCTGATATGTAGGATGGGGCAAGGCCGTTAAGAGCTTTAAAAACAAACAATAAAATTTTATAATGAATTCTTAAATGTACCGGGAGCCAATGGAGGGAATAAAGAATCGGAGTTATGTGCTCTCGTTTTTTAGTGCTCGTTAACAGACGGGCAGCTGCATTTTGGACAAGTTCAAGACGGCCAACAGAGGACTGGGAGACACCAATATAAAGGGCATTGCAGTAATCCAGTCTGGAGCTTATTAGAGCGTGAATAGCCTTCTCAAGGTCATGACGGTTTAAAAAGGATTTTACCTTTGCCAGAAGGCGCAGTTGAAAAAAGCTCAACTTGACAACATTATCAATCTGTTTGTTGAATTTAAAAGAACTATCAAAAATCACTCCTAAGTTCTTTACCGTCTGCCTGGCAGTTGAAGGCCAGGTACCAAATCCGTTAGACACAGATTCTCCAAACACAATATATTCAGTTTTATCCTCATTTAAGTGCATAAAATTTTGGGCAAACCACTGCTTAATGTCCGCAATGCAGTCAACTAAGGTACCTTGTACATCACCAGGCTTCAGTGGCAGATAGATTTGCAGATCATCTGCATAACAGTGAAAAAATGGATTGTGCCTGGCTATAATTGACCCTAATGGTAACATATATAATGAAAACAAAATAGGGCCAAGAATGGAGCCTTGCGGGACTCCACAGGAAAGAGAAGCACAAGAAGAAGACAAATCACCAATCATCACAGAGAAAGTTCTATTGGATAGGTATGACATAAACCACTTAAGTGCAGTGCCATGAATGCCAACATAGTGCTTCAGGCGTGACAGGAGGACTGTATGGTCTACCGTGTCAAAGGCTGCTGTGAGATCCAGCAGCACTAAGGCAACAGGACACTTGGTGTCAACAGAGAACGCAATATCATTATGCACCTTTAGTAATGCAGACTCAGTACTGTGACGAGGCCTAAACCCGGATTGAAACTTTTCAAGGACAGAGTTGTTTTCCAGAAAGGGCTGTAGCTGTATAAAAACAACTTTTTCCAAAACTTTATAAAGAAAGGGAAGATGGGAAACTGGTCTAAAATAAAATAGCACTGAGGAGTCAAGGTTAGGCTTTTTAAGAAGGGGCCTAACCACAGCATGTTTAAAGGCAGCTGGGACGGTTCCTAGACTAAGACAGCTATTGATAAAAACCACAAGCCCAGGCCCTACAGCATTAAAAAACAGTTTCAGCACTCTAGCAGGAACAATATCCAGTGGACAATTTGTAGGCTTCAAAGAATTCACTATGTTGCCAAGGGAAGAGAAAGAAACTAACTCAAATTCCTCAAACACAGCAGAATGAGCTGGGGCAACAGAAAAATCCCTATTAAAACCTTTCCTAGTACTCTGTCTGACAGAGTCAACCTTGTCAACAAAAAAGTGAAGAAAATTTTCACAGGTGATAGTTGAGACATTAGCCAGAGCAGAAATAGGTGGGTTTACAAAAGAATTAATTGTAGTGAACAGGACCCTGGGACAGTGACTGCTGCTAGAAATTATATCAGAGAGATACTGAGATTTTGCCTCCCGTAGGGCCCTCAGGTAATCGGCACGACAGTCCCGCAAAATGTCTAGAGAGACATGCAGTTTATCCTTTTTCCATCTCCTTTCAGCCTGCCTGCAAAGTTGCCTAATGGTACGAGTATTGTCATTAATCCATGGATCCGTTCTTAGTTTAGCCAATTTATGCCGAAAAGGGGCAATAGAGTCCAGAATCCCGGAGCAGGTGGAGTGGAAGGAAGAAAGAATATTGTCAGGACAGATAGGAGAAACCATGCCATTCAAGGCAAAAAACTGTGAGTCCCTGAATGCAGCAGTGAATTCATCTGCTGTGGTGGAAGTGATGATGCGACGCTGGCACAATGGAGCAAAAGACTTTCTAGCTGGAGGGGGGGCTGTAAATTCAAAAACAATAGGGAAATGATCTGAGATGGCAGTCTCAGAGATCTCTTTAAGGGAAACTGAAAGCCCAAGAGAGATGATGAGATCCAAGGTGTGCCCGAGATAGTGTGTGGGTTTATCCACTGATTGAATTAAGTTAAAAGTTTCTAAAAGTATTTTAAAATCAATGGCTAATTGGTCGGACGGACAACAAACATGAACATTAAAATCCCCACAAATCAAGAGTTTAGCATATTTTGGAAAAATGTCTGCCAAAAACTCAGAGAACTCATAAATGAAGTCCTTATTATATTTAGGTGGGCGATAGACAACGGCACATAAAACAGGACTCGTAAGCTCCATTACAAACAATTGCAGCTCAAAGCAGGAGTAGGCATTTGTGGGAAGAAGCCGGCATTTAAACCTGTCATTAAAAACAGCAGCAAGACCCCCTCCACGACCAGATGATCGCGGGGAGTTGAAGTAGGAACAGCCAGGTGGGAGGAGCTCTGAAAATGCGCTGTTTTCACCTGGTTTCAGCCAGGTTTCTGTCAGCAGGAGAAAATCCAGGGATTGAGAAATAAAAAAGTCATTGAGGATGAAAGTCTTCTTCACAACGGACCGAGTGTTGATCAGAGCCGTGCGAATTAAACTCTGGTCCGTCCGTTCGGAGGCATGAGCGACCGGACGAAGATTCTCCGGTACGCAGCCCCGTCTGCAGATCCTCATGGGCCGGTAGCACGGACGTGGGTACCCGGCCTCGGGAATAGCCGGTATCAGCCATCGGTAGCAGGGTTCGGTCGATCCTCGTATGTAATAGCTGACACAGTCCCTGGAAAGCCCAAACGATGAATGGAGGACGAAGCCATGAGCTCTCAATCTGCAACTTAATCCACCTCTCCTTCCTCGTCTTCTGCAGCGGCTGTTGCGCAACGACCCGCTAGGAAAATGCCACAGGTGGGGAGGTATGGACGCCAGCAGAGGCGGCGGTGTGTTTGGTCGTCCGCTGAAGCCCTGGATCGGCAGTTTTTCCGCAAAATCACGTATATTTAAAAGGGTGAGGCGATCATACACCAGTAGCGGCGACACATCACGAATCAAAAACAATAAAAATAAAACAATACACAGCACAGGTAGCAGAGGCAGAGGGCTAGCCACACACAGGGGCGCTATATATAGACATGGGTGTCCCAAAAGATTCCTCTCTGACCAGGGAAGAGAATTTGTGAATGAAGTATGTGCATATTTCAGATACTATTGTTGTATTGTTATTTGTCCCCTCTGCTTGTTTGTTTTGTATTTAATTTTACTGTAAGTGTTTTATGTTTCAGCTCAACAGCAGCCTCTGTAATTTGTTGTCGACTGAAAGAAGTGTCATAGCTGCCTATCACCCCCAAAACAATGGCCTGGACGAGAAAACAAATGACAACATAAAGAGGCAAATTTGTTTCCCAAGTTTTTAGTAGAGCTTTATGATACAGGCTTGTTTTGTTACATTACTTTTCACACACCACTTCAATTTCAGGTAAAGGAACTCTGTTGCTTTTAACCATGGGTAATTGATATTATTCACACATTCAGTGTATTCACTGTATATACTATAGCCTATTTTATATTATTAATATCAGTGTTTTATGCAGTGCATGGTTGGAGAAAGACATTTTAAATTTTCCTAGGAGAGGCTTAATTTGGTTTATTTTGCGTTTCTTAATTACATCTTAGAGCTCTCACTACAATGGTCAATGAGAAGCAGAACAACTGGGATGTGTTTTTGGATGCTACGTTATTTTCATTAAGGTCTCAGTTCCACTCCACCACAAAACACTGCCCTTTTCTTGATGTACAGGAGCGAGGCAGTTTTCCCGTCTGAGGTTCTGTTGATATGCCGGTAAGTTTGCTGCAAATTCTTAAAAATAATTGTAATTGCATTTTCTTAAGCAGTCAGAGCTCTAGCACAGTATTTAGCAAAGTTAGTTTACAAAATCGTATATATATATATATATATATATATATATATATATATATATATTAGGGCTGTCAAGTGATTACATTTTTATATGATTATATGATTTTTCAGAAGCTGCATCTGAATTGGTAGATATATTTACAGACCAAAACAGTTTGGTTATTAACATTCTTAAAAAGATATTTTATGTTCCATAAAATAAATAAATTAATAAATTAAATTAATCCTGTAAATTAATTAAATCATTTAATTTGTGTTATTTTTCCATAGCAAAATAAATTAACACTTTAAATCGTCAGCCCTAATAACTCAGAATTTACATTTAAAAATAAAATAAAAAATGCTTTTCATTTCCACTTTCCAACATAATTGTTCCTGAGGAGAAAACTTACGGTACATTTTTGGATGGGAAAAAAAAGTCAATGGAGACTGCAAAAAAACACAACAGTCGAAAACATCTCAAAGTCTCATGATAAACAGAAGCAGGCCTGTGCAAAAAGAGTACAAAAGACGTTGAAGAATACTGTGTCTGGTGTTGGAGATGAGGATCTTCTGTTCAACATGAGGAAGCAGGGAAGGAAAGGAGGAAGAGTTGAGCCTGATTTTACCGGACCCTATGCCATTCAGTCTATATGTGGCAAGCTTCTTACATTGTCTAATTCTGAAGGTGTAACTTTAAAGAGCAAGTACAATGTAAACCACATCAAGCCATACAGAAGGAGCCAAACTTATGATGGTCCAGTCCCCAGGCAGGAATCACACAAGATCCCAGAAGAGAGCATGGCCTGTGTGTTTTCCTGTAGCCCTCCTTCTCTGAGCAATGAAGAGGATTTGGAGAGGATGATGAAGACATTTCCATTCCACAGAGGCCTTCAGTTCTTCATTTAGCCACAAAACTAATCATTCAGAGCCCCGACACACACACGAGGTAAAAGCCAAATCTCTACCTCCATTCTTCTTTTGTTCAGTTTATTCATGTAGTCTTTATTCTGCCACACTCTATATTACACAATCACTAGAGACTAGGCCAAGCTTACAGTTAAACTACTATGTTGTATAACTGTAACAAATAACAATCTTGAATCCTGAAGGTTCTCAAATACACTATATTGACTATATTTATTCTATATTAGAGAAAATATAAATATTTGTTTGATGTATTTTTTTCAATGCAGGTTATTGATGCATACGTGCACCTTCTCATTAAAACAACAGGCAAGTGGGAATTATATTTATAAGATACATTTTAAGATATTTTTCATTCTTTATTATATTTCATATTTTATGGATATTTTTCACACTTTAGATATTTTTGCACTGTAATTTTGGTAACACTTTACAATAAGGTTAATTTAATAAACATTTGTTACTGTTTTTGTTAATCTTTTGTAAACGTTAGCTAATACAAATACAGCTGTTCATTGTTTATTTATTATAGTTCACAGTGCATTAACTAATGTTAACACGATTTTAATGAAGTATTAGTAAATGTTGAAATTAACACAGATTAACAAATGCTGTGTAAGTGCAGTTCCTTATTAGTTAATGTTAACTAATGTAACTAACTAATGAACCACCAATTTTGCATAATAAAACGTTATTGTTTTTCACAGAAACCTGTTCAGCGGCTCTGTGCTGTTGTTGCTAGTTCATTGTTTTCTGGAAAATTCCAGGGAATCAGAAGGTCATTTATTTGTCACAGTTATTATCTAGCAGTATAAATTATCAATAACACTTTTTATCAAAACCATTCCTCAGATGAGATTTCCAGTGGAAGAAGAGTGGATGTGCCCCGTAAACATTGGGGGTCACTGGACTTTAGTGGTTTGGTTACCTTTCATTGTTCATTCTACACTGCAATATTATTTACATAAACTATATATTATTTGCATATATCATGTATAAAGATATTATGATCGCCTTTTGATGCAGAGAGCTCATAGTCGCTTTGAAAACAACAATCTCTTAAATAAATATAAATGTCATAATGTGATGAATAACATTAATTCACTAAATATCTTTAGATCGTCAACATGTCTGACAAGGTCCTTCTGCTGAGAGATCCACTGGCAAACGAAGGTGTCTATGAGTGAACATTACTACAGAACTGGAGGCAACAGTGCTTGTGAGAATGTTTTAGCTTTAAAAACATACAGATTGATCAGATTTTAAGCTGACCGTTGCAGATTTACAGAGTTTGATGCCTTTTATGTTAAGAGAATTTGCCTGATGCTGTCTCTGTTATATTATTCTCTTTTTCTCTTTTTTCACACAATGCAGCACAACAAGCAGCAGGACTCCCACAGCTGTGGCGTTTTAGTGTTAAGGGTAAATGTGTTTGTACAAATGTTATTATGAAGCTAATGATACCAATTTTATAGCATTTACTTGTAAAAGCAACTCAAATTATGGTTATCTGCTAAAATGTAATTTTGCAGTTTGCTGAAGATGATCTTGAGTGGAGGCATCAGGACTGTCCAGAATCTGCTCAAGATGTGAACATGGCACGATTAGAAGTAGCTTGTGCATTGCTTCAGCATGAAGGTCAGTTGCGTACTACTAAAGATGACGCCATACCCCCACAAACCATCCCAGCTTAATGCCCTTACAGCAGAACAGAGCCACCAGATCCCCCAGCTGGAAGGGTTAAAGAGTTAGTTCACCCAAAAATGAAGATTCTGTCATTAATTACTCACCCTCATGTAGTTAAAAACTAGGGCTGTCACGATATGATATCGCGATTATCGCATCCAAAATAAAAGTTTGTATTTTCATAATAAATGTGTGTGTACTGTGTATAATTATTTTGTATATTTAAATACACATACGTGCATGTATATATTTAAAAAAAAAAAGTTATTTAGATATACAATATTTATATTTATATAATATAAATTATATATAAATCTATAAACAGTATATACATGCAAATATTTCTTAAATATATACAAGCATGTGTGTGTATTTATATATATAAAATAATTATACACAGTACACACACATTTATTATATAAATACAAACTTTTATTTTGGACGCGATAATCGCGATATCATATCGTGACAGCCCTATTACAAACCCATAACTCTTTCGTTCATATAAACATTAATCAATGCACACATCACTTACGGTAAACGGAAGCTCAAGCATGCGTTTGAGAACCAATGATGTTCATTCTCGTGTTATGCAGCACATTTGAGCTTCAGTGAGAACCAATGACGTTCATTCTCGTGTTATGCAGCACATTTGAGCTTCAGTGAGAACCAGTGAGGTTTGTTCTTGTGCGTCGAGCAGGTTCGGTTGAGCTTCTGTTTATGTTTGCTGATCAATGTTTATATGTGAATAAAAGCCGAACTTCAATCTGTTCATAATATAAAGCGACTGAATGAAAATAAACGTAATTTGGTAAAATGCCTTTTTATCTTATTTAACCCGTAATCATGATAGTTGTGACTTGTGGCACAAGGACTGGAATTGGGAACCCCTGGTTTAAGTCCATCTGTGTGTGTGTGAACTTGGTGAAATGTATTTTCTTTCTTACTCTACAAATGAAACGTTTGTAGAGTACCATGATTAATTTACTCAAAAAGAGTGAAGTTACAGTTACAGTTACAAACTAAAGCCACTGTTTGGAGGGAATGCAGATGAGTATGCGTGGTTTGCTCCTTGCTTGAGAAAGATGCAGATCAGAGCATGATTGAAATGGTAAAGTATAACATAAAATGTGTATATATTGTTCCTCAATGATGAGTTGTATGTATCTAATGCTGCTGTGTATTGTTGTGTAGGTGCAGTGTGATTTGTGCAGTAGGTGAGCACATTTTGAATGTGCCGAATATGAAAAAGATAGTTGTGCTTCATATACATGCAAAAAGTGCCGGAGTGTGTGAAATGTGTACAAAGTAGATATCAGCGCTCGACACACAAGTCATCAGAATGTGCTTATGTTCATGTTGTGTGATATGGCGTGAGGCTTTAAAAAATTATTAAAAACAAATGGGTAACACTTCATAATAACTGCACACTATTAATCATTAGTTAAGCATTAGAAAACAGTTAATTCATCATTTATAAAGCATTAATAGACATTAATAAGCAATTTATAAATACAGCTATAAATGCTTTATACTTGATTTAAAAGCATATCTATAATGTGTTTAATAATTGTATTTTCATACTTTATTAATGATCAATTTATCATTTCTAAATGAAGTATTGCATTATTTACAAACCGGTTATTTAAGAGTTGTCAGTGGTTCATAAGATCACTTAGAAATTGTAAGTAAGTGATTAATAAACTATTTAAATGTACATTCATATATCTTATTATTCAGACATATAGTAATAGTTACTTAGTGTGTTAATAAATGCTTTATTAACATGTATTTCTACTGTAATTCAGGTAGTTATAAAACATTTAGTAGTTGTTAGTTAACTATTTGTGTGAGCTCATCTAAAGTGAGGACTAGTTATGCCTTGTAAAGCATTTATAAAGGAGATTTAAAGGCTGTTAATATTTATATGTTCTCTATCAGTGTGTGTGTGTTTCCTTTTTCTGTTTAGAATATTAATGAGCTTTTAAATCTCCTTTATAAATGCTTTACAAGGCATAACTAGTCCTCACTTTAGATGAGCTCACAAAAATAGTGAACTGACCACTACTAAATGCTTTATAACTCCCTGCATTTACTACATTTACTTACAATTTGTAAGGGATCTTATGAATCAATGACAACACCTAAATAACTGGTTTGTAAATAATGCTATACTTCATTTAGAAATGATAAATTGATCATTAATAAAGTATGACAATACAATTATTAAACACATTATAGATACGCTTTTAAATCAAGAATAAAGCATTTATAGCTGTATTTATATACTGCTTATTAATGTATATTAATGCTTTATAAATGATGAATTAACTGTTTACTAATGCTTAATTAATGATTAATAGTGTGCAGTTATTATAAAGTGTTACCAATAAAGGTAGTGTTTTGCCAGATTCAGAGTACTTTCATAATGTATTTAGTCTCCAGGACTGGCCTGATGTTCTGCTTCTGGAGAATAAACTGGAGCATTATTTGATAGGGCATGTTGGTCTATCGAAATATGCTGCTCCTGACATCTTGAAGATGCGATTACAGAATATGCTACTCCTGACATCTTGAAGACATTATTACAAAGTATTTTCTTTCTAATGACAGTGAACAAAAGGTAAATATGCATGTGTTATAATGTAATTTCCCTTTAACAAATGCTAACTACCATATGAATATTTGTACGGTCAGCTGAACAAGAATAGCTGAAAGTTTCAGTTACTAGGGAAAGGTTTGCTTTGACAGGTCAAAGATGAATATTTGATGATAAGTTTTACTTTTCACACCATTTGAAAAATAAAAACAGTACAGTATACAGTAGGAGAGAGCAGGGGCGAAAGTACCATTTTTCAGAAAAACATAATTTGAAAAGATGATGTTTTAGACAGAGATATATTTTTGCTGTGGTCAGTCACTCACAAGTGTGGTCTATCAATACCAGGTAGTATTTTGTAAAAATGTAAAAGGACTTCAGTTTAATTTCACTTTGAACTTTGAACTGAACCCCATCAGTTGGGACGAAAGTAACACAACAATATACAAGCTAGATTTTTTGTGTTACTCTTGTTTTTGTTTTTATTAGCCTAAATATACCTGTGTATGACCTTGTTAACATGTAACTACAAACATATTTTGGCCTTTATATTTGCAAAAAAAAAAAAAATTTACATTTTCATTTTAAATTTCAGTTTCATCAATGTTTCAAAAATAACCCAACAGTACAAACTTGAATTGTTTAGAATATTTTTTTATTGGCAATGTCAATCTATTTTATAAAATGTGTTTTCAACATGAACAATATGATAATTAAATTAAATTACCATAATATAAATTCTCAACAATAGGCATGTTTCCATCAAGCTGTTTTTATGCATAAATTTAAAATCTGCATAAAAACATCAGGATGAAAACCCTGCAAATTCATAGGTGGAGGTGGGAAAGCTATAAGGTATGGCTAAAACCTAAATGTGACTAGGGTAAATAGAAACAGATTGAGTTAAAAAAAAATGGTCACACAGAAATCAGCTGATTTAAATGTGAACGCCCTCTCATAAACATCTGACTGAATCAGACCTCTATCTGTCTTACTGACCCTCACTCTTGCCATATTCTGTTGGTATAATATGACATAAACATGTTTTAATAAATGCTGCAACACAGAGAAAGTCACCACATTAGCAGCGTGGCAAAATAAACACTTGTTTTCACTATAGCGGGACAAAAGTAACAAGTGTTACTTTCGTACCGACAGGAACTCCTGACATTTAAACCCGATTTACTTTAATACTGAAAAACTCTGACAAGGCAAACTTCAGGATGTGTTACAGCACTTAATAACCTGTAGATTGATCATTACTGTGTGACATGAAACGAAAAACACAACTTGTAATTAGAAAAAAAGTGCTGCTTCAGTAATTTACTTATCGCACTCGAAAACTGCTTTCCGGACCTAACCGCGGGAAACGATGACGAAATCACGTGATATTTGGCAGCTCTGTCAAGGGTTGCGTACTAAACGTGCTGTCATAGCTTGAAATGCTAATATAGTCAGGGCTCTGAGAAAATCGCTTTGTTACTTTCGTCCCGCGTTACTTAAGCCCCGGTTCTCCCCTACTCATAACTTAGAATTTTATTATAATCATATTTCATATAATATACAATAATGTTAAAATATCAAAATATGCTCCCCATACACTTACTGTTTTTAATGAAATGACGATTGTCATAATATTGTGAGATTTACACCATGGAAACATCGATTCGCGCTACGGCAGCATTTTTCCACAAGGCAACAAAAATCGCCACAACACCGGCGGCAATCACGTGAGCTTTCGCACTAAACACAGAAACCAGAGCTTTCAATGTTGCAAGCAACAATAAGTGTGTGTGTGAGACGCTGTATGGTTGCTGCCACTGATCTAGCCTGTGACGTGGTTGTGTGTGATTTGGCAATAGGGGACAGCCTATTCGCTGGAGAAAATCGGGCCGACTCCCCGAATTTTTTAAACATGTTAAAAATGATCAGGAGGTCGGATGGTGCTCGTAAAGGCGGGCATACACTGTGCGATTTTCGTCCAATTTTGAGTCGAATTCTGACTCGTGCGACTCTTTTTCGGGTCGGGCTGATTTTCAGCTTTGACGTGCATCGTTTGTCGTGCAGTGTTCGTGCAGTGTACAGGGGGAAACGAGAGGCGATTACCCTCTCCCGACCGGCAATCAGATGAATTTCTGGCATGTTCGAAATTTTGATCGCTCCTCGTGACTATATCGCACAGTTGAAGAAGAGCTACGAACCGATTGCCCTAAACTCAGTGTTTTTCCCCTCAAGCCGCCTTTTCACTGCACACGACATTCGCATTCGATTGTCGCATTCGCCCCCTGGTGTCAGTCGCACGAAACTTTGAAATTGGTCGTGAAGCAACCGTTACCCTCGGCTATTCACAATGGTAAAATGAATGATTTTAATGAATGTAATGCATGCATGAATATATCCACACAAAACAAATGACCCTCAATACATCTAAAATAAAAAATAGTTGATTTTATAGAGCTAATCAATATAAATATTGATTTAATAATGATAAAATATTTTTTTCATCCATAATTATTAATAACCGGCATTTTGCAGGAATAGCGTTTACGTTAAAGTATTAAAATATTGGTAATTCTAGCTTCGTGCTCATAGTTATGATTAGAATACATCACATCCGGTCGACCGGTCGCATACGGTCTAGCCGCAGAAGTTCAGATATTTCAACGCATTCGATCGGATCCGAAATTTCCGCATAAAAAAAAAAAAAACGAAAAAAGGGAGATCTTTAAGTTCTGTAGTTCAAACTAGCTACAAATTACTGTTGCTTACCTCCAGTTCGTGTTGCAAAATGGATTAAACATTACCTACTTCTTCCAAGCCACCTGTGATGTACACTTTGCCTCTTTTATTAATTTGTTAAACAATGTTTTTGAAATAAAGATGTTTTTAATTTTCATTGATGAATTATTGCAGTGTTCGGACATATTATAGACTGTTAATAATTATATGCCTATAATTTATTGTAATCGACCTAAATGTTTCAATTGTGACAATTTTCAATGAGGAGGAGTAAGCTTCTATGTAATATTTGATTATCCTCACAGCGCGTTGGTTATGCCGGGCAATTTAATTATAATAGCTTATCACTTTAATAACAAAAGTAGCCTAGGCCTTCCCTAATGATAATAATAATAATACAATAATACTAATAATAATTGAATACATAAATTGGAAATGCTAAATCATCTTGATATTGATAGCTGATGCTTGTTTTGACAATATCTCTGGATACATGATATCTCTATAGGCGCAACTGGCACGAGAGTTTATTGCGCTGATTCGCGCATATTTCACACGTATAGTGTGAGCAGTGAAGTTGCAGCTCGACGTTCGGACCGTATAGTGTGAGCACATAAATCCTGAGCTTCGGCTTTACATCGCATGCAATCTACTCGTTCAGTGTGAGTAGGTTCCTTGCTGAAATTGCACAGACATCGCAGTGTACGCCCGCCTTAACGTGCTCGGCTCGTAACTCCTCTCATACACTGCGAGCCGCGACCCCGCGATCCTCTGCGAGCTCGTAAAACATCAACAATCACACCGTGTGCGCCCGCCTTTAGTTTTGTTCACATTGTCATGTTAATTATAATCAAATGCATTTTGTTTTATTGACCACAATATTATCATTGATATTTGTTTGAGAGGCACTTTTGACTCATTTTGAAAAAGGGGCTGGAGCACCAAAATCTTTAGTAGGAGACTTTGAGCTTTGTAAGTTTGTAGATCTTATACATGCAAAAACATCTACATAACACACTAAAGAAAAAGAAAACATGAAAACGCATCATATGACCCCTTTAATACATTAATACAAATGCAATGCAATTATTATTAAAAACATGACGTATAAACTCAAGCTTCCATTGTTTTCTATTCTAAAAGTGAGCTTGAACTGTTTCTTCTTCTCATAATTATGAAAAATGAATATGACATCAGTCTTTGTCTCCCTCTGCTGGTACAACACAAACACAGAGATATTCAGGCTCTTTATTTACTCTGTGACAAAACTCAGAGCTTTTTGAGTTACTGTGCGTTTATACACATAAAATGATTAATCTATGAATGAGAAACTGTAATTTGCTGTGAAATAAAAGGTGTTTCACTGCCGCCTCATCAGGTCTGTCAGAGGATCGCTGAAATCTAAATGAAATCTTAATTTATAACAGTGAAGTCACTGTATCTTCAGTCTCTGTTGATTCTGTTGACTGTGAGTCTCTGTTGACTGTGAGTCTCTGTAGTGGATCCTTATTCACCATCAGATGATCACCAGAAGATCTCACTGTAATTTATAAACCTAAAATAAAACACACACACAGTCACATATGCAGTATGAGATATTACATCTGTCACATCTTTTCATAAGAAAACTAACTAGATAATCTATATTAATTCATTCTCAAACATGATCATATAGCTTCTATCTGATGCTCAAAGTCACTTTACAAAATCAAAAGCACATGAAAGGTCACTTTCACACACCGGACAGCTGATACAGAACCAGCAGAAATTATCATTACACTCACTACACATTTAATATCAGTTAATAACAACCCAAATCTCAGATTATCACACACATAAGGCGTCTTTACACAGAAACCAAATCTGAAGCGGCATAAAATCACAAAATGTGCATTTACACAGGAATTAAAATCACGGGAAATAATACTTTGAACATTACTATTTTAAAACTACAGTTTTAACAAAGTGTTATAAAATGAATTTAAAAGTAATTAAATAGTAAACAAAGAAATAAGCCTCTAGATAAATAAAATAAAATAAAAAATTCAAAGAGCCAGAAAGAACAATTCTGCTATCGTTAGTGTTTCAGGCAGGCCGTGTGTGTGTGAAATATCGTCCTCAAGAAGATGATTTCTGGAATATAATATAACACAGTGACGGCGAATAAGCATTTAGCGTATCTGAGAGAAATGTAGCGGCGCGTTGATCTGCCAGTCTCTTCAAAGGAAGATTACAAACGGCAAAAGCCAATTGATTACACAGTCGACGACTCTGTTATTTTGGTGGTTTCTTCACGATGTGAGTACAGGACACATTTACTTTATTGTCGCTTGTTGGCTGACATTAATTTGGCTAAAACAATATGGAGCTAGGCCGATATGTTTAGTCTTCCGCTTCTTGATTCTCGCGCCGCGCGTTTGGTTGTCATGACAATGACGTAGTTTAGAGCGACACAAGATCGCGTTCATTTACACCGAACCAAAACAATATCAGAGTCATTTTTGATACTAGGAGCTGAGGTGGGTCAGACCCGTCATATTTTAAGTCTGCTTTTATGCGGCATTGTGTCTTTACACAGAACTTTGAGCAGACACAGAGCCGCTTTAGAGCAGCCTTAACTCAGCTGTGTAAAGACGCCTATAGAGACAGTTAAAGGGGAAAAGCTGAAAATAACATTAATATTATTTTCACAATCAGTCACAACAGTATGAGCAGAATTACACTCATATTAACCTCATAAAGAGACTTGCAGAAACTGAAGCTGAATTTAAGACTCATTATCTGATGATCTCAGACAAAATATGCACACACACACACACACACACACACACACACACACACACACACACACACACACACACACACACACACTGTGTTACTGAACCTGATACAATTTACTTATATTTCTAGTGGGTAAATCAGCCATTTGAACTTTAAATGAAAATATGATGATGAAAATAGTTCAAAACTATTCTTACTCTAGTGTCTCCAGTTTATAATGTGGATCATCCTTCAGATCCTCCAGCAGCTTCACTCCTGAGTCTCCTAGATTATTCCTATACAGACTCAGTTCTCTCAGGTGTGAGGGGTTTGATCTCAGAGCTGAAGCCAGAGCAGCACAACCTTCATCTGTCACACCACACTCACACAACCTGTAGAGAACAATGACACACATTAAGCCTATATCCAGAGATAAACATGACCACATAAAACAAATAAAATAACAAGATTATGCAATATTAAATATATACAAATACTCAAATACTTTCTGAAGCCTTGGACACTGAAACACTGTCTCAGGAAAGACTGAATGGTCTGGTCATGCTGTCTATTAAACACGATTGATCACGACGGCTTGATTTCAAAGATCTGATCAAAGAATGGTGTTGTTCTGTATGCAGTGTGTAATTATTTGTGTAGTTAGAAATGTATAATTTTAGTTAATTTAATAAACTTTCAAATTCTTATTGAATAATAATTGCTATGCTTATAGAAAATGATTAGTTATATGTGGCAAAAAGATAAGATAAGGGTTTATGAATATCCAGAGCTTCCCACTCGTATTTACGACATTAGCCACTTTTCCACTGTCGGGCCGAACGGTTCTCATTGCGTAACCGTTCCATCCCGTGCCGATCCGGGTCAGCTGGTGCGGTTACGGCTTCATTCTCCACTGTGGAGAATTCTCCACTCTCATTTCTCACGTATTTTAGCTCCTTTCCCGATGTCTTCCCGTTTTAGTATTTTCCCGTAAAATATCCCGTATTTTTAAGCTCTGATTGTGTTAACTCAGAACACGCAACTATCTGTGTGTCTGTGAAGTGGCTTGCACTTGGGTTGCTAGACCTCCAGTCAAGCAGGGGGCAGTATACATACAGTAGCTTAGGCTACTATCGAAGAAGAAGAAGACAGTTGCAGCGGCGGGCGGGAGGAAGAGGGAAAAAAGTAGCGGGAAGTGAATTTCAAGGAGAGTAGAGAGTAGATGTGGGATGATGGATCAGGACGCCGACAGACAAAATCACAGAATTAACCACCAACCAAAACCTAGGACATTACGCCGATATTTGAGTAAATGGGAGACCACCTTCCACTACCTGACAAGCAGCCATGTAGGTCCAAATTATGCCTACTGTAAAATTTGTCGTTGTAATGTCAGTGTTGGTCATGGAGGGAAAAACGACGTTTCGCAGCACGACAAATCACTGAAACACAAGCGCGCGAGTGAGTCAGCTAGGCACACAACATCTTTATCATCATTCGTGGTGAACCCTACCTCGTCTGAAGCTGACCAAATATTGAAAGCTGAGGTGAAAATGTCGATGCTAATTACCAAAAATAACGTCGCATTCAGTTTTTTGGACGACTTCAACCGTAATGTGGCTGACATGTTCCCGGATTTAGCGATTGCCAAGAAATACACTCTGGGGAAACCGAAGGCTACACAAATCATTAAAGGTACGACTACATACTTTTCATGGAGTTACTAAGCTCTTCTAACGTTAGCGTTACTATGGGGACACCATATGAGGGGTTTTCACGAATCACAACTTACTTATGCTACCCATACATCATAAGACTGACAAGATTTCGGAAAGATTCTTGAAAGATTCTTAAGTCTTGTAACTAATGTACCACATTCACGCTTCACTCAAAAGACTACAATCTTTCAAGAATCTTTCCCAAATCTTATCAAAGTCTTCTGGTGTAAGGATGGCTTTAGTTGACAATAAGTCAATGTAAGTTAATGTTAACTTCACATTTTTGCTGCACATGTGCCATAGCTCTGGACATGGATGAAGATGTGATATCAATCTGTAAATCCCAGCCTTTCTCTCTTTTATGTGATGAGTCCAACAACAGAAACGCTGATAAGCAATTTGTCATACTTGCAAGGGTATACAATGAGGCAAACCTGGAAGTAGCTACAAAGTTGCAGAAAACTTGTTCAACAAGCTGGACATAAAACTAAGGTCAGTCTCTCTCTCAATCACACACACACACACACACACACACACACACAAACTCTCTCTCTCTCTCTCTCTCTCTCCCTCTCTCTCTCTCTCTCTCACACACACACACACACACACACACACTGTCTTTCTCACACACACTCACACACAGTCTTTCTCACACACACGCACACACTCACTCACACACACACTGTCTTTCTCACACACACACTATCACTGTCTCTCCCACACACACACACTCTGTTTCTCCCTCACACTCTCAGAGTTTACATACGTACGTACAACACAGACGCGCTGCGCTATAACACTACGTGAAAAGACTCGAGGCACAGAGAGAAGGAAATGAATAGTGGAACAAAGTCGTTATTTTTGTTGTTTTTTTGCGCACAAAAAGTATTCTCGTCGCTTTATAAACTTAAGATTGAGCCACTGTAGTCACTTGGACTATATTAACGATGTCTTTAATACATTTTCTGGGCCAGCAAGTTATAATGTCTATAGAAGTCTATGGAGGAGTGAGACAGCTCTCAGATTTAATCAAAAATATCTTAATTTGTGTTCCGAAGATGAACGAAAGTCTTACGGGTTGGAACAACATGAGGGTGAGTAATTACTGACAGAATTTTCATTTTTGGGTAAACTAACCCTTTAAGGCGTACTTCAAGTTCCTCAGTGTTGCCCTTAACCCTCTGAGGTCGAAAAACGTGCCCGCGCGTTTTGCTGGATTTTCTTTACATTGTAGCACTTTAAACCTAAATTACTCCGTCATTTATGGTCATACAGAAAAAAGAAATATAAAAAAAGAATCTGTGATATTTCTACTTTTGTATGTGTCCACTTACAATCAAATCAAAACATTGTGCTTTTGAAAAATAAAGAAAATAAACAGGGTGTGCGTTCTGCCTCTCCGTCGCGGTGAACTTTTTTTTCTTGAGCACGTCTATAAACTGAAACAAAACTCAGCGAATACTTGTCACACATTTATGAGCCATATACCTTTATAAACATTTAAGTGTGTACTTTTAAATGATCGGATTCAAACTGAAAACAAATATTCTCTGTTTAAGTAATTTGTATAAAACCAACAAGATGTCCAGCTTCTCAAACACTTCCTAATTAGTTTTAATTTGACCACGCCTACTCGCGCAAAAGATATTCACATGCAAATCTCCACATGGAATGCGAACGCGCTCATTACCTCAAAAGAAAACACTTCATCAGTCTCTGCTATTCGTCGAGTTTGAAAGAAGCGCCGTGAGCTTAGATTGGCTTTACCCCAGAAGAAGAACGCGATTTGAAGACAAGAAAGATAAGGTAAGAAATTCTTACATATTAGTTTGTTATTGTTGCATAAATTTCACATTGCAGTTGAACTGTTGCTAGATATATGGTGAATATTATAATATTTAGACCCGTGTTTACTGTTACTGTGTTTGTGGATATCTGCTCAAACGTAGATATGTATATGGTAACCATAATGTTTTATATTTGAGCGCGATCGCGTTTGAATGTATCATATTTTGGAAAAGCAAAACGCTCCAAACGGCTTCATGTTTTTACTATTATCTCATTTCATATCATAACGAATGGAAACATTTGAAGTAACATGATAATCAATATATTTTTCTCTAGCTTAGTTGTTACTGAAATCTTTTTGAAAATGTATATAGGCTGCTATATTGTTATTATTTTATGCAGCAGTGCGCATAGCCTATACCTACAAGGCACAACAAACCTGGTGTTCATTATATAATATATTGTTGGAAACATTTGTGTGAGTGTGTGTGTGTATTCTGTGAATTTTAAAAAGCAATTTTAACCAGAAAAATCTAAAATGTATTCCCCAAATCGTGCAGGCCTTTCTCTTGATATCAGTATGTTGACTTTTTTTTTTTTTTTTTTTTTTCAGGGCCCAGATGCCACTGAGTCCTGCTGACTTCAACATTCACAGTACATGTCTCTGTACATGAACATGGTAAAGTGAAAATCAAACACCTTGGAAATGAAAGGTATGTACAATGTTTTTAGGAATGGCACAAAGGTCTCTTTCTTTGGATCATTGTTATCAATAAGTGCTTTTTTGTTTTGTATCTTTGGATTATGTTGTGTTGTAAATAAATCCAAACAATTTTAAAAGCCATTCTTTTTTAAATCTCCTCATTCTTTGTGCAAGGTTGGTCAAAATGGTGGGCCCTGATAAGCTCCTAATAGGGCCATTAGGGAGTGTCTTTGTCTTTCTCAGGTGTGGAAAGCTTACATATTAATGAGATGATCCGCCCCTTCGCATATTGCTTTATCACACAAAACACGTCGTAAAATTTTTAAATCAATATATTGTCTTCTCTGAATGAGCAGTCAGGGTGATTTTCACATAGTTTTAGAGCAAATGTTCTAGGCTACGTCATACAATTTTCAAAAGTCTTGTGAAGAAATAATCAGTATGGGTTTCATGACCTTATTTCAGTGAGAATTTATTTTTGTATTTTCACAAACCACGCATAAATGTCATTATCTCAAAACTACAAACTTTTACATACATGCTGCTGATATATTATTGTAGCAGAGTTTGTGCTAAATACAGTGTAATTAGACTTTAGCCATGGAAATGTCACAAGTAACAGAAATAACCACAAATGTCAGAGCATGTCAGAACACCTCCAGGGCCCAGAAAACAGCTCAGACCCCAGAGGGTTAAGCCTCTATCAG
Organism: Rutilus rutilus; assembly: GCA_021464565.1. Classification (NCBI taxonomy): domain Eukaryota; kingdom Metazoa; phylum Chordata; class Actinopteri; order Cypriniformes; family Leuciscidae; genus Rutilus; species Rutilus rutilus. The sequence goes on along the minus strand of JAJAQA010000016.1, from coordinate 1,581,005 downwards.
ACTTTAATATTGCCTTTCAGGTTGGTATAGTCATCATATCCTAGTTGTCACAATAATAAATTGATAACCACAGATGATAATCCTCATCATTTCATTATTATTTACTATCTACAGTCAGAGCAGGTACAGATACACAGGCTGGACAAAGAGATGACCAGGCTTATCAAGCGGATGCTGGGGTGCCTTGTTCCAGCAAAGGCGATTATGGATGTCCCTCTCAAAGAAGTGAACTTTGGAGAGGGACATCAATTGGCAGACGAGGACCTCCTCATTGGAGGGGACACAAAGGCGTTCATTAGAACTGCAGAGTTCCCTGTTCCAACTAAGAACAAATTCTTTCAGTAAGTTATTTATTTTGTACAATATAATTATTAATGTTCATCTTCTGTTCTAAACCATATTGAAATGTCTAACACAAATCCATGTTTTTTTTTTTTATCCATTTCATGTAGAACTGTTAAAGCTTTCTATGAAGCAGTTTTACGCAAGATGTTTGTCTGCTTTCCAATTGGATCCCAGCTACTGAAGGACTTCAGAATACTAGACCCTGGATCTTGAATGGAGATAAGTCCAGACACTGGTAGGGATAACATGTATTTTGTATGGTAAATCTGTGATGAGTGAAGGGCAATTGTTTTTAACTAAGAAATCAGAGATAGTAAGCTGGCAGGATCTAACTTGAGGGTTATGATAAATTAATTTGTTTTCTTTCTCAGTGTCGAGGCTAGGTGCCCTGTTCCCACAGTTTCTTATGAATGAGGATAGGCTCAAAGAGGAGCTAATTGATTTCCAAGTCACTGATAGCAAAGATCTCCCACAAGAACCAAGAATAGACAGGTTCTGGGGCCTTGTAGGAAAGAATGACAGCTTCACTGAGTTGGCGAGACTTGCAAAGACACTGTTATGTATACCACACAGTAACGCAAGCTCAGAAAGGGCGTTTAGCATGGTGAACAAGATTGTTACATCCAACCGAATGGCACTGGATTCCAGCACTGTGTGTGCATTACTATCTTGTAAAATAAATCACACTGGTCAGGTTCACCTACACATTCCCTCACAGAAAGTGTTAAGAAATGCAAAATCAGTCACATATGTATACAATAGGGCTCATGCTTCACACCAGGAAGGGTGACAAGGTTGTCTTTACTGTCTCTATCCATTTGTTCAACTGCCTCTTACACACATTCGTTCTGTCTGTCTGTCTCTTTCTCTCTGTTTCTTTCTCACTCTGTCTCCCAACATTAAGCTAAAACGTTGTAGCAAATGAAAATGTGTAAGTAATGTTTACTTTGTTCATAAATAAAGCACTTTAAACATATCCATTGGTCTGTCATTCTTTAATACATATTGTGTAGTTATAAACTCTTTAGACTGTTAATGATTAGTTCGTTTTTTAAAAGTTTGTGGGTAAGAATCGTGTAAAAAAATCCCTTATTTTGGGGATGGATTCTGGGAAATCTCCCTTATTTTCAATGTTCAATGTTGACAGCTATGAACAGACAAGTGACCAATCCTGGAGACTTTACTTCATGGATTCTACCAGCACGGTTCGGCTGAGGATTCATTACCATTATAAGAACCGTTCGGCCCCACGGTGGAAAAGCAGCTATTGTGGAGGCGTTCATGTGCGTTCAACTCATAAATACAATCTTTACAAGATGACATGAACGCACCATATGAGTGTTGATATGTGTCGTAATATCCATTTCAAGTGGACGTGTGGAAGAGACGTGAGATGTACAGTCATCATGTATAAGTGTATGATTTAACTTTTACCCATAGTCTAGTGTAAAAAAGAAAGAGGAAAGAAAAAGAATTAGAATTGTGTGTGTGTGAAAAAGAATTGTGTGTGTGTGTGTGTGTGTGAATGTGCTTAATGCATTTGTAAACATTTTAAGGAACTCTTAATATTAATGTAATTACTGTCCAATAAAGGCTGTATTAAAGCACTTAATGACATTTTCTGATTTTCCGTGACCTAATCTAAAGTGAGAACTATTTATGGTTAATACGTTGTTAACAAAGCATTATCTAACTCTTTACATAAGAGCTAATTAAACAATAATACTTGGTTAATTATAGTGACAGTGAACAAGGAATTCGCTATATGGATATAGTTTCTTAATATATTAACTACAGCTAATATACTATTATATACTATTCATTAACTATAAACTAATAGTTTAAAATGATTTATAAGCGCTGTGTTACTGTATACTTGTGATAAAGTGTTGCCATTATTTCAAACCGGTCGCATTAAGTGTAATTGTTCCTTTTGTATGTGATGGAGTGATACTTCTTTTTCAAAAATAACACAAAATAAACAAAGCTGATATGGTGACAGCCCTGGTTCAGGTGAAACACACACCACTTCCCTCTTTTCGGCTGCACACACACATTTTGAGGCAATGCTCACGCTTTTACAAGGGTCTGCTTGCAAAAGCATTACAAGGCAAGTTGATTTACACCAAACAAACCTCTTCACTGTATCCTGCAACTGTTGTCTGGTTTGTAGTTCGTCCGGTTTATTTAACTGTTAGTTTTACTTTCTTTTTGTAGATAATAATATAGTAAGATGTAAATGTTCCTCTTCAGGGAGACTCCTCACCGCTGAATTCTACCGCCGGCAGGATCTGACGGCTCAAGCTGGAATATGTCGCTGAACCACCGGATGGGGCTTACACCAAAGATATACTGTATACACTATCTACTGTACATATTAATCCTTATTCACTCCGAGTCTTTATGGTGGAGATGATCTTACCACAGTTTCTCCAGTTTACAGTGAGGATTCGCCAGTCCAGCAGAGAACAGCTTCACTCCTGAATCTCCTAGTTTATTCCCAGACAGACTCAGATCTCTCAGGTGTGAGGGGTTTGATCTCAGAGCTGAAGCCAGAGCAGCACAACCTTCATCTGTCACACCACAATCCCTCAACCTGTAGAGAACAATGACACACATTAAGCCTATATCCAGAGTTAAACATGACCATTAAAAAATACATAACATAATGCTGTCAATATGAAATATATGGAAATATTCACTAGTTCAAGTTGTTAAATTACATCAGTTAGGATTAGGGGATTCAATATACAGTTTGTACAGTATAAAAATCACGTAAAATCCCCATAAAACATGGAAACCCAACTTGTGTGATTGTGTGTGTGTGTGTGTGTGTGTGTGTGTGAAATTAATGTATTTGCAAACATTTTAAGGAACTTGTGTGTGTTAGGATTAGGGAGGAAAAAATCGACTCACCAAACTATCGAATTTTTTTGGGTCACGATTTTAAAATATATATATTTTTTTATTCCAGAATCAAAATCGATTCAAATTAAATTGCTTTAGTTTTGTCCTTGCTTATATACGAGGTTGACAGGAGTTAGCCACTTTTGCTCTAACTGAGGATGAAATGTGTCGTCATCTATGTGCGTCGTAATATCCATTTCAAGTGGACGTGTGGAAGTGACGTGAGACTGAAAGCACTGAAAGCCCTCGCGCTGCTCATATGCTGAGAGAGAGATAAGACAGTAGAGCTGCACGATTCATCTTTAAAATACTGTGATCTCCATTCAAACACCAGGCATGAAAACAGGTCAGGGGTAAAAAAGGTGAGAAGGATGCGGGCATGCGGCATATATACCCCCCACCCCCCAAAAATGTAATGAGTGAGTAACGCGTAAGAGTTAACTCGAACAGATGAAATTCTGACTTATTAATAAAATTGAATTATACTCCATAGTGATAAATGCCCCCCAAAAACCTGTAAGCTGCATTGGCATAGTATTACCAGTGTTTGTCACAGGACTTTTGGATCACTGTGATGAGTGGACCTCTGGCACCCTAGGGGGGTTCGGGGGCATGCTCCCCCGTAAGAAAATTTTGTGCTTTTTAATGTTAAATTCATCAATCTGGTGCAAATTAAACAAAGAAATTTTCAAAACTCTTTTAGTTACAGTGTCTGTCTACATTACTGCTACAATAATAGTTATAATATTAATCCCATGATAGTAATAGCCATATATTGTAAAACAAATGCATTAAAAAATAGAGGAAACTTTCATAATTAGTTTTGTACTAATGTCTATACTGGAAAGAGTATATTTCTATACTTCACATTAAAGATGTGATTGGGCTAGCCCAGTGTAAATCAAGAAAAGAACCAATGGGCCGCTGATCTACGTGGTTCATCGGGTGTCAGAGAAAAAAAAAAACTATTTACTACTATTTATCACTTATTAAAAATGCCCCAAACCAGTCGTCTGTATGATAATCTGAAACAAGGACTGGTGAGCCGTTGTCCTGCCTCACTTCACAGATGCTGAGTGAAAGGAGAATTATAGAATGAAAGGATACTCATTCATTTATATGACACTTTATTCATCAGGGGAACAGCTCGTTCCGCGCGTCATACGTCGTCCTTTCAGTTTCGGTTTTCAATCGATCAAGTTTTTTCACGTTCTCTCTGTAAACCACCCCTTTCAATCCGATCGAAATTATTTGTAATAGAGCTGACACTTTAAGTTTTTAACGGGTTATGTACTTGTTATTAATGTTTTTATGAAATATCTCTAGTGAATGCATTATCATATCACCGTATTATTTACCGCCATGCGAGCCACATTAAAGCTTGGCTGGCCACATGAGGCTCGCGAGCCGCGCAATGAATAACACTGCTTAACTGTTACTTGTTCCTGCTCGCTCAGCGATCACGGCGCCCGCGCCCGCTCGCGATATCATCTCGCCCACTATGTCAAAATGTAAAAATAATGCCATTGGCAACATTGCTGTCTGTATCTGACAGGACAGTTAACATTGTAAACTAACTTACCTCAGGCTTGCTTTCCGACGTGCGGTTCTTTGATCGGCAGTTGTCAGACTCACGGTGTAAAAGACTTTGAAAACATTTCTGCCCTAACGTTACTCTGACTCATATTGGCTGTCATGTTTCGGCATTAGGAATGATGATTGTTTTTTAAAGCTGCGAAGTTTATGGAAACTTTATAGGGGATAAATGCTGGCCTCGGCCTCGACCCCCCCACCCCCAATAAATATTTTCTCATCGGATCTGCACAAATCACGTAGGTGACCCTTTTAGGTTTTAAAACGGCGATTTTCGCCGAAAGGTGAGGAGTTTTCATGCCTGAAACACTCACACACGATCTTCTTCAAATTCATCTGTCTATTAAACCTTTGACAAAATCATATTGAAAAAAAATCATAAAAAAAAGTTCACCGCGACGGAGAGGCAGAACGCACACCCTGTTTATTTTCTTTATTTTTCAAAAGCACAATGTTTTGATTTGATTGTAAGTGGACACATACAAAAGTAGAAATATCACAGATTCTTTTTTTATATTTCTTTTTTTCTGTATGACCATAAATGACGGAGTAATTTAAGTTTAAAGTGCTACAATGTGAAGAAAATCCAACAAAACGCGGGGGCGCGTTTGCCGACCTCAGAGGGTTAATTTTGATCTTTCATTTTCGTGTAATACATCAATCAATCCTGTTCAGTTTCTATTTTTTTTCTGTATACTCACAATAAAAATAAAGTGTTTTGCTTTTTGACAAATAAAGAAAAATTAACATGATGCGAGTTCTGCCTTCTCTCTGTCAGTGAAGTCCAATCTGAAACGCGTCCGAAAATGGAGAAGAGAGAGATTTGGACCCGGGCAAGGAGAAGGATGGGCTGGAGGAGTCAGTGGCTAAAGTGGAGTCAGCACCTTAAGTGTGATAAGTGTTGAACTCTAGCTGGATTATGGAACAATTGACGTCCCTGTGAATGGTATGGAACCGTATGGTGATTGAAACTTCTCTTGGAGAACCCGTAACTGCATTGAGTGATTTGCGCTTCACAGCTGCTTTCCATCTGGTGGACGAGACCTCATGCCTGCGCCTTCTCTGTGAGTTGTGAGATTTGCAGTGCTTTATATATATATAAATCTCTCTGTCAGTAAAATCCCATTTGAAACGCGTTCGAAAATGATCTATAACTCCGCAAAAATTCAGTCAAACAGGCAAACAGACCCATGGGCATAAAGCTTGAGATCGCATCTTTTAAATGAAGTAATTTATATAAAAAACAAATATTCCCAGCTTCTGTAATCTGTATAAAAAGAGAGCGACTCCAGTCAAGCTCATTACGAGCCATTCAAAAGTAATTTGACCACTCCACGGAGAGCGCGTGCTATTCAAATGCAAATTCTGAGAACGCCCACATCAGCTGTGAAACAAAGCGGGTCGCAATCGAGTGAGGCATAATATAGCCTACCTTATGGAGAAAAGTTTACTCAGAACAGTGCTGATATGAGGAGCAATATCTCCTGATATGAGGAGCAGATCCCGCTGAGGAGTGAGGTAGGCTGTTTTCTTTTCTCAAGTGTTGATGTGGAATAACATTATGGAATAACGTTAGTGTAGGCCTATGCAAACCGCAAAAAGATGAATCGCATTTCTATAATATGACTCGCGTTTCTGTGAGATGAATGAAGGGTACATATTTGTAAAGACTGTTTAGCCTAAATATGAATCGCGCGTCTGTGTGTGAAAGAATAAACTGCTTTGCTATAGCCTACTGAGAGGAGTAAAAATCGACTGGAATATGTTGAAATAAAATGTATTTGTATAAGCAACGTATTAAACTGCAAATTAGCATTTACTGTATATGCCCTAATATTTCATAAAAACAACGTTACAGTCAGTCACTTGTTGACTAGATTTGGGTACAGTTTTTAGGCTTCTGTAGAATATACTGCCACATCAAATAAGCCTAAGCTTTTGTTTAGCAATTTCTGCTCATATCTAACGTTATATATATATATATATATATATATATATATATATATATATATAAATATATAAATATATTATTTATATATATTATATATATTTGCTATATTCAAACTAATAAATACATATGATAAAATGTAGGCCTATAATCTTTTTTCTTTTTCTTTTTTACAAAGAAAGAGTACACTTGAAATATTGTTGAAATTGTAATTATAGTTGTAATTGTAACATTTTTAATAAAATAGCAAAACATATTTACAAGATAGATGTAAGCCAAATCTTAAATGGTCAATATAAGTCTTCTTCTAAATACATCTTTTGTCCTTGCATTGTGGCTCAGTCAGTGTCACACCTGAATGAATGGCTAATTATGCAGAGTCATTATGCAGAGTGGGTGGGACATTGTAATCTAAGGTGTAAACTACTCCTCCCCCTCGCATATTGGCTTTCCAAGCAAAACCTGTTTTACACCATTTAAATCAATGTATTTTTTTTTTGTGAACGATAAAGCAAGACTATTTTCACATAATTTTGAAGCTAGAACTCAAAGGGACAACATCCATTAGTCAAAAGTCTTGTGGACACATATTTAATATGTGTTTTGTGGTCTTAATTCAGCAACTTTCATTTACATTTTTTCCAATAACCACGCATAAACATTATTCTCTTAAAAATACAAACATCTACATACACGTTGCTCGCATATTATGGTAGCCCTGTTTGTGCTATATAGAGTGAATTTACACCTTTGCCATTAACATGTTTATAAATAACTGAAAAAAGCACAAATGTCAGAGCATGTCAGAACATCTCAAGGACCCCAAAAACAGCTTGGTCCCCAGAGGGTTAATATGAATTATGAGCGTCAGATGCTCCCATTCATAAAAAAACTCCTGTGCTGTCGTCATGAAAGCAATTCACAAAACAACGTCCCTCACGGCTTTTAGCTCAAAAGTGTGCAGATTTGGAGAAATATTGATATATCCTCAGTTTACATAAGATTTCTATTGACAGGAATAATATTTTATTGAATTTATAGCCAAATGCGTCGATGTAATCATTATGAGCGCTGTATACTGATGTGCTGTGTTTTCAATTCATACCAGCAGCCTGAGGGCGCTCTACTGAACATTATAGTCCATATTTGAAACACACGAAGAAGAGCGTTCGACAATCCAGGAAATTATTAATTTATTGGCATTTATGTTGTTTCTGAATGCTTTTATTGGCATTTATGTTGTTTCTATTGTTGTGTGAGGGTGTATACCTTCTGGATGTAATGGCGCTCTCTTCTCTCTCATTAAAAAATGTTTTTTTTATTAAAAAAGTCATAATCCATGTCTTATTCCAAATTAGGATGTTATGCTATCAATCTGAATGGGAAAACCATCGAATTGTATGATGGCCTTTGTGCCCTGTCATATGGCCTTGGTGCCCCCCCCCCCCCCCCCAAAAAAAAAAGGTGGAGACCAAATGGCCTTGCCCCTAAAATTACATAATTCCCACCCTGGTGTACACCCAGGAACTTGGTGCTGCTTACTCTCTCCACAGCAGCACCATTGATGGTCAAAGAAGGATGCTGGGTATGAGCTCTCCGAAAGTCCACAACAATCTCCTTTGTTTTCTCTACGTTTAAACAGAGATTGTTTTCACTGCACCACCTGGCCAGTTGGCACACTTCATTTCTGTAGTTTGTCTCATCATTGTTGTTGATGAGACCCACCACAGTTGTGTCATCCGCAAACTTAATAAAAAAATTTGTGCTGTACACTGGTGAACAGAGTAAACAGGGTTAGCAGAGTAAAAAGCAGGGGGCTAAGAACACATCCCTGGGGAGCCCCTGTGTTCAATATGATGGTGCTAGATGTGTTTTTACCAACCCGAACTGCCTGTGGTCTTGCAGTAAGAAAGTCCAACAACCAGTTGCACAGAGAGTTGTTTAGGCCAAGCTGGTCCAGTTTCTGTATTAACTGCTGTGGAATGATGGTATTAAAAGCCGAGCTAGAATAAAAATCATTCTCACATAAGAGTTCTTTGTTTCCAAGTGAGAGAGGGCTGAATGAAGAGCAGTAGAAACTGCATCATCGACGGATCGGTTGGCCCAATATGCGAACTGGAAAGGATCCAGGGAGGGGGGAATAATGTGTTTGATATGTTGCATGACTATCCGTTCAAAGCACTTCATGACAATCGGAGTCAGTGCGACTGGACGATAGTCGTTAAAAACGGATGGGGTTGATTTCTTTGGAATTGGTATTATTGTAGTAGTTTTAAAGCATGTACTGTAGGTACAACAGCCTGGCTCAGAGAAATATTAAAGATGTCCGTAAAGACTATATTGTTTATGAACAGCTCAAATACAAATAAAATATTAATGATTCAGTTATTAATTGTTTTTACATGCTTGTCATGGGCGTTTGTAGCATAAAAGTGTTACAATAACTTTTTAGTGAACTAAGTGCAAATATCCCGTCCCATTTTAGCAACCCTTATTCCCACATTGTAGAATTATTCACACTGTGAATTTAACACATTTCTTTGACATTTAAATAACCTATAAAATATATTTTGCAAGGACACAATAATGAAAATGTGACTTATGTAAGTCTAACATAAAATTATATTGCATTTTAATGTGTCTTTGCCACAGATCACTAGCGGTCTCTCTCTCCCTGTCCATCCCACACACACACACACACACACACACGTTTTTTCACTCACTCACTCACTCACTGTCCTACACACAGGGATTCAGGACAAATCCATGCACATCTACAGATTTGAGGGCATACATCACTTGCCATTTTTCTTTTTCTGGATGTCTATTGTCTATTTGCATATCAATAAAGATTGTTTTAATACAATGCACATTGAATTTGTAATTTCTCCAACTTTTATAGCAGTTCATTGTAAAAATTGTGAGCCTGACATATTACATTTATTACCCTAACCCCCGCACTCCATGTTCAAAGATTTACTAGCTGTCAGTTCATTTCTGATACGCTGCTGCCATCTAGTGGTTGTTAGTTGTAACTCTAAAAGTATGGGGAACTTCTTAATTAATGTCTGTTTAGTAATTAATATTTTATCCTTTATTTGCTTTCCAGAAGCCATATTTGAGCACACATACACACACACACATGTAGATTCCTTTAAATGTTAAGGGGAAGATTAAAAAAGAGAAATTCAAAAACAATTGAATTAATATATCTTGCTACTCAGTCAGAATCTTATTAACCTGGAGTCCCAGTCTCTGTCACAATAACCATATATGTAATGTTTTAGGCCTATTGGCAGACATCCGTTTAAAATGTAGGCAATGGCATATAAAGAACCTTTTCTCCATATCCACTTTAGTTTCTCAGCTTGCACTTTAATTTATTGATTAGGCTACTTCTGTACTGGTTTGCGCTTGGCAAAGATGTTCAGATATCTCAATGTCTAGTAGGGCTGCTCGATTATGGAAAAAATCATAATCACGATTATTTTGGTCAGTATTGAAATCACGATTATGTAACACGATTATTTCACATGACTTTGGGAACGTGTTGCATTTATTAAAAAGACACGGTAACACTTTACAATAATGTTAATTAGTTAAGTAAGGGATAATCCACGGCTAGCCATGCATTAAAGGATTTTAATGCACGACGTAGAGGCGAAGAACCACCCGACGCGAAGCGGAGGGTGGTTGCCTCTATGAAGTGCATTAAAATCCTTTAATGCATGGCTAGCCGTGGATTATCCCGCTTATACCTTGGTTATTTGCCAAGTTAAAAATAAGTTAAAGCTGTAACTGATGTTTACAGTGTAATTTTTTAACAGACGTGTAAAAATGACGGTTATTTCTTAAGTTAAGGCTCGTCAGTTCTTGCACTCCGTCCGCTTTAAATAAAGTAGAGCCATCGGATTGCTTTTATTTGAATGAATTCATTTATTTAAATTCATTATTAAAAGAGAGAGACAGAGAACTGAAGGAGAAGTAACAGAGAGAGAGAGAGAGATGCATGCGCGAGTTACCTGTGTGCGTCGATCTCTTCTAGTCTAGCAGCTACAGTCCCCTCGTTGCTTAAGCATATAGCTAACTTAATGATTCTTTAATGGATTTATTACAATTATTTATGAATGACAGGCAACACTGATACAAATTAAACGATATTCAAAAATCATCCATTTAGCCTACCTAAACGTTTTCATATGCGTCTCTCACTCTGCTTGCAAGTGTATCTGTGTTACTATGGTTACCAATGTAGCGGATTCATTTCGAACTGTAATCAAACTGACTGGAACTACCTGTGCATTAAACGGTTTTACTGCACACCTTCCAGCCAATCAGAATCGAGTATTTAAACAGCCCATGGTATAACATTAGTTAATGTATTAACTAACATGAACTAACAATGAGAAATACTTTTGTTACAGTACAGTTTAATGCTAGTTAATAAAAAATACAGCTGTTCATTGTTTGTTCATGTTAGTTTACAGTGCATTAACTAATGTTAACAAATACAACCTTTCATTTTAATAACGTATTAGTAAATGGTGAAATTAATATTAAACTAAGTAAACTAACTAAGTAAATGCAGTAGAAGTATTGTTCATTATTAGTTAATCTTAACAAAGGTTAACTAATGCTAATTAATGAACCTTATTGTAAAGTGTTACCAAAGACACCTTTCAACAATTCTTAAAAAATCGAAATTTGAACATTGTACTTTTTGAACTATTAAAATAAATAATATATAACAGATAATACTTCAATGAGTGTTTTAATAATTCCCGCATGTCTACCACTTATAATGCGGGAAATTACCCCGCAAACATTGATTCACTTTAGCATGTAGATTGTATGAGTAGCCTAAATGAATCCACACAGATTATAAAATCAAATCAATAATTTTAAAACTTTCTCCAAGACGCAATTTCACAAACCGCGTGAGTGTTCAGCGGTGCCGCGTCTTCTCCCTCTCTCCATCTCTCAAAATGCGCTGGACAAGGCAAGCGTCGAAACTACACTCTCGCGTTTAGGAGTCGGGACATGATGGAATTGTCACTTGTACAATCGGGCCAGCATTGCATCGTAACTAAAGTTTATCATTTTCACTTCTTTTTAAGTTTTTATCAGTTTACTTTAAACATTAAAGCTGAGAGAGTTTATGGCATCGGGAGGGGCGATGTGCGCGTGCGCACGTCATTCAGAACAAAAGACAAAATAAGAGCGTTCTTTCAAAACAGAACATGGCAAAATAATCGTTTTTACTCGATTATACTATTTTGGTGATCGTTGGTAGCAAAAATCGAAATCGAAATTCAATTAATTGCACAGCCCTAATGTCTAGTAGACCTACACCAAACGTTCATTAAAAAGGGTCCTGTACAGGGCTGTACAGTGCGACATATATCTACACAAAGATTGGTCTGTGCGATGAATAAATGTACCACTGTAGCACGCGTGCGGTACAGTTTTGTAAACTCCGTTACTTGTGTTTGTTTTCAGACATGATAACAGTCGTTTTATACTTGTGCTTATGCGATATCACGATTTTTGATGGTGGATGATTTAGGGGCTGTTTACACCTGGCCACTTCATGCGTTTTCCGTGAAAAGACCAGGGCCCGTATTCATAAAGATTCTAAGAATCCTCTCAGAAAACTCTTAATTTAGCTTAAAAACTTTTATGTAGGAGTCTTAGCTTAAGAGCGATTCGGGACCGATCTGAGAGCAACTCTGAGTAAGGAAAATACAAAAACTTTTATCTTAGTGAGGAGGCGGGGTTGACCCCGTTGCTATGTATGACACAATCTTTTGAAGACTGTGATTGGTTGGTTGTCCAAGAAGGGGAAAAAAAAGTGATTTTAAGTATAGGGTCTATTCTAAGCCTCCACTTTGAACTTACATGCGTAATTTTTCCTATTTGATCGTTCTCTCTCACACACACACACATTATAGATGTGTATATAAATCCTTTTTTTAATTTACCATGCTGTTGATTTCCTATAAGGTAGGCTATTATTTGATTGCTTAGAATGATAAAAATTGTTCCACTCTTTCCAGTCACACTGATTGCTGGCATGTCTATTTAAGTGGTGGTTTGAATGTTGGTTTTAATGTATCAAACATGGAATTTTCCCAGTTGCCAAATATTGTAATGTAGTGATTACTTTCATTTCAGGCGCTATGGCATTTCTGCGCTGTGTCGGAGATATTAGCGTGTCTCTAAAAAGATCAGTCACAAACATGATCCCTGCACGATCTAATCTATAGCGTCTTATTAACTCACTGTCATCCATTGTCTGCAACACATTTCTTCTCCCTCTTCGTCTTTCTGCCATTTTCTCCTCTGCTAAAGAAACTCTTAAGCCTCTTAAAAGTCCTCGTCCGTGCTCCTAACAATTTTGACCTTAAGACCTCTTTTAAGGGTTAAGATGCTTTCTGAATTACTTTTTTCTTTACTAGGAGTTTTTCTTTAATTTTAAGAGTAAACGCCCACATTTCTAAGAATATTCTTAGAATTTTGTCACTAGGAGCTACTCTTTGCATTAAGATTCTTTATGAATACGGGCCCAGGTGTAAATGCCCTCCGAAACGCATTCGAGACGGATTTGAATCCGATCACTCAAACCACTTCAGGAGGAGGTCTCGGCCACATTTCAGACCAAACTGGACAAGTGTAAATGCATCTGGTTGTTGAAACCACATATGGAAATTTTACTCCTCCCAAAAATGCTAAAAAAATAAACATGTGAGAGCGTGTGATAGACTAGATGTAATGTTATAGCCAGATATGACGACGCTACTGCAACACACATCGCCGCAGACGAGCAGCTGAGCATCTATTCATCAAGCCAACGTTCAAACTATCGCAAATCAAGTGAAAGTTGTTGCAGCTCTCCAGGGCTGTTGCCGCTCTCTCTTATTGCGGTCTTTGATTTAGAAATTTTAGCTGATGACCAATAAAATGCAGCTCATATCTGTTGCTTTCGGTGACGTGCCCTCGCGCTACAGTATCGCTACAGCGCACAGTCTAAAAGCTGCAGTTCTGGCGCCTCAGTCCCAATACTGTAAAACTCGACGTACATTCACATCACATGTTAACGCAGCGGTAGAGTTACACTCACAGGACTCTGCACTTATTCACAATCACAAAAGTTCATTATTTGCTCTTATACCATGGGCTGTTTAAATACTCGATTCTGATTGGCTGGAAGGTGTGCAGTAAAACCGTTTAATGCACAGGTAGTTCCAGTCAGTTTGATTACAGTTCGAAATGAATCCGCTACATTGGTAACCATAGTAACACAGATACACTTGCAAGCAGAGTGAGAGACGCATATGAAAACGTTTAGGTAGGCTAAATGGAAGATTTTTGAATATCGTTTAATTTGTATCAGTGTTGCCTGTCATTCATAAATAATTGTAATAAATCCATTAAAGAATCATTAAGTTAGCTATATGCTTAAGCAATGAGGGGACTGTAGCTGCTAGACTTTAAAGAAGAGATCGACGCACACAGGTAACTCGCGCACGCATCTCTCTCTCTCTCTCTCTGTTCCTTCTCCTTCAGTTCTCTGTCTCTCTCTTTTAATAATGAATTTAAATAAATGTGAATTCATTCAAATAAAAGCAATCCGATGGCTCTACTTTATTTAAAGCGGACGGAGTGCAAGAACTGACGAGCCTTAACTTAAGAAATAACTGTCATTTTTACACGTCTGTTAAAAAATTACACTGTAAACATCAGTTACAGCTTTAACTTATTTTTAACTTGGCAAATAACCAAGGTATAAGCGGGATAATCCACGGCTAGCCATGCATTAAAGAATTTTAATGCACTTCGTAGAGGCAACCACCCTCCGCTTCGCGTCGGGTGGTTCTTCGCCTCTACGTCGTGCATTAAAATCCTTTAATGCATGGCTAGCCGTGGATTATCCCTTACTTGCTTTAAAGCTTTGCCGGGTAAACATTTCACTGGCGTTCTGTTCTGACATGATGCACTTTTTCTGAGCGTGTACACCCGAAGCGCGTGGGCTCTGTCAAACAGCACCAAACTGGACTTTATCATTCACATCTGATTTTTGTTGGGTCAGACCCATCTGCTAGCAATGGGGGGGCGAGACAGAGAGATACATGGAAAAATATGCACCAAACAAGCCACTTTGAAAATTTGCTGTTTTAATGAATACAAAAGTTGGGTGACCCTCCCCCTAGACTAAACAAAGTTGGATGACCCTCCCCTCAACAAAGAATAAAAAGACATGACCCTCCCCTATTTTCCTCCGGTGGTCCATTCCATAAATACCGAACGGTCCCTAAATGGTTGTCATTCGCAAGGCTTCTTTTACTTTTATACTTTAAAGGGACAATAAGTAGCTTTTTAGGTATTTTATTATCTAAAATCAATATTTTTATTCATAAATATGCCCTCAATGGTGTACAAATACCTATGCCAATGATCAGACTAATCCTCGTAAACGAAGAATTTATTATCTTTATATACATGGGACGGGTAGGCTTCCACGGAGGCTTCCATGTAGTTCCGCCATCTTGAAAAACTATAATAGCAGAGAGGGACAAAAAGTACTAGGCCAACGCGTTTCCACAACGCGTTTCGTTCAGAGCCAGCGTCACGTGACTGAAGCCAGCAGAAGCGGAGGAGCAGAGCAGTTGAGAGGCGCTTGTCACTGCCGCGGCAAGTTTAAAAGGCTGCACTGTACGGTTATTTATACACCGTTCATTCATACATACATATGAGTCACAGGATAAGGAGTCCTCGTCATCGAAAAAGTCCAAAATAGACCGTAAAAGGAAACGTGACCGGAGATTACAAAAACAAGGGTTAATGTCGGGATAGCTAATGCAGGAGAAAGCTTTCAAAACAAGAGATGCTGAAGTTGCCTGCTTTCTTCTCGACAGGTAAGTCAATGTTACGGTCTTAATTACAAGCTTATTTTTCATTGCTTGGTTGTGAACTTTATTATATAGATAGTAGAACATTTATAGTTATATCTATTTATCTATTCTATAGTAAGTTAAACAGGCTCTTTGATGAATAGCAGCTATTGAGTAAAGTAACGTTAGAGAAGGCACGGATGATGATGATATCTAACAATGCACGTACTTCAAAAATATAACGAATAAAGGCGGCATTACTACTAACTACCATAGTTAATGTTTTTCAGTCAGTAATTTATACTGTAACATTCTTTTTTTCGTTGATTCAAGTTTCAGTTTGTTTTAAATAACAAACCTGTTCACCCGAAGAAAAACTCGAAGTGCTATTATAAGACATCCTGTCATAGCTTTTTGGTACATAACGTCTACCGTAGATGCAACGCGCATTTGAAAAAGTGAGGCGCTGGAGAGCATTATTCGTTTGAATGCAAAATACAGTTTCACCACTAGATGGGGGAAATTCCTACTTAGTGTCCCTTTAAGTAAATTTCCAAAATGTGCCTGTACTTTGTTACTTTGTTAGTAAAGAAGTTAAATCAGTACTTCTACTTTTACCAGAGTATTTTTTAACACAAGTATCTGTACTTCTACTTGAGTACGGGAAGTGAGTACTTTTGCCATCTCAGCAAAGTGTGTTTTTCAGTGTGATTCTCAGCACTGCAGAATCACCTTAATGAGGAGCAGCTCATGTGTTCAATCATTTACAGATCAAACACATGAACTCACAGCGGCAGGAGAAATAGAGCAAACACTTTAAAATATTAATTCTCTTACATCATATGAACAGACGTAAAATAATTTGATGAATTTGATTACGTTGTTTTAATAGCTTTGCTTGTAATTAAAGAAATAGTAGTTATTTCCCTGCATTTTATTCCATTTTGAAATACTTAATGAATTCACAGTGACAGTTTCATGTGAGAGTAACGTATGATCTTACCTCAGTTCCTCCAGTTTACAGTGAGGATTTGCCAGTCCAGCAGAGAACAGCTTCACTCCTGAGTCTCCTAGATTATTCCCAGACAGATCCAGTTCTCTCAGGTGTGAGGGGTTTGATCTCAGAGCTGAAGCCAGAGCAGCACAACCTTCATCTGTCACTCCACACTTACTCAACCTGTAGAGGACAGTGACACACTCTTCACTCTCACAGATCAAAACAGAATTTTTTTTGCTTTTCTTAATTTGTGCAATATCTCTTTTTTCAAACAATGAATTCAATATATCAGTAAATTTAGTTAAAAGTATATCAGTAAAGTTATTCTAAGAGATTATGTCTATGTGAGGGAGAAAGATTATATAAAACTGATCAAATGAACATTTAAATTTCATTTAAATTAATATAAAAAAGTCTACATATAAATGTTTATATACATTATAAATGCATATATTTGAATATAAATTTATCATAAAAAATGGTTAAGAAAATCACAAATCAGGTCAGATAGGCGGAGGGTTTAAGAGCTGAAGTGTGACTATATATATGTGACTATATATTTAATATTTTTTGTTAAACCATTAATTTATAATGTTTAAGTAAGAACTGTTATAATGTTTTAACAGTGATGCTTGTTCTCAGTGTTACTTACCGAGCGTATCTAGTTGCTGTAACCACAGGCATCAGCTTCTGGAGAACTTCATCTGCTGTGTTTTGTGTGACACTAATTGAAAATAAAAAATAAATAAGTTAATTATTCATGCTAATAATAATAATAATTACTATCATAAGTAAAAAATGCATTATACCTTCCTAAATACACTGATTTATAAAGGACATGTGAAAAAGTTGTTTTAGTATCTATAACTAAAATGTGAATCATTGTCCATTGTCATTTTGCAAGCAACTGGTGATAAAGAAAAACGATGAGACATTAAATCTAATTTATTTTCTTAATACTTCTCTTGTGGCCCCTAGTGAAAAAATGTGTATTTTCATGAATCAAGAAGTGTTTTGTGTTCAACAAGTTGTCTTTGAAATGAGAAGTAAGCTAATCTAATCTTTTATCCTCACAGCGCGTTAGTTATGCGGTGATGCAATTCATTTAGGAAAAATACTTCCTATTAAATATCTTCATATTAACTGGCTTTTTTATGAATGCAGTACAGTGAATGACAGCTGTCTGTGTCTCCCAGTGTCTTACATTATTCAGGGTTTGTACAGATTCTGTAAAATGAAATTCCAGGACTTTCAAGGACTTTTCAAGCACTACTTTTGGGGATTTCAAGGACTTCAATCAGCACTTATCAAACATTATATGTATTTTATTTTTTTACTCAAATTACAGATATATGATATCTAATGTTTCACGTCATAGAGATCAATCCATTGACCAGCGCTGTCAGGCATGGGAAATCCCCTTAACCATTGAAAGGATATTGAAACAGATTTTTTTCCTATGAATATATGATTGACCTGAAGAATGAAAGTTGTATCATATTAATATCAGCCATGCGAAATAGCTCTATATCTCAGACAAGCTGCAGCGTTAATTTATTGTGAAACGATTGTATTTTTTCAACAACAATTTTTTTTTAATTAGGGATGCACCGATACCACTTTTTGCAGAACGAGTCCGATACCCATTCTTTAATTTTTGGTACTCGCCGATACCAATTAGCAATACCGATACCTGAATTGTCACTGCATTTGTAATTTTTAAATGTATTAGTAGACAAACCAAAAGAATATAAATCATATTAGTTGGCTTAATTTGTTCATCAAATATATATTTATTTAAGTTATTTTCATGCTTAATTAAGCCTGCTAAAATGCATTTTATGAGCTTCTGTTACTGTCACTGTTCATTCTATTGCTCTATCATATTTTATCTTTCATTTAATAGCACAGCACATATTTAGAGCAGCTCCAGCAGGGCTCAGTGCTGAGGATCGGGTCAGCGGTTCAAATGTTTAGATACCAGTGAAATATCAATTATTTAATCCAATTTGGTACAGCAAAAACTACCAGCCTAATTAATGTGAATTTAAAACATTATTAAAGACAAGCCGTCAGTAACAAAATAAGAACAAATACTCAAATTACAAATCGGACAAATAAATACAATAGAACAAAGAAAGGCTACAAATGAAATAAACAGTGTTTTTAGAGTTTTTCGGGTAGATCTAGGCTAACAGGTACAGCAATTTGAATAAAGTCATCAAATGTGGAAAAAATGCACATTCATTACTGTCTAAATTAAATATAGATGGATATATTTGTAAAGTTGAAAAGGGTAGTCTATTTAGTCAAGAGCAGTGAGTAATTTCTTTGTCCTTTGTTTTATTAACATTAAAACACAGCAGCAGGTTTATTAGGTTGCTGTCCCTTTAAGACTGAACGCACGGACCCCATTTGAACATTGTTCACTTGACATATAACCGACTTTGTTTACTGGGATACTCACCTAGACAGGCGTTTTTACATAAACTTGTGTGAATTCGTCCGTTAAAGCGCAAGACGTGAAAGACAAGTATTCGCTGTCTATCAAGACGTTGGTTTGCGGAGCGCGTGCTGCGGATGTTTGTGTTTGCGGATTAAACTTCTTGACTTGCAAACGTCCTGGCTGTAATAATGTAGGGAACCACTCTTTATACATAAATTAAGTAACAGTTCATGTTTTACTTTACTTACATATATGATTTAGTTTTAATCCAAATGACACGCTGAGTGAAGTGCGCTCTCTCTCTCTCTCTCTCTCTCGTCAGTTAACGTTAATAAGCTACATGCCTTGTTTTATTTTCTTTGCCATTGATATCCGACTGAACTACAAACTTTCCACTGACGTCTGTTTAAAGGGATGTGCTCGACCAGCTCGCGCATCTGTGCCGGTGCACGCTCAAACCACTGCGCGTTTTTCTTTTATCAGCTCGCGCACCACAGCTATGTGTTACTATACACACGCTGCCTGGTAAGGTTGTTGGTATCGGAGCATTTTTACGAGTAGCCTACGAGTACATGAGCTCGGTATCGGTGCATCAAATTCAAGCACTTTTCAAGTACCTCTTCAAAAATATGGCTGTTTTCAAGGGTTTTCCAGGACTTCAATTTCAAAAAGTCAAATTCAAGTAGGCCTACTTCAAGCACTTTAAGCACCTTGTACGAACCCTGATTGTCAGTTTAGTGTTCAGTGATTCATTTACACAGAAACAAAAGATAACATGTATGCCTTCATCTCCGAATACATTATCTGTGTCTTACATTTCATAATGAACTCAGATAAACTCAGTGCAGACTCGTTTTCCATCAGTTATTTTACATGAATTAGAATGTGTGCAAAGGACTGTGGGAGATTGAAGAACACGAAGGACATACTTGATGCATCCTTCAAAATGAGCTGAATTAAAGACACAAAATGAAGTCTGTCTTCAAAACATCCTTCAAACTGAGACGGCCTTCAGAGGCGCTTGATTACGTGGCAGTCGAGATATGCAGCCTTACTAGGACACAGCCACGGTTTGAGAAACACCCGCAAATGATGTACAATAACCCAGAAATCAGTCTGTGTCTCGTGATTTAAACACCTCTGATCTCTTAGTTTCTCTTTGTTCATAATGTTTTAGACTGTAATGATTGCACTCAGTGTTACTTACCGATCATTTCTGCCTCCAATTAATCTGTTCAGGTCAAACTTCTGCAGTGTCTCCTCTGAGGACAACAACACAAACACTAAAGCTGACCACTGAGACGAGGAGAGTTTCACAGCACGCAATCCTCTACGGCTCGTATAAGGTTCAGCTTCGTTCTCTAGAGAAAGATCACCCAGTTCATTCAGACAGTGAAACAGATTGATGTATTTATCTGGAGAGGGATTCTCACTGATCTTTTCTTTAATATAGTCAACTGTTTTCTTATTGTTGTGAGAGCTGTTTGCTGTCTGTGTCTTTAGTTCTTGTAAGAGACTCTGATTAGACTTCACTGACAGACCCAGAAGGAAACGAAGGAAAAGGTCCAGATGCCCATTTCTACTGTCTAAAGCCTCATCCACAGCTCTCTGATGGAGATCAGATAGGGAAACTGTCTCTCCATTAGTTGGTTTGGTAATCTGGTCAAACACATTGATGTTATTGTTGATAAAGGAGAGATGCACATATAGAGCTGCTAGATGTTCCTGAATGCTCAGATGAACAAAGCTGAAGACTTTCCCCTGACACAATCCCAACTCCTCTCTGAAGATCTGAGTGCACAATCCTGAGTAAACTGATGCTTCTGTCTCATCAATGCCACACTCGCTCAGGTCTTCCTCATAGAAGATCAGGTTACCTTTCACAAGCTGCCGATAAGCCAGTTTCCCCAGTTTGACAATCATGTCTTCATCTTTCACTTTCTTCTCATAGTCCTTCTCATGTTTGATGTTGGTCTGAATGATCAGGAAGTGTGTGTACATCTGAGTGAGAGTCTTGGGAATCTCTCCTCTCTCTGCTTCACTCAACATCTTCTCTAGAACAGTGGCTGAGATCCAGCAGAACACTGGGATGTGGCACATAATAAAGAGGCTCCTTGAGGACTTCAGGTGTGAGATGATCCTTTTAACCAATTTCTTTTTACTGATTCTCTTCCTGAAGTATTCCTCCTTCTGTGTGTCACTGAAGCCTCGTACCTCTGTCACTCGATGGACACACTCAGAAGGGATGAGATCCGCTGCTGCTGGTCTGGAGGTGATCCAGATGAGAGCAGAGGGAAGCAGATTCCCCACAATGAGGTTCGTCAGCAGCTCGTCCACTGAGGCTGATTCAGTCACATCACACAACCTCACATCGCTCTGAAAATCCAGAGACAGACGACACTCATCCAGACCATCAAAGATGAACAACACTTTATACTCATCACTGGATATTTCCATTTCTTTTGTTTCCGGGAAAAAGCGATGAAGAAGATCTGAAAGACTGAGTGTTTTGTCCTTCATCAAGTTGAGCTCTCTGAAAGCAAGTGGAAATATGAGCTGGACGTCCTGATTCTCTTTCCCTTCAGCCCAGTCCAGGATGAGCTTCTGCACAGAGACTGTTTTCCCAATGCCAGCGACTCCCTTTGTCAGCACAGTTCTGATGGGTTTGTCTTGTCTAGGTAAAGGTCTAAAGATGTCACTGCATTTGATCGGTGTGTCCTCTGTTTCTGCTCTCCTGGACTGTGTCTCAATCTGTCTCACCTCATGCTCATTATTGATCTCTCCACTTCCACTCTCTGTGATGTAGAGCTCTGTGTAGATCTCATTCAGGAGTGTTGGGTTTCCCTGCTTTGATATTCCCTCATACAAACACTCAAACTTCTGTCTCAGATTTGATCTCAATGTGTTGAGGACTTCAGCAGGTTTAGAGTCATTGCTGTAAGATTAAAATACCACATTATTACACAAGTCAGAGAAGTAAATCGCCATAAATTACAAAACTATTTATGGGACACAAAACATCATTAGGTTTCTGAAATGTGTAAATCATTAAGCATGTGTTTGAGTGATGTGTGATGTGAATTGCAGCATCTAAAATTAAACAACAACAACAACAACAAAGTCCTGCATTTTACCTGAAACCAGGATTCATGCTTTCATTAAAGTCTTGTGGTTGAATCACAGGCTTGTACACAGTTTTGTTTTTAACTGGTCTGGATAGAAGGTTTGACCTTAAATCAGAATGAAGAGGGTAAAGAATCAGACACACTGATATTGATGTAATTGTGTCATTAACTGAGAAACAGACCAACAGCTTTTACAGTGTGTGAATGTATTAACAACACAATACATAGAGCTTTACACAAGAGCACAATGATAATCATTAATAGACTGAAACTAGCAAGATTGTAACTCATTAAACTGCTGTATATTAATAACAATTTCATAAAAAATCAAATACTATAAGAATCAATTTTATAGAAGTGATATACCTGAGATCAGGCCGTTTGTCTCCACTCTTAAAGTTTATTGGGCGATCCATAGACCAGTTACTCTTCATAGACACACAGCTGGACTCTGGGTTTGATCTCTTCTGCTGGACTGAACTGGTTTTCAAACTATGTAAAATAAAAAGCAGACAGACTTATAAATGTTGTGCACTTTTACTGGAATCTTCTGTCTTAAGAAAGACCAGGGAGTGTTGTAACAATTTTGCTTTAATGTCTGTAACTCAGTGGTGTTTTGCACTGCGTTTCAAACTTTGATTAGAATTATTTTGAGAAATTAACTCACTGGTTTTTAAAATGTTACACATCATTTTTTTATTAAAGCCACCGATAATCTTAGGAATTATGAATTCAAAACAAACAAATTGAAAACAACTATAGAATTATAGAATGATTCAATTCAGGTGAACATCAACCATGATCACATGACTCTTCTCAAAGGCACAATGGAGGACGAAGGCTCAACCGACTAAAGAGACCAATGTTTAGCTGAGCTTTAAAGATAAACCACCTTACTGTACTCTAGTAACGGTACTCTTGCTGTGAAACATCACTGTTCTGACCAGACACTGTGAAGCTTTCAACAAATCTGAACCAGCGGTTAGAAAAATCCACTAAATGTTACACCTACTCCACTATATAAAGGTGGAAAAAATCTCAGCTTACACTTACTTGATGTCATTGCTAGTATTAAGGCCCGTTCACACCAAGAACGATAACTATAACCATAACTATATTCGCGTCCACACCAACGAACGATAACGGTATTTTCACTCTAAGCACTCGCGCCGCAGTTTCAAAGTAGCGAAAATGGATGACCAGCTTCTGCTTTACGTTACACACAAACTGAAAAAGAAAAACAGCCACTTTTGGGTACACTATATCCTTAAAAGACGAGAGGAGTCCGTCGTCTTTTGAAGACAAATTTTATTCATACTTTGGAATGAATCAATATCAGTTTGCTGCATTTACACGTCTTTTACCAGCAGATCCTCAGCATGCTACGCTCCGAGCGCCTCTAGTGAATCTAGCTAGTCTAGTGCAGACTAATCTAACAGTGAATTTAGCTTATATATATATATATATATATATATATATATATATATATTAGATTAGGGGTGACCCCGAATAGTCGAAGATTCGATGCTTCGATAGGAGGAGCCTGATTCGACTACCGATCTCACGGTCGAATCTTCGCGGAGGTGTTATGAAACGAGGATCATGCCACTTTGGCTATATGAGGGCGCTCAATGTCTGATTTCACATAGAACTAGCTTTTATGTCAATACGTTAATATTCAGCCTATTATGATAATGCTGTATATAAAAATGTGCAAAGAAAGAAGCTTTTAATAAATATTTTTTAACATGCGTGAATAAATCCAAACACCCCGTGACAGATTTAAGTTTCACTTTCAATCCGTGACCGACAGAGGAGCGTCTTGGCGGCAAGGATTTAAATCTTTAACAAAGTCTGGGATAAGAAAATCTAAAGTGTGGATGTACACCATCAGAAAGGATATTCTCCAAGGCTGGATTTAGCATCAGGAAAACCATGATCGCACTTCTGCCGGCCAACGTTAACACGTTATACGCATAGACTGGGTTTCACGTTAGAATGTATTTTATCCGCGCGCACAATTTGAAAAGACTCCAACGGACACAGACAGAGTGAAAGACTGGATTTGTTCTCTCATCAGGAAGGGTACAAGTGATTTCAAAACTTTTCAGCCGGTTCTAATTTGATTTTTGGATGCTGTGAACATTTTTAGCTAAAAAGACTGCCTCTCCAGTTTAGCATTTATTGTTGTTTCTGCAGTTAAAAAGACAAAGTTGAAAATTCTGGCTACTGTCGTTATTTTAATAATTGCTTTATTTTTATTTTATTTATTGATCTGTCAGGGTTATCTAATCTTGTGGCTTGTGTTTTGAATATATGTTCCTCTGCACTTTAGGCATTTTGCACACATTTGCTCATCTTGTGACTTGATTCTGATTTATTTCGTTTTGTATTTTTATTTATTAGAAAGGTATATTCTGTTCTAATTTAATTTAGTAAATTAATTGTTTCTTTTTTCGGTGCGTCGATGTTGTGCTGTAGGCTGGCCTGCTCGCACAGGTAATTTAGCCGATTTAATTTGATTTGCATGTGAAATGCAAATCCTATCTGCAGTGTGGTTATTTATGTTATTTCTTAGTTTTATTGATCCAAAATGTTTTTATACATTTTCTTCTATAGCTTTGTGTGATTTTATGTACATCGCGGCTTTGAAACGTTAAAGCCCCGCCCCCAGCCCCACCCCCATACACATGATTCGACTATTAGTCGACTATAGGCAAGACATGACGATTCTGATTCGACTATGAAAATCCATAGTCGGGGACAGCCCTAATATATATATATATATATATATATATATATATATATATACAATGCCTTTTTCACTTAAACTTCAAAGGAAGCAATACAATATTGTCGAAACTAGATACCTGAGGTAATTTTGTTACACTATTTGCTGCTAGCCTGCATAATGATCTCATCGTTAATACTTATCGCCATTTATTCCAAGGGAACGACCGATTGATTTCCATATATCCATTTTTTAACTTATCCTCGGAAAGGGGCTTGACTTGTCAAACAGTGGTGGATTTTTCTGTACCTCGGCGATTAACTTCTCCACAATGTCGTCTGTCATTTTAAATGCACAAGCCCTTTAAATTAGACTGGATTCTGATTGGCAAGAGCACAATGATAATCATTAATAGACTGACACTTATAGGATTTGAACTTAGAATTATTTGGTTCCAATATAGATCATTAAACTGCTGTATATTAATAACAATTTCACAAAAAATCTAATACTATAATAATAACTTTTATAGACGTGATATACCTGAGATCAGGCCATTCGTCTCCACTCTTAAAGTTTATTGGGTTATCCATAGAGCAGTTCTTCTGCTGGACTGAACTGGAACAGAGAACAGATGCAGATAAATCTTTCAACTAAAAGCACTTTATAATCTTTTTATCTAACATTTATGTTAGTTTCAAAATAAAAACAGGCAAAAAATTATGTTTTTTTTTCAGTAAACTTTCTCTAGGTTCTGTGATGTAACCAGTGGCGGTCTTAACATAGAGGCATAGGTAGGCGGCTGCTTGGGGCCCCCTACCAGCGGTCGTAGTAGGGGGGCCCCAACCAACCTCAAAAAAAAGACAAGAAAAAAAGACAAGAAAAAGCCCCTTATCATCATGAACGCTTCAAAAGCATGGTACATTTTATTAATATTCTTAAGAAATACGTTGAAACGTTGAAGTAGTAGTTAAAATGTCCAGGTCATGGTTAATTGCCCCTACACATACACCCTACTTTCACAATGAAATGGACTAGTCCGTAACGGTGCGGCGCGAAAGATAAACACGCAGTAACAGGAGGACTGGGAAGTACACAAACAGAGACGAAGTAAGATGAGTCTAAACGCGAAAATGAAACGAAGTTACCCAAGTGGCTCAAATAAAAGAAAAAAAAGAAAAGACGCCAATAAATATTTGGCAATGCTGCCAAATATGGGATGATTATAGTATCAAAATGATTAACACGTGCAAGCACACTTATCAATGAACTTGATACATGTTGCAGAAATGTTTTATCCATGCCTTTCAACTTGCTTGTGCAAAATTCTAAATTGAACGAATGTGAAGCAATTTGTACAAATAGAGACATTTTTGTGAATACAAATGTTTTCCTTTGTATTAGTGTATCATAATTTGCGCATGCAACAAAGAAGATGTGCATGTGTGGATCAGGTGACACGCGTGCATTCATTGACGTCTTTTCTGAGTCGATCTCATTTGATTCATTTGGATTTTGAGACTTTCATTTCGCTGTTTTTAAGCATTTCACAACCCACACACAAACAACTACAAATGAATAGGCCTGGTGCTAATTATTAATGTGTGCACAACTACCCATCTATTTGACAAATTCACAAATGTGCGTCACTACATTTAAACTAATACAACACAACTTGTGTGTGCAAATTCCAAAATCACATGAATGTGCAGCATTTTGTACAAATAGAGGCATAGTTGTTAATACAAAACCTCGATTTTGTATTAATGTAGGCCAGAATTTGTGCATGCAACAAGTAAGATGTGCATTTGTGGATCAGGTGACACGCGTGCATTCATTGACTCGTTTCTGAGTCGATCCTATTTGATTCATTTGGATTTTGAGACTTTCATTTCACGGGTTTCGCCTTGCATGATCCACACACAGCTGTCTGAGAAAACCTGCTACCACTAGATGGCAGTATTCTGCTAAAACCATACTGTCTATGGCTAAAACAGACAATGGCAGCGTAATCAAGCGTTCTTCCCCATTTAAGAAGCTTAATGTGAGTGATATATTGAAGCACCAAATTTAGTACACAATATAGGCCTACCTTATTAATAAAGCATACTTTATAGAGGCAGACAGATTACATCAGATTATGAACAACACCCATAGAAAACCATTATAAAACGCTTAACGTGCAATAGCGCGTTGCATGTTCAATAAGGTGTATTGGCTACTGAGTTTAAATATCACCGTCTTACTGCATTGACGTTAAGCTTTTTCTTTATAATATACTCTATGGGAGGAAAACTATAAAGCCTACAGAGAGCCTATGAACGCGACGCACAGCGTTTCACGTTAATGGCATTTTCCTTCCTGTTAAAAAAACGTGATATTTCGCAGTTGCGTTCATATTATAGGCTTATTTTTATCTGACTACACATTGTATACATAGCAGGGCTCGCAAAATCGCCTGCCCGACGTCCCGGGGCTATTGTGTTTTCCAGTCGGGCTACCAAAATGCATAACCGGCCTGCCCGACGGGCTATCTGAAATAGTGTTCGCTTCAGTCTTGTTATAATCAGATTCAGCTAGTTCTTCAACTTCAATCCGCAGCGGCGCCAAGCGCATCAGAAACAGAGGACAGGGTGTGTGTGTGTTCATCTGAGTGAGTCTCATTGGTCTGTCACTCATTGGTCTGTGGTGCTCGTCAATGTCAGAATATTTGAGATGGCCAATCAAATCAAAGTAGGGCTGAAACGATTAGTCGACATTGTCGACAACGTCGACAATAAAAAATTGTCGACAAAATATCTTGTTGTCGAGTAGTCGTTTGATCTCACGTGACCTAATGTAAGGGCCTGCAATATCGCGATTTGACCGCTACGGTGCTGTAGCGCTAGAGTGCAATGCAGCCGTTACAAATGCTATTGCGGTAGAGGAAAACACAGCGCGAATTATGACGGAGTGCAAACGAATCCGAACTAGCAAGGTGAACGTGTGAAAGTTTCACAAAACTTCAAACCAAGAATGCTGTCGTATGCAATAGATGCAAGGCGGAACTTGCTTTTCACGGGAGCACAACATGCATGTTAAAGCACTCAAAGAGGAAACAAGAGGAGCCGGTGAGAGGTGAATGTTCTCCAGCTGGAGCTAAATAACTAACTTAGCAGTAAATCTCTTTATTAGAGAATTCAATACTACTAATAATAGCAATAATATTAACAATAATAATATAATTACAGTAATGTGATGATTTATTTTTGCATAGAATTAGGAGTCAGGGCTGTTTTTATTATTGTAACACTATTAGGTATTACAGTCTTATCACTTGCCTGTATTTTGTTCCATATTCTTGAAGACTTACAAAAGGAGATGTTATGAAGAATATCATGTCAGTTACTTTTTCATACTGTAAATTAAAAGGTGAATGAGAATGTCTTTGTCAGCTCAATTGTCATGTCAATTTTTATTGTATTTTATTCTTATAATAATTGTTTGCAGATAAAGTTTGTCAGCTGATTAATTTTTGTTTATTTTTTTCTATTGAAAAAGAACAGAATATTTAAACAATGCTTGGAGAGCATTTGTGTGTGATTTGAGTTGGACAGAAATCTGAAAACTTAAAGAGAATGACCTGTTTAGTTGGCTCAAAGTTCATTAAAACAACCATTTCAAAAGCTGAAGTGATTTTCTTTTTATTATATTATAGTTAGAATATGTATAACTCAGTGTTTTAACTCATTGAAAAAGCTGAATAATCGTTCCAAACTTACTGATTAGTCGGCGAAATAATCGATGATTAGTCGATTAATCGTTCTAATAATCGTTAGATTAATCGATTATCAAAATAATCGTTTGTTGCAGCCCTAAATCAAAGTAGGAGTGCTTTATGTTCACAAGAGCGAATCGACGCTTCAGTTTACGGTCAAGTGCGAGGTAAGATGTAAGTAGCTAAACTAAACATTTCATATTTGACAGCTTTTTTAGGTTATAAATGTGAATCGAATGACAAAAATAATCAGGCAAATGAATATACTTTTGTCAAATTTCGCCATTTTGAACTGAAAATAGGCGTAATGTGACTAATAATTAGTTTACTGTCATTGTGAGGGGACATTAGCATTAACAAAACCGTTTTCATCATAGGCACAAGATTAACAATGAATGTGTACATGTTGAGAATTAATATACAATTTGTAGCTTTCAGTAAATTAAAAAAGTTCAGCTTTAGGAGGGGAAGAGCCTGCAAGATGAGGAGAGAGAAAAAGAAAGAGTGATGGATAAGAAGTGAGAGCAGGTATCATCTACTGCCTGCTGACATGGTTTTAAAGTTATTTCTTATCCTTTTTTGGCCTTCAAACGTCTTGAAATGGACATATCAGAGAAATAAAAAATTTGAACCCTAATAACCTTAAATGTAGGACCTCTTTGATTATAAAGCCCTGTCTACGGCCCCGTATTAGGAATAAGATCAATAATGAATGTGTACATATTGTAAATGAATTTAATAAACTTAGTTAGGCTACCTAGCTTTCCTAGTGACTCTCAGTAAATTAATGCATCTGAGAAAATCAGTTGACCCTTTGTTTACTTTTTTCACTGACAGACAAAAATGAAAAGCCTATATCGGTCAAAGCTCAGCTTTAGGAGGGGAAGAGACAGAGCAAGAGAAAATGTAGATCAGAGAAATAAGAATTTTCTCGGGGTGCCCCCGAACCCCCCTAACTAGCATCTCACACATTCGGGACCTCAGTGATGAAAAAACCCTGCCATCTGCATGTTAATGAAACAAGTTAATAGTGAGTATTAGACCCTAAACTAAAACTAAAGAGTTATTTTTTTTTAAATCATACCCTCATTGGGGGCTGAGCCACAGACACAGACTGATTCATGTTCCACACTGGTCACACAAATTTCAGTTCAGTTAGAACCAGATGCATATTTGTTGATATTTGTGTTTTGAAAAAGTTTTTGATTCATTGTTTTGACTCCTAACTAATATTCTACATTAAAAATTGGAGTCTTTTTATATGGGCTAGTAAAATTAATTTCGGGCTACCGAAATCTGAAGAGTGCCTGCTCAAAGGGCTACCAGCGATTTAGAAATTTTGCGAGCCCTGCATAGTATACAAGCTTTGGAATTTGAAAATGTCTGTTTTTAAATGTTAAAAGACGATTTTCGCAGTAGCCTACATTTGTTTTCCCTTGACCCTTGCCACTGTTATAGTCTTACTATAGCACGATGGGTTTTAACAGTAGGCTATGCAACCATTGTATATCGACATGAAATATTAATTGAAAATCAACTGGCCCTACGTGTGTAGGCCTATAGCTGCATATTTCTACATGAGAATGCTTTGACGCGCTAACCACAGCTCATGATGCACAAGGGAACATCTGCCAAATCCACCAACTGCGTTAAAACGTATTATTTGTTTTAATTCAAACATTTTCAAATTCCAGAGCTCGTAGAAGGTTCCTGTAAAACTGACTTACAAGTAAAATTTGGACAATACTTCCCTTCATGTATGTAGCCTGTATTCTGCAGAAAAATACTGTAATTCACAAAAAGGGGTTTTCATGTTCAAAATGGTTGTAGTATGTTCCTAGTGACTGGCTTACTACAGGTGAAATTGTCCCAATACCTCCCTTCATGTAGCCTATTTACAGTAGGCTAAACAATACATTTTTTTTATCCAAAAATTACTGTAATTAACCAAACGGGTTTTTGGTGAATTACTACAGGCGAGTAATGCAAAATCTCACCTGACTACAACCTTTGGAATATGAATAGAAAAACAATTTACAGTAATTTAAAAAATTGTACTGTTCAATCTGTATATTGGCTGGACATACAGTAGGCTAAGTCAGTCTGCCCACTAGGCATTTAATATAACCTTGGAAGTATTCATTTGAATGAATGACTGGACGTTTATATTTTTTTGACTGTGAGTGGAATTTGCAGATGGTCCCTTTAGAAAATGCGGCGAATATCAAACCTAAAACTTACTTCACTGCGCTCTCGGACCGGGTGCTCTCCCATACACATGCAAAGTTAAACGCAACTGCATAATTTATTGTGCTTTTTCTTTTTAACAGGCTCAGGGAGGAAAATGCCATTAACGTGAAACGCCGTGCGTCGCGTTCATAGGCTCTCCAGTGTTTCCCCTACCATTATATAAGGGGGGCGCCCCGCCCTCCTAACGGCTCCCCCCGCCCCCCTTGGAGGTCAAGTAAATTTGATTTGATTTTCTTTATAGCGACAGATTACAATTTGTTATTTTATATAAAAAAAAAACCTAAATGGCCCTTAAGTAATATGTTATTTATCTTATTTCCACGATGGCATGTCTTTTCTGTCTGTGTTTTCAATTATCCCAATGAGTGCGCACACTCACACACAAACAAACACTTGCGTCACATACAGTTGAGCACTAGCGGACAGAGAGCGCGCGGCTGGAAATGTGTCGCTGAACTGAAGATGGCAACACTCGCTCTACTGCGAGTGCGAGTAGCAGCCGGAGAGTAGCTCTCCTGCTCCAAGTCTAACGCCCGTTTCACATATATTTCGTTTGCGGTGAGTATTTTTTTTCCGTACCCATGTTAACAGAGCTTTCACACTGCACGAGGATGCAGTCCGTCGATGATCGATCTGTTCCAGAGGCGGTGCGTCAGTGCAGAGATCGTTTCTGCACCGAGTCTATTTCTGCTGTGCTGCAAACGCTGAATTAAAGTGACAGCGCATGTTTCGTGGTCAAAATGAACACCGATTGACCTGAAAATGTAGTAATTTCACCATAAGTGCGATTAATTAAATAAAATGTAGTAATCTCACCATAAATTTATTTAATTAATTACTACTTTTTTCACTTTAAGACTGAGTTAAAGCAAGGAAAACTACAATTTACCTCAACAAGGCGACATAATGAACAACACTCGTCTTATTCGTGGAGGTGGAAAAACAAGTTCTTTGTGACATGCAAGATTTATTGTATTAAAATTTAAATACAAAAGATTTTAATATAAGTAGGCCCTACATGGTTAAATATTTTACCACTTGCTTGAGCAACTTAATATATAATTATATAGAAGTAATGTATTGAATAATACATTGTTTAAATTGTGTTTACGTGAACGCGCGTTCACAGCAGTGGTGCGTCTGACAGGATTATTCTCTCCAATAAATGCATCATAGAAATAAATACTTCTCATAAAAAAAGCCCATTTAAAATTTATATATATATTGGTTAGTATTTATAAATCTTTTTTTAGTTGTTAGTTAAAAAATAAAACTATTTAAGCTCTGGTCCATTAATATTAACAAATACTTCTATAAATTTAACAAAGGTTATTTGCAAAAGTCAATTTTAAAAAGATTTAAATATGTTTATTTATTTTTTTAAAGAGATATCTTATGTTAACATTTTTTAACTTTTACAAACCATTACCCTCCCAGACAACCAATTTATGTGACAGATAGATAGATAGATAGAGATAGATAGATAGATAGAGATAGATAGATAGATAGCGTCTGTGTCAATTTTCCCCAACCCCCCCCCCCCCCCCCCCCCCCACTGCTCACTGCTCTCTGTAGGCTTTATAGTTTTCCTCCCATAGAGTATATTATAAAGAAAAAGCTTAACGTCAATGCAGTAAGACGGTGATATTTAAACTCAGTAGCCAATACACCTTATTGAACATGCAACGCGCTATTGCACGTTAAGCGTTTTATAATGGTTTTCTATGGGTGTTGTTCATAATCTGATGTAATCTGTCTGCCTCTATAAAGTATGCTTTATTAATAAGGTAGGCCTATATTGTGTACTAAATTTGGTGCTTCAATATATCACTCACATTAAGCTTCTTAAATGGGGAAGAACGCTTGATTACGCTGCCATTGTCTGTTTTAGCCATAGACAGTATGGTTTTAGCAGAATACTGCCATCTAGTGGTAGCAGGTTTTCTCAGACAGCTGTGTGTGGATCATGCAAGGTGAAACCCGCGAAATGGAAGTCTCAAAATCCAAATGAATCAAATAGGATCGACTCAGAAACGAGTCAATGAATGCACGCGTGTCACCTCATCCACAAATGCACATCTTACTCGTTGCATGCACAAATTCTGGCCTACATTAATACAAAATCGAGGTTTTGTATTAACAACTATGTCTCTATTTGTACAAAATGCTGCACATTCATGTGATTTTGGAATTTGCACACACAAGTTGTGTTGTATTAGTTTAAATGTAGTGACGCACATTTGTGAATTTGTCAAATAGATAGGAAGTTGTGCACACATTAATAATTAGCACCAGGCCTATTCATTTGTAGTTGTTTGTGTGTGGGTTGGGAAATGCTTAAAAACAGCGAAATGAAAGTCTCAAAATCCAAATGAATCAAATGAGATCGACTCAGAAAAGACGTCAATGAATGCACGCGTGTCATCTGATCCACACATGCACATCTTCTGTGTTGCATGCGCAAATTATGATACACTAATACAAAGGAAAACATTTGTACAAAAATGTCTCTATTTGTACAAATTGCTTCACATTCGTTCAATTTAGAATTTTGCACAAGCAAGTTGAAAGGCATGGATAAAACATTTCTGCAACATGTATCAAGTTCATTGATAAGTGTGCTTGCACGTGTTAATCATTTTGATACTATAATCATCCCATAGCCAAAGATTACAAACTTTTTTCCGGCTACTGTTGGGGATACAGACAGAAACAACAACGTCCAAAGCGTTGAACATGCCGCTACAGCAGCAGCTAGCTGTGAAGTGGCGCTAGGTGAGGATTAGGGCTGCACGATATTGGAAAAAAAATTACATTGCGATATTTTTCCCCCAACGATATATATCGCGATATTGCGAGCCATCAATCCAGGCTAAAGTCAATAATTACCATTCCATGTTATTAATAATTTCACTAATATGCAAGCTTCATTACAAGGAACAAAAAGGCCACTTAATATTTTATTCCAGAAACATATTTCTCAGAATTCGGTGAACGTTCTACACAGGACCTAACGTTCTTCG
Source organism: Rutilus rutilus (assembly GCA_021464565.1). Classification (NCBI taxonomy): domain Eukaryota; kingdom Metazoa; phylum Chordata; class Actinopteri; order Cypriniformes; family Leuciscidae; genus Rutilus; species Rutilus rutilus. The sequence goes on along the minus strand of JAJAQA010000016.1, from coordinate 1,546,992 downwards.
GGTTCTAGGACCTGAAAAATTATGTTTTCTGTGCTGATTCAGTGACGCGTTCATGTAAACGCCACCTAGACCCAGCAAAAGTAATGATTCATAATATGTAAAATATTACAATGAGACATTTTAATTGTTTATTAATAAACAAGTGTTTTCTGTAAAGATGAAGTTGACAATATACTGACTCGCGATCTTAGCAGCAGTGATCGGGAGAAATGCACTTTTCATACAGATTAAATATAGCTATATATTTTTTTAATGGTTCTGTTTAAAAGTAGAGATTTCTGTAGACAATAGATATATTTCTTTTTTTTTTTCTTTTTTTTTTAGGTGTGTGAGGCGAGTAGGCTACCTTTTACGCTGAGTTTCGGTTCATGGATGATAGCTTAATCTCCGGTTCAGGCGCTGGCTGCTATATTTAATTATTATTAATCATTATTAAATCCAGGAAATTGGATAATGAAATACTGATTAAAATTAAGATACAATTAATACAAAACGAAATTCGTTTTAAAGAAAGGCTTTGTGCTTTCTGTTTGAGGTCTCTGTGAAAGTTTTAAAGCAGTCTTTTAGTGGCGCTTTCATAACGGTCGCGTCCGTAATGTCACGTAACATTGTTTTTTCCTCATAAATGCGAACACGAAAAATAAACGAATGTTTAAAAAAGACAACCATCCACAACTTTATAACACTCCAGCAAAGTAGCCTACCTCTTTTTGGTCAACATCCTCCTTTTTGTAGACGAAATAGGCTAGTCCCAAATAGCTGATTTTGACTTTTTTTGCGGCGGATCCTCTTCGTCGCGCATTTTTGAATGTTGGCTGTGAGCGCGGTGAGCTGCGGCACAGCGAACCAATCACTGTGCAGGCACGCAGAACGCGTATGTCACCCCAGCAAAAAGCAATACAACAAACTCGTGTTTACTGTGTGCTACCGTTCTCTTATGGGTACTAGGCTACTAACGTTACCCTTCACATCGCATGTTCCGGCGATGTGACTATCGCTCATTCGCACATCGCGATGTCGATGTTAAAACAGAATATCGTTCAGCCCTAGTGAGGATAACGTTAACACACTCACATGGATATACGTGCATTTGCTTAGAGCCAAATGCAACCTCACCTCTCCCCAGTCTGCCCCCTTACCCCCTCTCACTCACTTACTATTAGGGTTGCCAACTTCAGAAAATAAAAAATGCGGGACAATCGTGGTTCTTTACAGGAAAATTTACACTCAAAATATTTGTACTGTATCACACAGTATATGTGATTTCAGGTTTGTGTGTTTAAAATTTTCTCAGATATAAACACATTTGTTTAGCTTAACTTATTTATGTACAATTTAATTCTAAAACTAATTTTAAGGTCACACAAAAAAGTCACATTACACACAAACCATAGTTCAAAATAATAGCATTTATCTGAAATGGAAAGCTTGTGTAACATTATACACTATATTTTAAAGAAAGTAATAGCATACTTTTCCCTCAGGAAGATTTCATGTTTTCTTGCATGGCTGGATGTTAGACTCATGAACAACAATCACGTTGTTTGAATTCACCAAAACTGATTTGCCGAAATCAAAACCCGGCCGGACAGTGAAAGGGATTTGCTGTTAGCGCGAGTCCGGGATCGAACCGGGAGCGACAGCAGAGGATTCTGTTAGCAAATCAAACAATAATTTGTCCCAAAAGAATAATTAATTCTCAATTTGGAGTTTGTTATTCATATAGTCTGATGCGCGTGAGTGTGGGCTGTGATTGGATGAGTGGGCTCAAGTGTCGTGTTGCTGTTGTATCAGTCAGTGGTTAGCAGTCTATTTAATTGGGACAAGGGAGGTCCCGTACGGGACAAATAAATAAGACCCAAAATACGGGACGTCCCGGGTAATTCGGGACAGTTGGCAACCCTACTTAGCCTACTATAAATACTGTTTTGGCGCTTGTAAATGTGATGTGACAGATCCCTAGCGGCACGTGAACCGATCATCTCTACTAGCTAATAGAAAATAAACACAAATAAACAATGTTGAAAGATACAGTACAACTTACCGAAATGTATATTCCTCATACATAGAGATGGAGTTTTTCGGTTCCTTGCCACTGTTGCCTTTGGCTTGCTCAGTTGGGGATATTCTGGGGATATTTAATTTGATTTTATCAATCAATAAATTCCACTAGAAACAAACCTTGTTGTATTATTTTAATTTAATACTGTGAAGCTGCTTTGATACAATCTGTATTGTGAAAAGCGCTATACAAATATACTTGACTTGACTTGACATAGGCTACATAATATCGATCAATCAGTGTTTTTCAACCGCGGAAAGGGGTCAATAAAAGAGCTGGAGAACTATTATGTCACATAACATTTACCTACCTCAGGAAAGCCGTTTAATAGGGCTGTATGTTTACAGCATTATGTGAGGGTTTTTTTTTTCTTGAGAAAAATTAACGCCCATCTTGTGTACCTAATATTTATCCAAATGAGTCAATATTGAATCAAATCACAAGAACTGAAATGAAATTGTGAAATTTGTCTCAAGCAATAAAAAAAAAACTTAGCTTACCAGATATTGTACCATGTAAACATTGTAACATGTTTCTGTTTAGTTACTAAAATGTTTTGACAATCACAATACACATACTTATTGTGATGCAAGATTTTTCAGGTTTGAAACCTTATTCTCTGTTGGGTTCCCTCGTGACTATTAGTTTGTGTAGTGCTACACTTTGTTTGTTCTCTGCTTTCCATCTTCATTTTGGAGTAAAGAAGTGTATGCAGGGTTTAAAGGGGAAGTTTTTTTTTCTCCTCTCCAACCTTTACTTCCCCGTAAATTAGCTTTACCTGCCTATCCACCATTCATTTTTTTTTTTTTTTTCTCTTTTAAAGATTGAATGCTAAATCCCAATTTGCTAAATCCGCCATTGGATGTAACACAATATTTAACAATGTTTGTTGAAAGTACCTGCATCCTGGAGAACAATCTCCATCTCTGGATCCTTGTGATTTACCCATGATGAAGCTGCAGGAGAATCTGATGAGTTTGATCTCCTTCACTGACTGTGAATGAAGAAACATTCACACACTAAATTAAATGATTAAATTAAACAACCATCATAATCTAGCTGAACATATCTGGAGTGTGGGGGAGAAAAGGATCATGTGACTGCGTTAACTCAAGCTCATTGGCCCTTTTCACACTCACAAGTCGACCGTTAGATTTAGAATTTGATGAAAAATAACTGACTCCGAGAAACGCTGATTGAACATGTTCGGGTGAACAAGAAAACAAACCCCGACACACATCCACACACACTGATCCGATAAATAAATAAAAACAACAAACGTGTTTGTTGACGTTTGTCTGCGAGGCGAAAATTGGCCTATACATGTTTACACATAAAATGTTAAACTTCTGGAGAATCACAAACATCACCAAACACAAAGGAAACATTGAAGAGAAAGAAACCCTTTATTTAAGGTTTCATATCAAACAATCACGTAAAATGTCCTCCAGAGATTCATATTAATATGAGAAAGTCACACATGAACACTCACCTTGATCAAACTTTTACAAGATACAGGATCTCAAATCCTCCACCTTAACATCATAAAACTACACGTAAATTCCTTCTTGAACGTTGATAAACACTTTGATGGTCTGTTTTCCGTGTCGTATTTCGTATTTTTTCTGCTTAAAATGGCGACAGGAGAACTTACTTTCACTTTCTATGTGTGACGACAGAGAGAGAGAGAGAGAGAGAGAGACGCGCGTTCACGAGAGCACCACGACGCATGCGTGTGAGAGCAGACGTTGTTGAACGCGCGTTGGAGATTAATATTTAAGTGGCAAATTATGTGTTTTTCGCACCCGCGTCTTTTCAGTTTGTTTTTATTTGTGTTACTTTTTTAATATATATTTATTATTTGGTTAATTTTATTTATTTTCATCTCTATTCTTTTTAGTTTGTTAATTTATACTTTCACTAGTTTTTGTTTTTTTCATCAGTTTTTCTTCATTATTTGTTTTGTTTATTCTTTTGTTGTCTTTCACTTGTTCATTCTTTTTATTTGTTCATCCTTGCCTTCATTTGTTCAGTTTTGTCTTTCATTTATCTTTCTGCAGAACGCAGAGTTCCTGATAATAAATCATAAAGAGGACTTTGTTTGATCACATCTGAAATAAGTTTGACATCATCCAATCATGTTTATAATTACATTTAGTCATTTAGCAGATTATTTTTTCAAAGTGATCTACAAATGTGGAACAATGCAATGTGACATAAACCTGAAAGAATAAACAGACCAATTAAAACCAAACTGTAAAAAAATACTGTATTGTAAACTTTTTAACAGTTTAATGGTTGGTTTAATGTATTGTTCCTGCACTGATAACTTAAATGCACTTTGGAGCACTTTTAATTTAATAACTGAAATGGTCAAAAGTCATTAATAATAATAATTTGTTACATTTATATAGCGCTTTTCTAGGTACTCAAAGCGCTTTACATGGAAGGGGGAATCTCCTCAACCACCACCAGTGTGCAGCATCACCTGGATGATGCGACGGCAGCCATATTGCGCCAGAACGCCCACCACACACGGCTGGACTGGCCATTGGGCATACCGGGCATTTTCCCGGTGGGCCGACATGCTTTTTGGGCCGATACATCTCATAAATACTTTTTTTTATTATTTTTTATTTTTATTTATTTAACAGCCCATAAAATTTGTACATCGGCGGCCCATTCGTTTTGTTTTGTTTTGCTTAATTGGCGGTTTGTGCCGGTGCAATGCATTGGTCAAAAAAAGTCAGTGTTAGTTTTTTTTTTTCTGACAGACCAGCCCATGAAACATGTAGATCAGCGGCCCATTGGTTCTTTCCTTGATTGACACTGAGCTGGCCCAATCACAACTTTAAACGAGTGAGCGAGCATGCAGCAGTAGTGGTGGCCAATACTGCAAATTTTGGTATCGATCCGATACCAAGTAAATACAGGGCCAGTGTCGCCGATACCGATACCGATACCAATACTTTTTCATTTTAAAAGCATGCACTTGAACTTGTATGCACTTTCCTGTGCTAGAGCAGTGTGTCATGATTTATGAGATGAATGCATCATTAATATGCTAAATCTGAATAAGTTTTCATGACTACTAAATATTTTGTGATTTGTGCTCTCAACTCGCCTGTAATTAGTCAGTGACTTTTACAAAATTACCCTAATTATAGTACTAGCCTACTACTAGCCTACTAGTACTAGCCTACTGTTCAAAAGTTTGGGGTCTGTAAGATTTTTTATTCTCTTCTGCATTTATTTGATCAAAAATACAGTAAAAACTGTAATATTACAATTTAACATAGAAAACCTATGTCATAGCAAACTGTAATTTATTCATGTGATCAAAGCTGAATTTTCGGCATTGTTGTGGAAAAATTCATCTTTTCTTTGTATTTTATTTTCAACGATTTAACAAACGAATGCCATGCGTTCTTTGGCTGTATTTTGAGTTTCTTTTATGATATTGATACAGCTGCAGGGTGTGTGTGTGTGAGATTTCAGAGGTAAGGAGATTCCCGTGCTGGGGAGGGGTCAAGGGGGGTCCCTTTTGTTCCTTGTGCTGTGAAGGGTTCAAGGGGGGGTCCCTTTTGTTATTTTGTTTAGTGGGGGCTGTAGGAGATAGCTTTTGAATAGAACACTATAAAGTAGCTGGTCAACCTCTGCTCTGAGTCTCACTCCACCTGCAGCTGGACTGTGGATGGACTGGGAACATTCTTGCAAGAATAAATATCTTTTAAGGACAATTTGAATCCTGATGTCTCTTATGCCTGATGCTATTTTGTTAGTTACTTGTTTTTGCCTCAACAGCATCATTACTCCAGTCATGATGATAATTCATTTTAATATGCTGATTTGCTGCTCAGGAAACATTTCTTATTATTATCAATGTTGAAAACAGTTTCATATTTTTGTGGAAACCATGATACATTTTATGCAGAATTATTTGATGAACAAAGGTGAGAGAACAGCATTTATATGAAGTAGATTTTTTTTTTAACAGTGTAAAACCCTTGACTGTCACTATTACGGAAGAGGATTAGGGCCAAGCAATAATAAAAAAATAAAACCATCCCGAGATTAAAGTCATTATAATGCGAGATTAAACTCGTTAAATTTCGAGAAAAAAAGTCGAAATACAATCTTGAGAATAAACTCATTAAATATCGAGAATAAAGTCGTTGTATTTCGAGAAAAAACTCATTCAATTTCGGGAAAAAAGTCGAAATACAATCTTGAGAATAAACTCATTAAATATCAAGAATAAAGTCGCTGTGTTTCGAGAAAAAACTTGTTAAATTTCAAGAAAAAGGTCAAAATACAATCTTGAGAATAATCTCATTACATTTCGAGAATAAAGTCGTTGTGTTTCGAGAAAAAAACTCGTTAAATTTAGAGAAAAAACTCGAAATACAATCTTGAGAATAAACTCATTAAATTTCGAGAATAAAGTCGTTGTGTTTCGAGAAAAAAACTCGTTAAATTTCCAGAAAAAAACTCGAAATACAATCTTGAGAATAAACTCATTAAATTTCGAGAATAAAGTCGTTGTGTTTCGAGAAAAAAACTCGTTAAATTTCGAGAAAAAACTCGAAATACAATCTTGAGAATAAACTCATTAAATTTCGAGAATAAAGTCGTTGTGTTTCGAGAAAAAAAACTCGTTAAATTTCGAGAAAAAAAGTCGAAATCATCGTGAGAATAAACTCATTAAATTTCGAGAATAAAGTCGTGTTTTGAGAAAAAAAGTCGAAATGAAATGTAAAGAATAACACATTCGATCAGTGTTCATTGCCTAATGATGTGGCAGAGTTGGATCACTTAACGTTAGTCGAGCTATATTTTAGGCTTTCTTTCAGTAACAAAGAATATAACATTCTTAGGTCTAGGTCTTTTTAGAAGAAGAAATCAGTCCAATTTGCGCGATGTACTCGCTTTTGTCCAACATGAAATTCATCGAGGTTTCGTGGTTTCCCAGGGTACCATAAGACGCATTATTAAACTTGTTGATCCTCAAGGTGAGGAATTTCGACGAAGGAGACGCTAGAGAAGACTCCAGTACACTTGCGCTGGCCCAAATGCACTCTGGCATATGGACAGCTATGATAAATTAAAACCGTAAGGCATTGCCATTAATAGGCAAGTACACAACCAACAACGATTAATAATGCGTCTTATGGTATCCTGGGAAACCATGAAACCTTGATGAGGTTGATATCAATAGGCGAACACTGATCAAATGCGTTCTCTAATTACATTTCATTTCGACTTTATTCTCGAAATTTAATGAGTTTATTTCAGGATTATTTCGAAATTTAATGAGTTTTTTTCTCGAAACACAACGATTTTATTCTCAAAATTTAATGAGTTTATTCTCAATATTGTATTTCGAGTTTTTTTTCTCAAAATTTAACGAGGTTTTTTCTCGAAACACAATGACTTTATTCTCGATATTTAATGAGTTTAATCTCGCATTATAATGACTTTAATCTCGAGATGGTTTTTATTTTTTATTATTGCTTGGCCCTAATCCTCGTACACTTTTGATCAATGCATCGATCCTTGTTGAATAAAAATATTAATTTCATTAAAAACATCTTACATTTCAACATTTTGAACCGTTATGTACACTTTTGGTTTGTTTATTGGGAAATAACTCCCGATTGTTTCTCTGTCATCTAAGCAAGGCTTCGTTTCCAAAACGCACTGGGCCTGTGAGCTTAGTGAAGCACCAGCATGGAAAGCTCTCTGTGATTGATTGGTTTCGTCTTGTATCCAGATGACTAGGAGAAAAAGTTCTATCCTACACAATTATCTGCTAACATTCGCTTATTTTTCCACTTAGAAGCTTATTTTACGCACTGAATTGCGTGCTAAATTAAAAAAAAATTACTGGTAAAAAAACACACATTTGGATCGATATTTTTATGTGAGGATCGATCCTTTTCGATACCACGTCACTCAGTATCGATCCGCCCACCCCTATGCAGCAGTGTCAGTGTGTATCTGTCAAAATAGATGGAGAAGAAACGCAAGGAATGTGCAGATAAATAGCGTGAAAAAATAGAACCAGGCCCTTAAAGCAGACGCTTTATGTGTCAAAATATATGTTTTCTGAACTTCGTCAGCTCCAGCGGCAGATGATGATAGTGAGGACGGAGGATCAGGAGAGAGATGAGAGTGTAGAGCCTGCGGTAAGCAGAACTAGCCTACTTTCAAACACTTAGGCCATGTCATGAGTGTAGGAACCCATAACCCAGTTACAGATTATTTCCACATCTGCATAGTTGACGATTACCGCAATTCACTAGAAATGTGATGATCGAGGCGTTTGTAAACCATGTTTTCCGCCAAAATAAAAGCTTGATGCAGTTTGTGTCAAAATAAAAGATCATGTGCTTATCTCTTTCAAGTATAGAAATTGGTACAAAACTAATTATGAAAGTTTCCTTTATTTTTTAGTGCATTTGTTTTTACAAAATATGGCTATTACTGTCATTGGATTAACTATTATGTAGTAGGTGTAATGTAAATAGACACTGTAACTAAAAGAGGTTTCAGTTTTTCTGTTTAATTTGGACACTGAATATGGGTTGGAGCTTTTAATTTTGAACTCTCAAAGTGCACCAGATTGATGAATTTAACATTAAAATGCACAAAATTTTCTCACGGGGGGGCATGCCCCCGAACCCCCCTAGAACAACCGAGGTCCACCCACCACAGTTTTACAAAAAATCCTGTAAGAAACACTTGTATTGCTATGCCAGAGCCGCTTATAGTTTGTTTTAGGATTCACCACTGTGGAGTAGCCTATACTTCGACTTAATAAATGTCAAATTTTTACTTATTTCATCTGTTAACTCTCACTCGTTCCTATATTCACTCATTACATGGCATTAGTGGTTTTAATGAATAGAAGTTGGTATGCAATTAAGGGCGTGCAAAGATGGGTGGTGTTTATGATCATATAGTGGGCCGGTCTGGGCCAAAATGCCCGGGCCGATTTTTTGACCCAATCCAGCTTACTGGTGGATAGGAGACAGTGATGAAGCCAATCAGTATATGGGGATGATTAGGAGGCCATCATGGACAGAGGCCAATGGGCAAATTTGTCCAGGACTCCGGGGTTACACTCCTACTCTTTTTCGAAGGACATCCTGGGATTTTTAATGACCACAGAGAGTTAGGACCTCGGTTTAACGTCTCATCCGAAGGACGGGAAGAACAGAAATTATTTAGAAATGTTAAATAATGACAGAGGTGGAAAGAGTACTGATATATTCTACTCAAGTAAAAGTACTATTACTTCAATGAAATTTTACTTAAGTACAAGTCAAATTACAGGTCTAAATATCTACTCAAGTAAAAGTAAAAAGTAGCTCATTTAAAATTTACTCAGAGTAAAAGTTACTGAGTTACTTTTTAAACCACGGGGGCGGGGCGGGGGACTCTCCCAGGTTGTAGATTTTCACAGTATGATAACCATCTCAGAAATGATCACGGTTTACAGTATTAATCAATTATTAAATAAATAAATAAACGGTATTATTAAATTATGGTTGTTTATCATCAGTTAAATTAGTGAAAACAGGGTTTTTTTGGGTTGAACAAATGCTTTTATTATAACAAATTCGAAAACCATTTGGTTTGTTTTGTTTATTAAAATTTCAATACAACTTGTCTAATTAACTAAATTCAATAATTGATAATGAATCAGATCAACAACTTATTTTTAACATTAATAATTTATTAAAATGTTTAAGAATAATAGAGTCCTATGAAATGTATTTTATCCAGACAACTATTTTTTCTTTTTATGAATAAATACATATATATTATCAAAAACAGTGGTAATCAAATGTTTAAACAAACTTTTATCCTTTTATTTTTTGGGGAAGTGCTGCAAAACAGATTTACAAAATCAAATCATGGACAAAAAATATTCCTTAAAGGTGCATTGCGCAAGAGTCTGAGTTTTCGCAGAACTACGCCCCCTCTGGCGGCAGGCGAAACTGCAACCAGAGGTGTGCACGCTCACGGACCACACGCACGCTTGCACGAGCACGAGCTGGTCATAACCCAAGGAGCATCAGCCGCACAAATCTTTTGTTTACAATCATAATGTCTTCAGAGGTAATAAAGTTTTAAATCTGCAAGTAATTTAAAATATGTGAAAGGAAAGGCAATTGAGTAAATAACACACTTATGTGTGAGGGAAAAATGGGGGTAGTAGAAAACTTCTATGGAACTTCTATTATGGAAACACGTTCATGAACAATATAAGTTATTACTTTGTAAAAGCTCAAAATAGTAATCATGATACCATACCATACACAGTCGGTCAACAAAGTACACCCAAATGTCTCAAGGTAATAAACAATCAAGTGGCACTATGACGTTATCATAAAAGCCAAACAGGCTAATCCGCCGAAGATTTGCGGGGGTTTAGCCTGTTTTATTGATCAGCTAAGTAGCATATTCCAATAGCAATTCATCGTAATTAAGCAGTAATTTGCTCAAAATTTGTGTCTAAGTATCTAACTTATATATCAGCATTTTATATCACAATCATTCTGAACCTGATCACTGACAATGGTAAGTTAGTAAAACCTATTCCGATTGTACATTTATCTAGCTTACGCTAAAGCATTACACATTTTATGGATCGTCATTTATTGTCATTATTGGCCGTATCAGACATTAGAGAATGGGATATATCTTACCTTTTTATCAAGAAAAAAGCCAACTGAGGATCCCGTTTGAGCCCTAGAGCAGACCGGAGATCTCTCCATTTGTTGAAAGCCTTCCCTATGTTTACTCTCGTCTTACCCCGACGCCTGTCTGACTCCAATTTGGACCTTTTGGTTGCACTAGACAAAAGTTCTCTTTTTTTTATCTTACGTGGAGTTTGCGTTGGTGTTTGAAATGAACTACAAGCCGGTCTCTAGAATCCATTTTCTACGGAGAATGGCGGGCGGCGTCGGCGCATACACAAACCTGCCAGACATATGAGCGTGCCGTGAACGCGCATGACGTCACGCCCAGTCTCAGATTCCGACCCGAATCCCTCTTATTTATTTTACTGTACAGGATTATATAGGCAATCGCAGTGATCAGAGAAGGGCTCATTCAGCCCATCAGGCAATTGTTTAAGCATGCATGGGTTAGAAAACGGGTATTTTTAACATGAAAAGTTGCGCAATGCACCTTTAAATAATATTTAAATAAATTGTCTTATTATTATTGTTGTTGTTATTATTCTGTGAAGTGCTTTCTATTGTAGGTCTACAATAATATTCTATATTTCTATAATAATTTCTCCTATTTAAACCGAACTTTTATTTTGACGGGTTGTAGAGAAGACCTGTTCCAGAGTGTATTTGACAATGGTTCTTCTCAAATAAAATGATGAAAATGCTCATTAGGCGTTCTCTCAGAGCAGCTTTGGAAATGTCCATGTATTCATGTCCCCATATTGTATGTGAGACACTGAAAACACCTTGAGCTTGAGACGGAGTATGTAGCCTAGAGACGAAGCGGCGCAGCTCATTCCCACAGAGACACGCAGATCAAGCGAGTATATAGCAGTCTTTTCGTGCTTTAATATTCACAGACCATGTCGCGATTTGATTTAGTGCACAGCTCTACTTTCGATTTATTTATCCATCCATCAGTTTGCGTCTTTTACGTGACATCTGCGTTAAGGTCCTTGCACACTGTGTCCGAAATTCGCAACCGAAATTTTCGCATGTTAAAAAACAAATACGACCTCACGTCTTGATTTTCTCCGTTTTTCGCATCCGTAGCAAGCATTTTCAATGGTGTTTTGACAATTCATAGTCACCGAATGACGAATACGAAAAAAAAGCATACGAAAATTTGGACAATTTGAGTGTGCACCTATAATGTAGATTCAATTTGCATGACTGGATTCCGGGATTCCCTCTGTATCTAAATATAAACGGGACAAACCTTTATCAGCGCAGAGGGATGGTATTCTATGTGTTTCCTCCTTTTTGCATCCACACTTTTTGCAAATTGTATATCTATCTACCCTCGAGGACAACCACGCGCAGTTGTTTACTGCACATCCAAATATTGCCCTTACTGACAATGGTTCGCTTCGACGGTGTTGCATCACTTTTTTTCTTTTGCACATTTGTTCTCCCGCCCTTGCAGTAGTTTCCGGAGTGCGATTTTTATTTTCCGCCCTTGTATTATTAGTTATTTTAGTTATTTTTTTACTCAGTAACGGATATGATTTAAAAAGTAGCGAAGTACAATACTTCAATCAAAACGTACTTAAGTAAAAGTAAAATTACAGATTTTAAAAACTACTTAAAAAAGTAGAAGTACACAAAAAAACTACTCAATTACGTAACACGAGTAAATGTACAGTAATTCGTTACTTTCCACCTCTGAATAATGAATAAATTCTGATGTTGTAAAGTGATCTCTTCTGTTGCCTATCGATACGATTCACTCGTACTGCGTCACTAGAAGCAATGGGAAAACGTCTCGGTTACTAATGTAACCCTCGTTCCCTGAAGGAGGGAATGGGAGACATAACGTCGACGTGACAACGTAATTGGGATCACTTCAGGGAGCCCTATCAACTTCGAGTGTCTACAGAACTAGCCAATGAACGTTGGCGTGCGTGAATCGCATCATGCGCCCCCGCCCTGCAGCGCGTGTATAAACAGGAAGCGGGCGCATGCACACATTGTTTTTCGCTGAGGAGCCGAGATTTATGACGGCCATGCAGTGATGGTCAGCAATGGTGGCGACGGGACGTTACGTCTCCCGTTCCCTCCTTCAGGGAACGAGGGTTACATTAGTAAGCGAGACATTCCCTTTCAGTCGCTCACGTTCGACGTAACATATGGAATGTCACTGGGGTACCAGCCCGAAGGGGGAGGCTACACCTGACAGTGACGGCATAGCAGACTCTGCCAAGGCGAAAGACAAGGGCTCACCGCAGGGAGCTAGTCGTGGAAGAATATGCATATGGGATCGCTGCAGGGATCACACATATGGAACCCAGCCTAGCACAAGTTACACAAGCATACGAGCACTAGGCCTGGCGTCGGACACTTCACAAGGTCCGACTGCCGAATGGGTGCGGAGGAACTCATAGGGTTCACCAAGTGGGGAACTCGACTGGAGCAAAAAGCGCACGTATCCGTTCCGAGGAAAGGAGTGGCGCAGCAAGCCGACACTAGAGCGGGAACTTCGATATAACCGGCTAGTTGAAGCGGACACAGGAAGAAACCGGCTCAACACGTAGGCTATAAAACGTAGCGACCGTGTTAGGTGTAGCCCAGCCCGCAGCTCTACAGATGTATGTCAGCGAGGCGCCGTGTGCCAGCGCCCAGGAAGAAGCGACACCCCTAGTGGAGTGGGCTCTCAACCCGGGCGGGCAGGGCATGCCTTGGGCTTCGTAAGTCAAGGCGATGGCATCCACTATCCAGTGGGCCATCCTCTGCTTGGAGACAGCCTTTCCCTTCTGCTGGCCTCCGTAAAAGACGGAGAGCTGATCTGAGGTCCTGAGGCTTTGCATTCTGTCCACGTATAGACGCAGAGTGCGAATGGGATAGAGAAAAGCCAGGGCTGGGTCTGCCTCCTCCGAAGGCAGTGCTTGCAGGTTCACCACCTGGTCCCGGAAGGGAGTGGTAGGAACCTTGGGCACGTATCTGGGCCGGGCCGAATTCTAGGCACGATTCGTCGACCGAAAATGCATGCACGTCCCCTACCCTCTTGATAGAGGCCAATGCAACCGGAGTACTGTCTTACAGGACAGGATTTTTAACTCAGCTGATTGCAGAGGCTCAAAGGATGGTCTCTGAAGTGCCGAAAGGACCAGAGACAAATCCCAAGAGGGTATAGAGAGTGGGCGAGGAGGATTCAGTCTCCTCGCTCCCCTCAGGAACCTGACAATCAGGTTGTGCCTTCCCAAAGACTTACCATCAACAACATCGTGATGTGCGGCAATAGCGGCAACATACACTTTAAGGGTGGAGGGAGACAGCCTTCGCTCCAGCCCTTCTTGCAGGAAGGAAAGCATGGCTCTGATCGAGCAAGATCAGGGGTTCTCCTCGTGAGAGGAGCACCAGTCAATGAACAGGTTCTACTTCAACACATAGAGGCGCCTCGTAGAGGGGGCTCTAGCGGAAGTGATGGTGTCAACTAGAACCTCTGCGTCCCGTCCAGGGACCAGACATGGAGTTTCCAGAGGTCTGGATGCAGGTGCCATAGGGTGCCCTGTCTCTGAGAGAGCAGGTCCTCTCTCAGAGGGATGGGCCAGGGAGGTGCTGTCGCGAGGCGCACTAGTTCCGGGAACCAGGTCCGGTTGGGCCAATACGATGCAACTAGCAAGACCTGCTCCTCGTCCTCCCTGACTTTGCACAAGGTCTGTGCAAGAAGGCTCACTGGGGGAAACGCATACTTGCGTAGGCCCCGGGGCCAGCTGTGTGCCAGAGCATCCGTGCTGAGGGTTCCCTCGGTCAAGGAATAGAACAACAGGGGAGAGGAGCCACTAGGACGGCTTTGGGCACTATACGGTGCCTTCCACGTCCTAGAAAGCTCCTCATGCACCTCCGGAAAGAAAGGTACCGCGGCGGCGCACTGAGAATGAGCACGGCCCACCCCGAGAAACCAATCGTCTGACCGAGAAGGTTTGGGACACCAAGCCCAACCTTCTCGGCGGCCCAGGAAAGCATAGCCGCCCATTCTGGATTGGTCTCGGAAAACGCTACACGCCCCGAGGGGGGTAACGCAGCCGAGTCGTTATTTCCAGAGGACTCAAGCTCCCCCTCCGATGCTGCTATAGACACCTGGTCATCAGGAGGAGCCCCAAAGGAAACGGTTGGTCGTTCCGGAGAAGGACCAAGACGTTCGCTAAGGGACTCCAATGGCAACAGCACTTGTGAGGCGTGAGGGGCCGGGGAAGTTGTCTCGACGTGGAAGCCCTCACGATAATCCTCAGATCACCCTGGTCATGCGCCGAAGTAGATCTATTCTGGGGGGCAGAATTAACACTAGATCGGGGCATAGGCGAGGCGACTGCACCTCCCTTGAGGTAAGCGAGTCTCGATCTAAGCACTGAGATAGTCATATTCCCGCAATGGGAACATGAACTATCCACAAAAGCTGCCTCAGTGTGTTGAATGCCCAAACACGAGAGGCAACTAGTGTGGCCATCTGCTGGCACCAGGGAACGATGGCATCCAGAAACGCACAAGTGGAATGACATCTTGAAAAAGACGCAGGGTCACGCTTGTGTTGATCTTTTAGTAAATTAAAAAAGGTTGAAAAATACTCTCTCAGTGCTGAGGCACCCAGGGGTAGCCGCGGTGTGAATGAACACACACACAGACACAAAACAATAGTGCTGTGAAAACAGCAGTTGTGAGCTGCAATGCTCGCGGCCACCGCTGATCGCGCCGTCACACCAACACTACCAGCAGAGAGAGATCTCGTTTGAAGTCTTCAAAGAGCTGAATTCTCGTAGACGAAGTCTCACAGAAGCTCGGCTCCTAAGTGAAAGACAATGTGTGCTTGTGCCCACTTCCTGTTTATACCCGCGCTGCGGGACGGGGGCGCATGGCGCGATTCACGCACGCCAACATTCATTGGCTCGTTCTGTAGATACAACGAAGTTGATAGGGCTCCCTGAAGTGATCCCAATTACTTCGTCACGTCGACGTTACATCAAACGTGAGCGACTGAAAGGGAACTCCTGTTTCCTCTGATTACTGAAGCCTTATAGAATCCCGTAGTAAAAAAAAGCTCTTTGATTTCTCCAGCGCTTTCAACACAATTGTCAAGTCAAGTCACCTTCATTTATACAGCGCTATTAACAATGTAGATTTTTTCAAAGCAGCTTTACAGTGATAATAGGAAATTAAAGTAACAGATTTTGTTTTGTTTTACAGCATCTCCAGAATAAAGTTATTGTCCAGCTAAAGTTAGTTTTGATTGATTCACTTCCGTTGCAAAGATCATTAGTTATTAACTTAGCGGCCGCTAACACGACACCGTTCTAACAGAAAACCCTTAAGGCGAGACACGGCAGGCAAAAACATTGGGGTTTTTTTACCAGTCAATTTTGAGATTTTGGGATATTTGTCTTCAATAACATGTCTTCTTTCAGACTTGTGGTGAAAAAAAGTCCGAAATACACATTTAGGTATTTATTTTACTACACTTTGTCTGTTTGCGTCTGTAGATTTCTCCTAAATTCAACAAAAGTTGCCGTTCTTAATCAACAAGTTGCTCCGCGATCTCTGTCTCGCTCCCTGACATATCATACACTGTTAGGAAGCTCTCTCTCTCATGTACAATGCTGTCAGATCCAAATATGGTAATTTCCTTTTTATCAGCAACCAATCGTGAAAGTAAAAGGGCTGAATGCGCAATCTCATTGGCTGATATAACATTTAAAAAAGCCGTTTCTCAAAATGACTTTTCTCTCATACTCCAAGTCCCAAATCTACACTTCAGTTGCACCTATATACACCAAACCTTCCAGTCTTGTACCTAGTTATATTATGAAGACATTTACAGAGGGATTTGTAAATATATTATTCCTAGCCTGATTTATATAACATTTTATTCCAAAAAACATGGCAAAAAACATGGCAAAAAACATGGCGAAAATCATTTTTTTAAGGCTATTGACAGTATATTCTGATTTACAGGATAACAAAAGTAGAAATCCATAAATCCCTCTGTAATTTTTTTCCTAATATGTGAACTCAATGAAAAAATAATTTTTAACCTGGCTTTATCCAATACTCAGATTTTGTTTTTTTAAAATGTATGCAAATTAGCGCATATTTAATTAGATCTTGCCTAATTTGCATATTTAAACATTAAATTACAGAAAACTTGTAATACATTTTTTTCTCATCTTAATGTAGGTAATCAACTGGGAAAGTTTCATGGTGATATCTGCTAGATAAACATTTTACCCTATTCACCTGTAGTGTCTCGCCTTAATGTGCTCCGGCTGATCAACAGTGTTTGTTTCGAGAACGCAAAGTTTGAAATAGATTCCAAGGTGCAGGTGTTGAATAATAAAAAAAAAATACAAATAAAAAAATATTTAATTATCTCGGCACGAATATGTAAAACCTACCTAAGGTAAACCACCTTTGCATTAATGCCAGCAAGACAGGAGATGGTGATAGACTTTCGTAGGAAGGCGCCCCAGATTACTCCGGTGAAAATCCAGGGTTTGGACATTGAGATGGTGACAACATACACATTCCTGGGTGTTCACCTCAACAATAAACTGGACTGGCCTAAGAATCTGTTCTGTACAAGAAGGGCCAAAGTGTCCTTCACTTGTTGAGGAGACGGAGGTGCTGTGGTGTGTGCAGGTCATTGCTGAAGTCTTTCTAGGACACTGTGGTGGCTTCTGCGCTCTTGTATGCGGTAGTGTGTTGGGGAGCTGGAAGCACTGAGAGGGACAGAAAGAGACTTAATAAACTGGTAAAGAGGGCCAGCTCTATCCTGGATTGTCCTCTGGACACCATCGAGGAGATGTTAGCTAAGCTGACTTCATCATAGACAACATCTCTCACCCATTTTTGTTTGTTTTTGCACACAAAAAGTATTGTCGTCGCTTGATAAACTTAAGGTTCAGCCACTGTAGTCACTCTGACTATTTTAAACATTGTCTTTACTAACTTTCTGGGCCGGCAAGTTTCAGTTACAGAGAAGCCTATGGAGGAGTGAGACAGCTCTCAGATTTAATCACAGATATCTTCATTTGTGTCTGAAGATGAACGAAAGTCTGACGGGGTTGAACAACATGAGGGAGAGTAATTACTGACAGAGTTTTCATTTTTGGATGTACTAACCCATTAAGTGATGTTAAGATTTTAATAAAGTATTAGTAAATGTTGAAATTAACAAAGGTTAAAAATGCTGTATAAGTGGTTCATTATTAGTTTATGTTAACTAATGTAATGAACATTATTGTAAAATGTTCCCTCATTCTCTATATCAGTGTCACTGTTTCTCAACAGTCTTTAATAACCATCAGATCCCCAATCCTAGTGTTTTAATGCTCTCTGTCTGCTCACTGTGATGAAGTCAGGGCCAACATTATACAATTACTGGCCAGAAGAGCTTTTCATAACAGCCATTTACCAGCAGAGCTCGGGTTTTCTAGTGAATAATACAGATCTGTCATGAAATACATGTAGATCAAGCACACAGAAGCGTCCGGGAGTATTTCTGCTGTAATGAACCGAGATTTACTCTGTGTGTCCTCTGGAATTACACACTGTGTCATCATAACGTAGGGTTTACCAGGACCACACTGACACACACACTTGTATGTGGATGTTTAGAGGATCTGCATTGTGGTGAATTGTGTCACTCTGGGAATGTCGTCGTTTCTCCTCTTCAATCCTTTAAATCCCTCGCTCTACACGTGTGATCTGTTAAACACGGCTGTTCTCTCTTCCCCAGAAAACACTGTATTTAGAATGAACACACTTGTTATAACAACACAAAGAAGAAAACTGGCTCACATCTCCTCTGTTTCTGCACAATGAACACATCTATCTGTTAAAGGGAATTATTGTGTCCTTAATATGTGCCTTTTGCCTCCAGAATAGTCTAATTCATTTCATTTTAACTTGTGAAAATCGTTTTTGCCAGATGTGCTCATGAGTTTAATCCCAATTCCTTCCGAACACAACTTTAAAAATGGTCAATATTCATTTAGCAGAGTCATTTATTCAAAGTGCCCATTTATTACAGGCTCTTTTGCCTTGAAATAATGCAAGTCTCAGTGAAGCACACAGTGGTGAGGATATGATATAACCACTAAACCACTAACAACACAACCCTCCAGTCCCGAATGAAATAGTCACCAATATAACAAATCAAAGACTGTTGTGAAATGGCTGTGGAAACTGTAGTCTGTCATTTGGGTTTGTGTTGTAATTAGTCAGACTGGATTAGTGTCTGAATCTCAGTCTTATTCACGCATGCGCATTAGAGGACTGAGACATGATCGACTGTGAAGCGTCTGTATATTCAATGATTAAAGACTTTAAATCATGAAGATTCTTCCAGAACACTAGCAGAGGATTCGCACAACAAACACAATTTGTCACTCATACACACTAACAACAGGAGAATTATACAATGTTTTATATGTAAACACGCGCGTGACCGTTTCGCGTCTTTCTAAAAACACAGTTCAACTGTTAAAAACGTATTTCTATATTTTGCGTTTTTCCCCATTGCCCTGCCCGTTCTGTGTGAACCAGCCCTGTGTGTTAAGTGCATTTAATTGCTTTGATTGTATGCAGTATTTCAGTTTTTAGATTCAGAATACATTTCATATTGCTGTAGAAATGTAGCTGATTTAATCAGTTTTGTATTATGTTCGGTTTTGAACTTTAGTTAAACAGTTTTGAAAAGCAAATCTAAATATTTGCCTGTAATAAAATCAAATTAACATTAAAATAGCCTACAGAACATAGTAAAATAAAATATGTTGGGGACTTTTCCAAACAAGCATCACGACATCCATGATGCGGTGTGTAGTTCTCAGTCCTGTCATCTGTTGCTGCTCCAGTTCTGTAATCACCGGAGGAAGAGGAGGATGATGAAGAGGAGGAGGATGATGAAGATGATGAATCTGGTCAGAGTGAGTTAAACCCGGCATGGAGACAGAAGACGAGCCGCTGTCTGAACACATCATGCATTCATTATCCTGACTTCACCATGCGTCCTCCTCCTCTCTCCTGTGTAAGGTGGACTCAGTGAACACACACACACACACACACACACACACACACACACCTGACGGGGACTCCGCACAGATGAAGATGATGAGGGTAGAGGAGGATGAAGCGCATCAGGTGGATGATATGGACTCGGGTTTGGACGAGCTGAACGCGGATCTCTCCATATTCTCCGTGGATTCGGATGATGTTCCGCACAGGGGGAGGAAGAGGAGGATGATGATGATGATGATGATGCGGGACGCCGGAGGATTTCAACGCAAAACCAACGCGTCGTCCTCGCGACGCAACGCGTGGGGAAACGCGTCGTACGCAGAGCTGATCACTCGCGCCATCGAGAGCTCGCCCGAGAAGAGGCTCACCCTGTCCCAGATCTACGACTGGATGGTCCGGTGTGTGCCTTACTTCAGCGATAAAGGAGACAGCAACAGCTCTGCGGGCTGGAAGGTACCGCGACACACACACCAGCACAACACACACACCATACATTCGCGTTTATTGGTCGAGTTACACAAGGGTGTAAAGAAATCACTGTTAACACGTTTTCAACATTGGAAATAAAATGCAATATACTATTCAACACACACACGATTCATTCACATTTATTGGTCAAGTTACACAAGGGGTAAAACAATCACAGTTAACGCTGTATCAATCAGTTTTCAACATTACAAATAAAATGCATTATACAGTATTCAACACACACACACACACACACACACACACACACACACACACACACACATAATATGCATTAATCCAATTCACAATATACTATACAATGGCTGTGCCGAGTGTGTGTAAGGGTGAATAGGTCAAATGAAAGTGTTCTTAATATGCAGATTGTGAAGCCCATACACACACACACACACACACGACTCATTACCATATTGGTCGAGTTACACGAGGGTGTAAAAAAATCACTGTTAAAACGTTTTCAACATTGGAAATAAAATGCAATATACAGTAACTATTCAACACACGCATAATATGTATTCATTCAATTCACATGCAATACAATGGATGTGCTGAGTGTGTGTAAAGGTGAAGAGGTCAAATGAATCGTGAAGCCTTTATAGACAGATTCAGTCTCGTTCTGAAGCTCTGGTTATTTTATACAGAGGAAAACAGTGCAGGCAGGAAAAACGTAGGAAAGAAAGGATGCATGCTAAATGCATGAGGAATAGATATATCAGGAATATACATAGTGTGATTTTACTGTAAGTGGCTGACTGAATGAGGAAGGAAATTACTCTACTTAATGTAGTCATGTATTATCAAACATTCCTCAGGTTCAGTACGCTGCAGTCAGTCTGATTCATTCCTAGCTCTTGATTCATTCTCTTGATTCATTCCCAACTCTTGATTCTTTCTCTTGATTCAGTCTCTTGATTCATTCCCAACTCTTGATTCATTCTCTTGATTCATTCTCTTGATTCATCCCCAACTCTTGATTCATTCTCTTGATTCATCCCCAACTCTTGATTAATTCTCTTGGTTCATCCCCATCTCTTGATTCATTCTCTTGATTCATTCCCAACTCTGGATTCATTCTCTTGATTCATTCCCAGCTCTTGATTCATTCTCTTGATTCATTCCCAACTCTTGACTCATTTTCTTGATTCATTCCCAACTCTGGATTCATTATCTTGATTTATTCCCAACTCTTGATTCTTTCTCTTGATTCAGTCTCTTGATTCATTCCCAACTCTTGATTCATTCTCTTGATTCATTCCCAGCTCTTGATTCATTCCCAACTCTTGATTCATTCTCTTGATTCATCCCCAACTTTTGATTCATTCTCTTGATTCATTCCCAGCTCTTGGTTAATTTTCTTGATTCATTCCCAGCTCTTGATTCATTCTCTTGATTCATTCCCAGCTCTTGATTCATTCTTTTGATTCATTCTCTTGATTCATTCCCATCTCCTTCTTTGTAACTTCCTTCGCTGCAGATTTGAACCTCACACTTGAACTTTATGAATGCAGTAAAGACTGATAGATGTCAGACTTCAGCAGCAAAAACATTTATTCCCTTCACTGAGTTGTGAATCATCTCTCCTGTTATCTCCGATTGTTCTGTGATTTCAGCTCTTATTTGATCGATGCACATCATCCTCAAGATTCAAGAGTCCAGCAGTCAGTCACAGCTCGATATATCATCCAGTAATAAATAACCCCTGAATAGTTGACTAATAGGACAGATACAGGTGTTTTCTGCACACACAGTGCCTTTCAGGTCCGATCGACTTCATTTCTGTAGGAAATGTAGTTTAATGGTATTTTGCCAGTGTACTTCAAGCAGTTTGTTGAGTTACGGATGCCAATCTGAATGCTCAACTATGGTACTTAATAGTATTTGTAGCACTTTGCCAATGTTTCATTCAACACACCTGAGTGGCGTACTGTTGCTATGGTTACCGCCTCAGACACACACAACACAAGGTTCTATTTTTAGAAATCGAATCTATGCGGTAAGTTAAAAACCTTGAAACATCCGTCCAACCATCCATTATCCAAACCTGCTAGTAGTCAGGGAAACACTCTTATCCTTTTATAATTTATAATTAGATGTAAAAAAAAAATCATCTTTAAAACTTTAGTTTTCACTTATTTTAAAGCAGAGGTCTTCAATCCTGTTCCTGCTCCTGGCCACTGTCCTGCAAAGTTTAGTTCCAATCCTAATCAAAAACACCTGAATCAGCTCGTCAAGCTCTTCAGAATCGCTTGAATATTCAAAGGCAGGTGTGCTGAAGCAGGTTACTAAACTAAACTCTGCAGGACAGTGGTCCTCCAGGAGCAGGATTGAAGACCTCTGTTTTAAAGGGATAAGGAAGTTAGACCAGAGTCCCAAACCACACAGACACAGAACCACAGATCTTACACAGATCTTACACATATGTTACATAGATCTTACACAGATCTTACACAGATCTTACACAGATGTTACATAGATCTTACACAGATGTTACACGATCTTACACAGATGTTACACAGATCTTACACAGATGTTACACGATCTTACACAGATGTTACACAGATCTTACACAGATGTTACACAGATCTTACACAGATCTTACACAGATGTTACACAGATGTTACACAGATGTTACACAGATCTTACAGAGATGTTACACAGATCTTACAGATCTTACACAGATGTTACACAGATGTTACACAGATCTTACAACAGATCTTACACAGATCTTACACAGATCTTACCCAGATCTTACACATCTTACACAGATCTTACACAGATGTTACACAGATCTTACACAGATCTTACAACAGATCTTACACAGATGTTACAAATCTTACACAGATGTTACACAGATGTTACTCATATGTTACACAGATCTTACACAGATCTTACACAGATGTTACTCATATCTTACACATCTTAGACAGATGTTACACAGATCTTGCACAGATGTTACACAGATCTTACACAGATGTTACACAGATGTTACACAGATCTTACACAGATGTTACACAGATCTTACACAGATCTTACACAGATGTTACACAGATGTTACACAAATCTTACACAGATCTTACACAGATGTTACACAGATCTTACACAGATGTTACACAGATGTTACTCATATCTTACACATATCTTACACAGATCTTACACAGATGTTACACAGATCTTACACAGATGTTACACAGATGTTACACAAATCTTACACAGATCTTACACAGATGTTACACAGATCTTACACAGATGTTACACAGATCTTACACAGATGTTACTCATATCTTACACATATCTTACACAGATGTTACACAGATGTTACACATGCTTATGACAGAAGAGCTGATTTGTCATCTTTGATTGGCTACCTGGATCCCATGATGTCATCATGATCCTCTCTTTGATCTCTTTGATCCCATGATGTCATCAGTAGTGTGTGTGTGACTGATTGAGTCGTTTAAACAAGCTCTTCTGCTGAGACTCGTCTATCTACTCTTTCAAACACTGCAAATCAACAGCAGACTGTGAAGAGGACACTTGTTTATTTCTTCAAATTTCCTCAAACTAATTTGTTTCCCTTGAAGTGAAAATACTGTTAGTCTCCTATAGTTAATAGTTGACCGGTGGTACATGTATAGCATAATGCAACTGTCATGAACCTGGTGGAATATCACTCTCAATCATATACTCTCCGCATCATATAGTCATCAGGTTATGAACCGTAAGAGTGTATTGTGCGACACCCATCCTTGTGCTCATTCACTCTGTCTCTAGTCTAGATTTCAGCTGTGGAACGTGTGTGTGTGTGTGTGTGTGTGTGTGTGTGTGTGTGTGTGTGTGTGTGTGTGTGTGTGTGTGTGTGTTGGGTCAGCAGGCCGTCAGTCAGACTGTAATGTGAAGTGACTGGAGTGTTATTTATAACATGTCTTTAAGGTCTGTAATGATGCAAAGAGTCAGTGAGAGAGAGAGTGAGAGAGAGAGATGAAACAAAGAGAGTAAACCGGTTCACACTTACAAACACAGTATTTACGGAAAGTTACTTTTAAAAGTAATGTTACAATATTGCGTTACTCCCCCCCCCCCCCCCCCCCCCCCCCCCCCAAATAAGTCCCTAATTGAGTTACTTTTTAATGGAAAGTAAAGCGTTACTTTTTCTCATTTCTAATCTTCTGAGTTTGCATTGCAGTATTTTTATTCATTTTGAGGAATACTGAATCTGTTTTTGGGTCAGTGAGAGAAAATGCTCACATTCAGTCTAGATCTACCATCATCACGTTGTTCACACACACACACGCGCGCGTGCACACACACACACACACACAAAGTCACTTGAGTTACTTCTCTGAAAAAGAAACTCAGATATTTTGTAGTAAATTTAAAAGTATTTCATTACTTGAAGTAATCTGATTACATAACTTACTTGTAATGCATTAACACTGGTTGTAACATCTGTTGTCTAATATTTATTTGAGATATTTGTGCGTCATAAGAGACGAGTAATGAAGCATGTGTGTAGAAAACTGACACAAAGAGTCTGATGAACATCACAACATTAGAGATAAACTTCATTATCGGAGTTTATCGAGTTTTTTATCGTTTATCGAGTTTATTCTCGGAGCATTATCGAGAAAGACGGAGTCAGTAACAGTGCAAAAGATGAAAAATGAAGGGAAACTGCTGTATGTGGAGGAGGTTTGCTGTTCTTCTGTACAATAAGAGACTCAAACAGAAGATCATTCAGATCAACACAAGGTCACGGCTTCAGTTCCCTGCAGAAGTGTGAAGAGATCAAATGTGTGCCTTTGGATAAAAGCATCTGACAAAAGCACAATCTGAGATATGTGCACTTCAAGCGCTTCAAGTTCTCTGCGTCGTCCTTTGATGATATTTATCATCGTCACATATGAGCTGTTATTGCTCTATACCGGTCGATGTTTCTGAAAGAAAGTCTCTTCTGCTCACCAAGAGTGCATTTATTAGATCAAATATACAGTAAAAACAATAATATTGTGAAATATGATTACAATTTAAAATAGGTTTTATTTTGAATATATATTTTAGAATGCAATGATGCCAAAGATACATTTTCATCAGCCATAAGAGACATTTATTATTGTTATTGAAAAAACGTAATTATTCCAAACTTCTGACTGGTTTATATTTAATAAACTACACAATTGTGTTAGTGCTCATATTTCTGAAAAAGCTAAATCTATTACATATCTCTTTTACATATTTTATGGTTTTATCCTTGTCTCACACCTTCTTAAACTTTTCATGATTGATATAAAACATGAGACGTGTGATGAAAGACAGTAAAGAAACAACAAGGTTAATGTCACTTCTACAGCAACAGAATATGTTTACTGTTAATATTGTTATATTAAACAGCCTTGCGCTGAGAGCTAAATAACGTACGTATGATTTCTATAGCACTCGGAAGATGAATTCAAGAGCAATTCAACAATAAGCCACATTTTATAGAGCATACATAGGCTTAAAGTAAAGAGCTACGTCTTTTTTAACGTGTAATCTTTAAGGAGAGTGAGGAACAGAGGAGTTATACGAGTTAGTGTCTGTGACGAGTTATCTATACATCCTCTGAAAGGAACAGAACACAACGCAATTAAGAAGAAATCTGAATTATTAACAGGAGATGCTCCCTGAGGAGTCCATCAGCACACACTCACACACTCACACACACACACACACACACACACACGCACACACACACACACACCATCAGGGTAACAAACATGACACTAAAATAATGCAACATGAACTAAATGTAACTGAAAACAGTCTAATGTACATTACTGATAACAAAAAATAGAAGAAACTAAATAATTGATATAAAATATATAATCATATGTGATGTATTGCACAGGGACTGTGAATGTGCACTTATACAGGGACGGATTGACAATCTGTGCGTTCTGGAAAAGTCCAGAACGGCCGTCCAACCGAGGGCCGTCGCCCGGCCGTCGGCAAAAAAAAAAGAAAAAAAGTGTAATAACCCAATATGAACAGCCAACAGCAGGGGCACTAATACGATCACATGCTGCTATGTGAAAAAAACCGAGGAAGAAGAGTCGGCCTAGCCAGTTTGTGATTGGTCCCCGGATTCCCGGAATCAAATCGCCGGCAGAATGGCAAGCAGGAAACGTAAGGAGAAAGGTGGATGGGAAAAAGTTAAAGAAAAGAGGGCCAAGTCTCTCGAGACTGATGCAGCAAAGTGTAAAAAGCTCACAGAGCTTTTTGGTTGCAGTGCAACTGCCAGCAGTACTACATCGCTTAGCCAGAGTCAGACTGAGACTGTAGAGGACCAGCAAGTGGAAGCTGAGCCTGAGGCTGAGCATCCACAGCCTGATCATGATGAGGAGGGACAGACAGATTTAACTTCACATCAGCAAGAGGTCCTGGTAAGTGCCAGTAGTAGCAGGACACAATAGGCTGCATTTATCCCTATCTTAGCGAATTGCATAGTCAGCTAGCTATCAACATGGGTGTGCATGGGGTGGAACGGTACATGTGTATTCATTTTAACCGAATCGGTACGGGCGTCACGGTTCAGTCAGTGCATGAATTTACACGGAGAATACACGATATAAAAATAAATAAAACTCGCGTGAAAATTAATGTAATGCGGAACTACTGTTAGAGTCGAGACGAGAGAGACGTGATGTGTGTGTGTGTGTGTGTGTGTGTGTGTGTGTGTGTGAGCGCGGCCGCGATCGAACAGTGGAAACATAAAAACAATACATTTTACATCATTTTGTTCATAAAGGACATCATTCAAACTGCAAAGTGTTTGCTTATATTTGTGTACACTCGCAATAAAACAAAACATTGTGCTTTTGTCAAACTGTAAACTCTTGTCAAACTGTAGGCTAACCTACAACTGTCATTTAACCAAAATCTCTCTCTCACTCACTCACACACACACACACACACACACAGTTTAAAAGCAAAAAATATTTATCCAACCCCATTTAAAAACAGTCTGTGGGTGTCATCTTTTGGACATTCATTGTATTGCATTGGTTTTCATTTGTTTCATTCACATTGTTGTATATGAGAGGTTGTAGTGAGCTCACATTTTCTGCTAGAATGAAGACTAAGATATTGTATTAAACGGGAAAACATCAGGCATGCATTGCTACCATTCTAAACGTGCTAACATACAAGGAAGTGGGCTTAATAATTAAACAAATTTTTGTTTAACCAAAAAAATCCTAGCTTGCACTTTCTGTCTGTCTTCCATCAGAGTGCAGTTTTTCCTTGTCTTTCATGTTTGTGTTTACTATTGTGGAATTGGCAAAGACCTGGTGGTTGTTTGTGAAAGCTTCAAAGACAAAATGAATAGGGCCTAGCCATTTTCATTTCACAGCCTTAATATAAATCACAGTGTAATATGACATTGACAAAATATTAAATGGGTTATTCAATGCTAATTATTTAACACAAAGCAACACATAGCATCAATAAAAGCTAATAAACTATCTTTAAAATCATTTTTTTATTCAGGTTGAAGATAGTTGCAGTACAAAAGATGACAGGGAGAGTGCAGGGAAGTGCGAGGATGTCCCAGGATGCTCTACATCACAATATTTCAAACGGCCCAAGTCAGATAGTCACAGCCTGAAACAATTTTTTGCTAACCACCCTCAGCAAAAGCCTAAAAACCTGTCTCTACAGAGAGTGTTCAGTTGTAAAGATGGTACCAACCGCAAATGGCTCACATACTTTGAGGAGAATCACACATTATATTGTACAGTTTGTTTAGCATTTGCCAAGCCAGGTGAAACAAATCCCTTCATAAGTGGAATGCAGGACTGGAAGCATGTCAGTCAACGAGTAGAGGAGCATGAAAGGAGCAACATGCACAGGCTGTGTGCTGAAGCTTATTTTTTATGGGCATCAAAAGCAGATATAGCCAGTCTGCTTCATGGTCCCCAAGTAGTGGCCCACAGAGATCAAGTGCGGAAGAGACGGCAGGTGTTGGAACGTATTGTAGACATAGTTAAGGTCATTGGCAAGAGAGGACTTAGCTACAGAGGGACACAGTCTGAAGCAGCTTACACTCTGGATGACATGAGCATTGATCATGGGAATTTTTTAGAGCTTATCATTCTTCTTGGGAAATATGATATATGCATGAAGGAACATCTCACAGAGTGCATAGAAAAAAGCAAGAAGATGCATCAAACCCAGGCTAAAGGTCGAGGTTCTGTTGTGACATTTCTGTCAAAAACAACTGTAATGAAAGTCATATCTACAGTGCTGCAGTTAATTCAAGAGACTATAGCAAAAGAGGTTACTGAAGCTGGGATGTTTTCAGTGCAGATTGACACAACGCAAGACATCACATCCCAAGATCAGTGCTCGATAGTTCTGAGGTATGTCAAAGACACAGTACAGGAAAGGCTTTTTGCTGTGGTGAAATGTGAAGCATCTACTGGACAATATTTTGTTCAGATGCTTGCAGATGTGATTGAAAAATGTAACTTGGAAATCAGCAACTGCGTCAGTAATGCCACTGATGGTGCATCAAATATGCAAGGAAAATACAGAGGTTTTTCCACACTGTTGTCCTCTAAAGCGCCAAACCAAGTGCATGTATGGTGTTATGCACATGTGCTAAACTTGGTTCTGGCTGACACAACTGAAGTGTCCCTCTCCAGTGGATCGCTGTTCTCACTATTGAATGATATTGCAGTCTTTTTCCGTGAGTCATACCAAAGGATGAATGTGTGGGAGCAAGGAAGCCAGGACAGTCGACACAAGCGCCTTTCCATTATCGGAGAAACAAGGTGGTGGGCCAAGGATGTTGCTTTGAAGAGGATTTTTGGGTCCTTTGGAAAGCCAGACCAGTGTGTCTACAATGACGTCCTCAGGACACTGGACAGGTGTCAGGGCCAGGAAAACCTGAAAACAACAGCGCGTGTCAAAGCAAAAGGGTACTTGGAGGGTTTAAGGAGATATGAAACAGTTCTAACTGCTCAGCTTTTCCTTAGGATTTTTGAAATCACAACACCACTCTCAAAATACCTGCAGACACATGGTGTAGACATCTTGTCTGCTCACCGAATGGTTCTGACCACTGAAGATGCTCTGAAGAAAATATCAAGAGATTTTGAGTCAGTGAAGAAAGCTGCTGATGTTTTTGTTCTGTGGGCAAATACAACACTGTCTGAAGAGGATTGTGACCTTGAACTGGAGGAAATGCTTCCAGAGAAAAGGAGGAGAAAAATTAAGATGATGGCTGGTGAGAAAGCAAGTGATGAGAGCTTCACAAATGCCAACAGTGCCTATGAAGCACAAGTTCATAACCAGGTGATGGACACAGTCACAGAGAGCATCCATAGGCGCTTTTTAACCCATGGTTCCCTCTATGCGGACTTGGCTCTCCTTGATCCAAGAAACTTTACAGAAGTTTCTTCATCAGGCTTGCCTGATACTGCATTTCAGGAGATGAGCAAATGCTTGCTCAGGTTTGATAGCAGGGCAACTCCTGCTAATTTGCAAAGTGAGCTCAAGTGTCTGGCAGCCCAATGGCCACGTCTTAAACAATCTGTTCTTGAGGAGTACCAAGTCAGGGTAGCAGAGGATGACCCAGATGTTTGGGAAGAGGCAGAAATAAAAAACAGCACCTGTAAATCTTGCAAAGAATGCCCAGTGTGTTGCTACCAACTTCTTACACGGTACAACCTCCTGACAGATGCCTATCACATCCTTGGCTTAGGCTACAAATTTCTTCTCACTCTGCCTGTGACACAGGTAGCTTGTGAGAGAAGTTTCTCTGTATTGAAGTACATTAAGAATCGCTTAAGGAGCAGAACTTCTCAGGAACACCTGGAAACATTCATGTTAATGGCCACAGAGAAGGACATCCTCATGTCCCTTGACAATGACCTCATAATAGACAGAGTTGCTGAGAATAGTGCCCTTCTCAAGACACTTTTACTTCCCCAACATTAAAGGTGCTGTAGGTAGGATTGTGAAAATCCAGGATTTAGCCAAAAAACTTGAACATCGGCAACTTCTCAGTCTCTCCCCCCTTTCCGCTAAAGCCCAAAACGGTTTCCTAAGCCCCCCACCCCTCCACAAGGGAGAATGAATGCGTGTGCATGATCAGTGATTGACACGCAGTTAGATACCCCTCCTAGCCCTGATGGGTGCATCTGACTGAAGAGGGAGATGTGGATTTTTGCAAATCGTACCACAGGCTGTAGTCAGTACTAGAGGAGTAAGATTTTTTTTTCTTTTAACTACCTGCTTTATGTAGTTATACTTGAACACAGGGTCAGTTTCAGCAAATATGACAAAGTTAGTTTTATAAGGCTTACCTACTGCACTTTTAAATTTGCTTTCATTATATTTGAATAGTTATATGTTATAGTATATAGTAACTATATGTTTTATATATACAAGTGGGGTTTTTGTAGCCAGTGACATTTCATTTTTTGTATTTTATTTTCAATGCAGATGGCATTTTTTGTTTTTTTATTTCAAGGCTGAGGGAAGAGGAATTAATAAACACAATTTTATTATCATCATTGGTTTTGAGATGTTACTTGTTGTGAATACCTTGTCTGATAGTCTGACAGTATTGTGGCATAGTATCAGGACATCCTGGCTAGTGTCTGTTGCGCACGGTTAGGGGCGAATGGCCAGATGATGGGCCTATTTGGGAGAAAGTCCAGGGCTGTTTTTTAGCCCCAGTCCGTCCCTGCACTTATATGGTGAAGTAGCTCACAGTTCTCCAGTTACCAGGTGTTCACTGTATTCTGTAGTAGTCACATGTAGTTCTCTTCCACAGACAGAGCTCCTGATCCAGCAGATCCTGCAGCGGGTCCTGCTGATGTTCTCAGTCTCCAGTGTGTGGAGTGAGGGATGGAGAGCACAGTGCACGGTTATGAGTGCCTATGGTGATGGGTGTGTGTGTGTGAGGCTGTACACACACCGGGGTTATCCGAGGTTATCAGTGTGACTGAAGCAGAGCTGATATAGGCTCCGTCACACTTCATGCAGTCTAGTGTATTTCTGCGAGTCCATGTGAACGGAGAGTGTCCGAGTGGCTCATTTAACTCAATCATAATGTGAATCATAATGTGATGTGAAACCTAAAAGTTTCCTCACTCTATAGGTGTGTGTTCACATTTGTAGTTTGTATCTTCTTTTGGTCCTTTAGATCCAGATTAAAAAAGTAAATGATACATTTAGTCCTGGTTCACTTTAGGGTCTCGTCTCGTGACATCACGTCCTGTTTAGGGTCTCGTCTCGTGACATCACGTCCAGTTTAGGGTCTCGTCTCGTGACATCACGTCCAGTTTAGGGTCTCGTCTCGTGACATCACGTCCTGTTTAGGGTCTCGTCTCGTGACATCACGTCCTGTTTTGGGTCTCGTCTCGTGACATCACGTCCTGTTTAGGGTCTCGTCTCGTGACATCACGTCCTGTTTAGGGTCTCGTCTCGTGACATCACGTCCTGTTTAGGGTCGTCTCGTGACATCACGTCCTGTTTAGGGTCTCGTCTCGTGACATCACGTCCTGTTTAGGGTCTCGTCTCGTGACATCACGTCCAGTTTAGGGTCTCGTCTCGTGACATCACGTCCAGTTTAGGGTGTCGTCTCGTGACATCACGTCCTGTTTAGGGTCGTCTCGTGACATCACGTCCTGTTTAGGGTCTCGTCTCGTGACATCACGTCCTGTTTAGGGTCGTCTCGTGACATCACGTCCTGTTTAGGGTCTCGTCTCGTGACATCACGTCCTGTTTAGGACGTCCAGTTTAGGGTCTCGTCTCGTGACATCACGTCCAGTTTAGGGTGTCGTCTCGTGACATCACGTCCTGTTTAGGGTCGTCTCGTGACATCACGTCCTGTTTAGGGTCTCGTCTCGTGACATCACGTCCTGTTTAGGGTCGTCTCGTGACATCACGTCCTGTTTAGGGTCTCGTCTCGTGACATCACGTCCTGTTTAGGGTCGTCTCGTGACATCACGTCCAGTTTAGGGTCTCGTCTCGTGACATCACGTCCTGTTTAGGGTCGTCTCGTGACATCACGTCCTGTTTAGGGTCTCGTCTCGTGACATCACGTCCTGTTTTGGGTCTCGTCTCGTGACATCACGTCCTGTTTAGGGTCTCGTCTCGTGACATCACGTCCTGTTTAGGGTCTCGTCTCGTGACATCACGTCCTGTTTAGGGTCGTCTCGTGACATCACGTCCTGTTTAGGGTCTCGTCTCGTGACATCACGTCCTGTTTAGGGTCTCGTCTCGTGACATCACGTCCAGTTTAGGGTCTCGTCTCGTGACATCACGTCCAGTTTAGGGTGTCGTCTCGTGACATCACGTCCTGTTTAGGGTCGTCTCGTGACATCACGTCCTGTTTAGGGTCTCGTCTCGTGACATCACGTCCTGTTTAGGGTCGTCTCGTGACATCACGTCCTGTTTAGGGTCGTCTCGTGACATCACGTCCTGTTTAGGGTCGTCTCGTGACATCACGTCCAGTTTAGGGTCTCGTCTCGTGACATCACGTCCTGTTTAGGGTCGTCTCGTGACATCACGTCCTGTTTAGGGTCTCGTCTCGTGACATCACGTCCTGTTTTGGGTCTCGTCTCGTGACATCACGTCCTGTTTAGGGTCTCGTCTCGTGACATCACGTCCTGTTTAGGGTCTCGTCTCGTGACATCACGTCCTGTTTAGGGTCGTCTCGTGACATCACGTCCTGTTTAGGGTCTCGTCTCGTGACATCACGTCCTGTTTAGGGTCTCGTCTCGTGACATCACGTCCAGTTTAGGGTCTCGTCTCGTGACATCACGTCCAGTTTAGGGTGTCGTCTCGTGACATCACGTCCTGTTTAGGGTCGTCTCGTGACATCACGTCCTGTTTAGGGTCTCGTCTCGTGACATCACGTCCTGTTTAGGGTCGTCTCGTGACATCACGTCCAGTTTAGGGTCTCGTCTCGTGACATCACGTCCAGTTTAGGGTCTCGTCTCGTGACATCACGTCCTGTTTAGGGTCTCGTCTCGTGACATCACGTCCTGTTTTGGGTCTCGTCTCGTGACATCACGTCCTGTTTAGGGTCTCGTCTCGTGACATCACGTCCTGTTTAGGGTCTCGTCTCGTGACATCACGTCCTGTTTAGGGTCGTCTCGTGACATCACGTCCTGTTTAGGGTCTCGTCTCGTGACATCACGTCCTGTTTAGGGTCTCGTCTCGTGACATCACGTCCAGTTTAGGGTCTCGTCTCGTGACATCACGTCCAGTTTAGGGTGTCGTCTCGTGACATCACGTCCTGTTTAGGGTCGTCTCGTGACATCACGTCCTGTTTAGGGTCTCGTCTCGTGACATCACGTCCTGTTTAGGGTCGTCTCGTGACATCACGTCCTGTTTAGGGTCTCGTCTCGTGACATCACGTCCTGTTTAGGACGTCCAGTTTAGGGTCTCGTCTCGTGACATCACGTCCAGTTTAGGGTGTCGTCTCGTGACATCACGTCCTGTTTAGGGTCGTCTCGTGACATCACGTCCTGTTTAGGGTCTCGTCTCGTGACATCACGTCCTGTTTAGGGTCGTCTCGTGACATCACGTCCTGTTTAGGGTCTCGTCTCGTGACATCACGTCCTGTTTAGGGTCGTCTCGTGACATCACGTCCAGTTTAGGGTCTCGTCTCGTGACATCACGTCCTGTTTAGGGTCGTCTCGTGACATCACGTCCTGTTTAGGGTCTCGTCTCGTGACATCACGTCCTGTTTAGGGTCTCGTCTCGTGACATCACGTCCTGTTTAGGGTCTCGTCTCGTGACATCACGTCCTGTTTAGGGTCTCGTCTCGTGACATCACGTCCTGTTTAGGGTCTCGTCTCGTGACATCACGTCCTGTTTAGGGTCTCGTCTCGTGACATCACGTCCTGTTTAGGGTCTCATCTCGTGACATCACGTCCTGTTTAGGGTCTCGTCTCGTGACATCACGTCCTGTTTAGGCTTGGTTTAGATGTCTTTGGTCCGTGTTCTGTTCATATTCGAGTGGAACCGCACCAGAGTTCATCTGGAAGTGGATTGAGAGCATCTTTTCTGGGTCACACTTATTCACATGAACCGCACTCACTGAGCAATCGCACCAGAGTTCGCTTATATCCAGCCAAACATGCACTTATTTTTAAAAACATCTTCTAATGTGTTCCACAAAATACACTGGAAGAAATGCACACGTTTGGACTGACATGAGGTGTGAGTCTCTTTAAGACTCGAGCTCTGGCACTGTCTGCCCATGAGTGAGTGTTGGCCCTGTTATCCTCTATGGGAATCCTGTAGGATTAGACATAGACGTGAGATTAAAATCTCCGTGGCTTTCAGGAGCACTTGCCAATCAATCACATCTAAAGTCAATCAGCCAAGCAGAGAATAAACCAAGCACTCAATATGAAGCACAAACACCCAGAGCCACAGAAGGAGACCTGAGCAGTTCTTCAGGAGTATTTGAGCTTCACCCGGCTGAGATGTGGCCATCCTGAGCCCATCTGTGTTCGCTTGAGGAAAGTAGGTCAGTCTGAGCGCTGGATGTTTGCTATTCCATACATGTAAACTCTGAGCTCGCCTGCTCTTCATCTCTGCAACTCTTCCCTTCATCTTTCATCTGTTCTCCTAAAGGATTACTTCACTTCAGAATTACAATTTCCTGATAATTCACTCTCCTCCACGTCATCCAAGATGTTCATGTCTTTCTTTCTTCACTGGAAAATAAATGAATGTTTTTGAGGAAAACACTCCAGGTTTTCCTCCATATAGTGACTTCAATGGGGTCCAACAGGTCGAAGGTCCAGATGTGAGTTTCAGTGCAGCTTCAAAGTCTCGACGCGATCCAGCCGAGGAATAAGAGTCTCATCTAGACAAACCAGCGCACATTTTATATCAGAAATAAACATTTAGATACTTTTAACCACAAATGCTGGTCTTGCACTCGCTGTGACTCCGCACATTCAAGGTTCTGTTTTTTTGTTTGTTGGTGGATTCAGTCTTTTTCAGGCTGTTGTGAGTCAGTCAGTCCTCACTCTTAGTCTTGTGTATGAATAGTTCAAACACATGTCATCAATGCACCCCATGTGCTCCAAACCACAGTGACTTTCTTCTATCGGACATTAATAAAATGTTCACTCTGCTCGTTTCCATATAACTAAAGTGAACTGTGATCATGCTTCAAACAGTCATAAAATCCCCCTTTTTCCTCGCTCGAGTCTCCTCCTTCGAGTCCGTCTAGGGTTCGTGTCTGAAGTGAGCGTCTCGTTGCTGCTTTACTGTGGCAGTGAACCTTCATTAAAGGTCAGAGTTTGTGGCCACAGGGGCTTTTTTCTTTCTTTGTGTGAGACAAGAGAAAGAGAGATGGAAAAAAGATATGGAAAGGACTCCGGAAACATGTGATTCCCAAACCACCTGACACTAGAAGCGATCTTCTGACCAGTGAACGTGACATTCAGAATAACACACTTGCTCAACAGCACTCTTTTATCCTGCATCGCCAAATGTGCTCTTGTTTCATATTCAGACATTGTTTGAGAAGCCCTCCAAAGATGCTACTTTTAATTCGGTGATTAATCGGTCTGAGTATAGATAACAATTAAAAAAATGAAGAGATAAATAAATGAAATACAACCTTTTGGTGTATATCTGAGTGAAACACTTCTGGAACAAGAACAAATGTGGGCGGGGCTTGATTGTGTCTGTTGGGAATTGATTGGCTGGTTGTGGTTTGCTATTGGCTGATCTCATGTGAGTGACAGGTTGCCCCGCCCTCGTCATCAGAGAAGAGAAGATAAGAGATGTCAACAGAATTATAAGACAGAAGTTTGCAAAACTGAAATGTATACCCTCTGCAAAACATCACTTTTTGATGGATGTTAATTCTACAGTCTACACATATTTTACACATAATTCTTTGGTTTTGCCTGGAAAACGTTTCTCAAAGACTGATGTGCAGCAAATGGACTTTCATCTTTTGTTGTAGGTCATGCTATTGATTTCAGATGTACTTACCCTCATGCATCATGAAGGACACGGTAAAGAAGTGTGTTTTGGTTGATCAGAAGGTTCTAGGCTGTGTGTATGTGATTGTCAAAGGTCTGGCTTACTGGACACAAACTACAGCCATTATTTCTCCTTCTGGCCAAACCGTTCTCGTTGCTTATTCAACCGTGATGAGAATCCCGGGCCGAGAACGGTTTGTAATTGTGGCGTACTAAACCTAGCTCAAGTGGAAATATAACTGGAAGCGTTCCTTACCGTTAGAAGCGTTCAGCCTGACAGTGGAAAAGTGGCTTAAGAATAGTTAATTACACAATTTAAATTAAAGAGACCATATTATGACCTTCTTCAAAGTCTTGTAGTTTTCAGGCTCTACTAGAACAGGTTTTCCTGCTTGAATGTTGATTATTCTCCTCATATTCTCCATTGTTGCGGCTCCTCTCTTCCCAGTCTGTCAGTAACGCTCTGTTTACTTCCTGTCTCTATGAAGCCCCTCCTTCTGAAAAGCACACTGTGCTCTGATTGGTCGGCTGGAGCAGTTTTTTTGTGATTGGTCGAGCGCTTCGAGTGTGTTTGGGAAATGCCCCGCCCCTTACCATAACCGCCAGTTTAACACACTACTAACTCAACCAGGCCCCGCCCCTTTATTCTGCATATGAATTATTATAATGAGGAATATTGTGACGTGTTCGTTCCCGGACGAAACTCAAGACTACAGTGGAGGCGTTTCAGGAGTTCAGAAACACTGACTCTGATATAGAGAAGAACTGGAGCTTCTTCATGATCAAACTGCAACTGTACACAACACAGATGGAAACAGCAGAGTAGGTGCTGTTTAAAGGATAATAATGTGGGTAATTATTGGTTTTGCTACAGACCGTTAATGATACGACCCCTCGTGTTTGGCTTGAATAGAGCTTTGAATCGTGGGTTCAAAATCTAACCGTTCCTCTCGACCACCATTTTGAACATTCTGACAATTTTGAACATTCTCTTTTGGAACATTAGGAGTACAATATACAATACAGAATGCTTTTAATTGTAGCCAATGTTAGTACGATTTTTTAATACTATTACTATTTATATACTTTTGGCAGTGTGTAACTGGTGAATTCAGACAGCTCTTGTGCTGTAGATGTTAGTGTGTGTCTTTAGTGTCTTTACTCCATTAAAGGTCTCGACCTCCACCATCTTTCAAACACACACCGGCAGACGTGCGTCAGACATTCACGCTGATCTTCGAGAGCTTTTAGCGCAGACACTGGACTCAGCAGTCTGAGCTGAAGTGCACATTAATATTTCAGCGTCTCGAGTCCAGGGTCTCAGAGATGAATGCTTCTCATTTGTTTCTCTTCTCCATGTCTGAAAGCGTCTGCCAGTACTCTCTCTACTCCCCCTTCTTCACTCAGTTACTATCAGACTCCAACTCAAAGCGACTTAATTGTGGGCTTTTTTGAGTTTCGGGAAGAGGGTGAGTCGGATGGACGTCTAAAAGAAAAATACTCTTGTTTTCAATCTAAATTAATTAATTAATTTTTTGCAGTGTATAACCTTCACAAGATTTCTCCACTACAGACATCATAGCAACACTTTTGGTTCCTGTTGTCACTCATAACCCATAGGTTTATTTGTGCAGTGTTGTGGAGTATCTACAGGACATAATCTTTCTGAAATATGTGGCTGGTTGACACGGACTGTCTTTTTTGTTTTCGTTTTCATGGACTTTTTCTCAGTGACCTGTTTTCCTTTGGTCCAGTTTCCCGCTCTTCGTTTGTTACCATGGTTTTTGATTAATAGTTGTCACCTGTTCGTCATTGAGTTCATTCACCCGTGCACAGAGCCGTCGCATAGACTGTGCGAACTGTGCAACCGCACAGGGCCTCGCGCCAATAGGGGGCCTCGCAATCCTGCGTTTTTTTTGTTGTTTTTTTACCACTTTTTAAAACATCTCGAGGCACGAATGTAACAATTCTACAAATAAATAAAACATATCCAGTTAACTGGCAGAGCATTCATTTCGTTCGTTTTTTTTAAATAAGAGAAGATCTAGCGCTGAAATGTGTTTTTTAAATCAAGTGATCAAAGTGCTCGATGCCGCTGCGATCAGTGGCGCGGATACAGTGTTTTCTCGTGTGGCTTGCGCACATGCCGCACTGTCTTCATTTGGACGCGCGCTTCAATCCGTTGTTGATACTCTAACATAATGCACACAAATGTGTCCCTGCTTGATATACAACCACTGATTAACATAATCGGTTTTGATGAGAAAAAAAAAAATAACGTTATACGAGAAAAATAAAACCACATGAGAAATGATTCGAACCCAGAACCGCTTGGCGAAAGTTCTACCACTAGACCATTAAGATACACATTAGTTAAGTAGGCAGATTCTCGATGAAAATTCTCGAGCTGACTTGATGTAAAGCCACTGGTTGCAGTTGATTTTTTTCCCCTCTGAAATAAATAGCAAAAAGTCATAGCTGAGACTATGTGCATGATTATGCTGTATTATTCTACCTGATAAAAACGTATTGCAGCAAGATTATGCGTGCAAAAGAATTAGAACAGCTACGTCCATGTGACTGTAATTCATGCGCAATTGAGCATCCACATCAAAGAGCAGGGCCTCGCATTTCAAGTTCGCACAGGGCCTCGCACCCCACCAGCGACGGCACTGCCCGTGCATTGAGGGTATGTTTACACGGCAACAATATGCTTAAAAAGGAGACGTTTTTCAGGATCCGCAAAAATGTATAAATACGCAGCAATAATGCACGTAGGTGATTTTCAATTAATATATCTTTGTAAGACTGCCGACTCTATAGAACAGTGGAAAGGAAAGCTGACTTTACCGCGCTCCGAGAGCCCAATAGTGGTCGGGAGCATTTCTGTTGCGTTGTGGCTTGATTTCGTTGTGTTGTGAACTTATGTTTGCTCTTTAAGGCGAGACACTACAGGTGAATAGGGTAAAAATTTTAACTAGCAGATATCACCATGATACTTTCCCAGTTGATTACCTACATTAAGATGAGAAAAAAAATGTATTACAAGTTTTCTGTAATTTAATGTTTAAATATGCAAATCAGGCAATATCTAATCAAATATGCACTAATTTGCATATATTTAAAAAAACGATATCTGAGTATTGGATAAAGCCAGGTTAAAAATTATTTTTTCATTGTGTTCACATATTAGATGGGAAAAAAATTACAGAGGGATTTATGGATATCTACTTTTGTTATCCTGTAAATCAAAAAAAATACTGTCAATAGCCTTAAAAAAAATATTTTCGCCATGTTTTTTGGAATAAAATGTTATATAAATCAGGCTAGGAATAATATATTTACAAATCCCTCTGTAAATGTCTTCATAATATAACTAGGTACAAGACTGAAAAGTTTGGTGTGTATCGGTGCTACTGAAGTGGAGATTTCGGTATGAGTATGAGAGAAAAGTCATTTTGAGAAAACGGGCTTTAAAGATTTTTCATCAGCCAATGAGATTGCGCATTCAGCCCTTTTACTTTCACAATTGGTTGCTGATAAAAAGGAAATTACCATATTTGGATCCGACAGGATTGTACACGAGAGAGCTTCCTAATGCTGGGTACACACCAAAAGATAATCGGGCTGATTTTGGGCCGATTTCCCCCCTTCCGACAATCCCAGCTGTGTCCCGATTATCTTGATGGTTCAACAGATTATCTTATCAGATTTTCC
Organism: Rutilus rutilus; assembly: GCA_021464565.1. Taxonomy (NCBI): domain Eukaryota; kingdom Metazoa; phylum Chordata; class Actinopteri; order Cypriniformes; family Leuciscidae; genus Rutilus; species Rutilus rutilus. The sequence goes on along the minus strand of JAJAQA010000016.1, from coordinate 1,506,958 downwards.
CTTGGTGTGAGGTGTGTTAAGAGTGTCCGAACCTGCTCGGAAGAACGTCGGAGCCGCCCCGATCGCGAATCGTAAATATTCAACATGTTTAATATTTATGATCAGAAATCCTGATGTGTGGGGGAACCCCGAGGACAAACGCACACGTTCTGGAGATTATCACGTGAAACGAAACAATATCCAATCAGAAAGTGAGATGATGGAAGACGGTCATTCTCACACGCACACGCACACGCACACATGCAGGAAGCTGAGTGTTATAAGGGTTCAGTGAGGGATTAAATAGGCTAACTTTTTCTAAAGAGACAATAAATACAATAAAGAATGAATATATTTCTGTATAAAATAATGGTGGGTACAATGTTTTTTTTGTTGTTTTTTTTTCTGTGAATTTTCTGTGAAAATCATTCCAAACACTATCATCATAATTTCTTCATGCATATCATCCGACATGCTTATTCTGAAGTCTCGCGAGGTTTTGCGAGATTTCCTGTGTTCACAGTCGAGAATCTGGTTGAAAATCTGTTTGTGTGTGGTGTGCTGTCTTTGTCACATCATGGCACACCACACACTATAGGAGCAAAATGCTTAAATCTAGGATTTTTTGTCCTCATGTTTGTGGTCTATCACATTTTGAAAATCTTATAAGATGTAAAAAATCTTTTGGTGTGTACCCAGCATAACGGTGCTTCTGATGACAGGGTGACGGCAGAGATCGCGGAGCAGCATGTTGATTTAAAACGCCAACTTTTGTTGAATTTATGAGAAATCTACAGACGCAAACAGACAAAGTGTAATAAAATAAAGACCTAAATGTGTATTTCGGACTTTTTTTCAACACAAGTCTGAAAGAAGACAAATATCCAAAAATCTCAAAATTGACCAGTAAAAAAAAAACGACGTTTTTGCCTGCCGTGTCTCGCCTTAAGTTTTGTTGTGTTGTGGCTTGATTTTGTTGTGGCTTGATTTTGTTGTGTTGTGGCTTGATTTCGTTGTGTTGTGCACTTATGTTTGCTCTTTAAGTTTCGTTGTGTTGTGCACTTATATTTGCTCTTTAAGTTTTGTTGTGTTGTGCACCACTGGGCCACCGTAGGGAACGTTCCTATGATGCCTTAAAATACTTTACGATCGCTTTATTTTTAGGTAAGTGGCTCAGTAATTGAGAGTGTTTTGCTCACAAATGAATCATTGCTTGTTTGTATAAATGTGCTTGTAACACATTTTGAGTGCAGGTTCTTAACCCGATTATGATTAATGAGCCAACAGTGCATGTGTTCATGGAAACCTGTTTTCCTTTACCAGAATAACGTCAGCTGGGTTTTACCCCATCTAAGTCCAGCATGTAAAGACATTAACCAGTGCTCAAGGAAAGCATCTTTACTGCGGATCGAAGCCAGACCGGTGTTCTCATCTTGTGCAGCAGAAGTAGAAGCGGTTCAGTCAAAATGTGAGGAATCCACAAGTTTCCCGCTGCATGTTGAACTCATGTTTTTAATGCTTCACAACCAACTGAAAACAACTGGAATACTCCGAGTCGGATCCATCAATGGTTGTCCTGACGTTAATGAAGTCTTGTGTTCTTGCATTGCAGGGTCTTTGGTTTGCATGTAAAACAGGGCAACGGGTTGGTTCAATAAACTGATTTCATTAGCATTATTAGTCAAGTCTTTGTTAAAGTCAAGTCAAGCAACCTGTATCCTTTTCTTTCTCCCATCATGCATGAGTAAATCCCACCGAAACTCACCCACTTTCATAGGGATGGGAGGGAAAAGGCTGCTATGGCAACAAGAACCCCCTTTCCCATGGGTCTCCTTAGCAACTGTGCCCGGTGTGCCAGTCTTGCACGTGTGTGTGTGTGTGTGTGTGTGTGTGTGTGTGTGTGTGTGTGTGTGTGTGTGTGTGTGTGTGTGTGTGTGTTATTAAAGCATGACTGGGGCACGTCATACAGTCTGAATGTTGGCTTGAGTGTCTGAGCTTTATTTATTGAGCTGACAATGTCCAAATGGACATTCATATGAGAAATGTACACATGCAGTTTTGAAAAGACACAATAAACAGCATACTCACAAGATCTGAAATGTAAAAACTTTTATGAAGACTGTTAGAGATGCATGAACCTTCTGATGACTATTCAGGACTGAAGATTTGCAAGGTTACAATGTTCAACGCTCAGACACAAATCTTGTCAAATTTGACAGAGACATTCGTTAAAAGCGTAATTTTTTTAGATCCAGTCAGTACGTTTCAGTGTCTCTCCACACATAGAAAACAGCAACATAGTTTCGGCCCAGATCTGGTACACATGGATTCCACACGGCCCAGACGTTGGCCGGATCTGGGCCGAAACTATTAACTAACTCACTGTATACAGTAGTGGTCAAACGTGATGTCCGGCCCAGGAAAACTGCAGTCGGTTGTTTTATTTCTGATAATAAAGCAAAGAAACATGACAAATAGACAAATGATGTCCAGACTAGCATACAAAGAAATGATGAGCACATGCAAAAACAAGAGAGAACCAAGCAAATATTAATAACTGATTGTGTTGTAGTCAACGTTTGCTTTTTCCTGTCAGCTTTTTGTTTTATGTGCATTTTCTGCCTAGTACAAATGTTACTGAGATCATGTCGGCATTCATATACAACAACATCCAAGGGCTTTTGGACTGACATGGAGTTTCACAATGAGGATTCTGTGTTTTCAGCGCTATACACACCTCACATGTTTGGTTTGATTGAATTAAATAGTGAATTGAGATTAGAGATGGACTCTGACCTTGGCACTGAAGGAAATGAGAGTCGTGTTTCTGTGAATGAGAAGCTGTTGCCGGTGTCCTTCTGTAAAGCGGAGGAGGTTTCCCGCTGACGTGATTATTGTGTTTTGATCCGGGTTTGTGTGGACTGGGGATCCCAGGAGTCAAACTGGCACAGGATTCGGGATTTTCCGATCTCCTGTCTGCTTCTCAGATGCTCAGCTAATCTGGAGATGCTATTTATATCTCCCTAACCCGCACACACACACACAGCTCCTGCGGGAAACACAGCCGGCCAATTAACACTGCCAAGAATCACCCACCATTCTCCCAGTTCTCTCCCACGTCTGCTCATATTATTATGGCTCCATGCCATTCAGAAAAAGGTTTTATGTGGCTCCTTTGTGTGCATTTGGTACAGTCTTGACCACAATTGTTTTTATGCCTGACACTTTTTATAGCCCCATTATAATGCTATACAGTATGTCAATATTCTCAGACACTGGGGCTATAACCTATTAAAGGTGCTAATATTCACCTTTTAGGGGTAAATTAGGTACATGATGCATGTTTTGGAAAGGGACTGCCCCAGTCACAGCTTTTGTACCTTTTTTGTCTGAGTGTGGCCAGAAATTTATTTAAAAACCTTTAAGACTCAATTGGAAATGCAGCTCAAATTCTTGAAAAGTTTGAAAAGACAAATAATGATTTATTTATTATTTATCATTCTATATTGTCATATAACTATTTGAAGATCTACTTCATGCTAATCATGCTTTTTGGGCTTTTTTTGGCCAGTATTATTTCCGGCTGTGTTGACACTTGGCATGTTTGGTTGGATTAAAGCGAACTCTGGTGCGATTGCTCTGTTAGTGCGGTTCATGTGAAAGCCGTCGTGTTTACAACTGTGACGATGAGCTCTTATCAGCATCAACTTACGAATGTAAAGTTCACAGCATAGACTCTTTAAAATATGTCCAAGAGTTCTTATTTTAGGTACATTGACTTTACATTTCCACACCCCTAAACATGACACTGAACAAAACAAACTGTGATTGGTTGCTTTACATGCCAGTCAAATGGCCAATGAAAGCTGCGATGGAGTCCAGACCTTCTGCCGCCAGCTAGAATTTTATTGCAAAACTTTTTGCCTCAAGTTTCCCCCAAACCCTCAAAAGCCCAGACGTAAAAAAGTAGACCGCTGCCCTTCAGGTGGATCACCTGCTCAAAGGATAGCTGGAGTTGAGTAGTATCTTTAGTGGAGTCTACACTACAAAAAATATTGGGTTATTTTTTCTACCCAAATCCTGAGTTGAACCTTTTGGGTAATTTTTGGGGTTATTTCTTCGGTATTTGGGTAGTTTTTGTGTTACCCAGCTCCTGGGTCAGATATAACTGGCTTATAATAACTGAGTTATTTATGACTGGCTTTTTGCGACCTCTTCAGGAGAGAGCAGTGCAGCTCCTTCAAAATGGTGCATGTCTTCGGTAAAATACAGGTTTGTGTTCAATTTATTTGATCTTTAAATTTGTTATTGTGCTGTATATCGTTTAATAGTATGCAAAGCAACATACAGGGGTGCGATGCAAGTCACGTGTCGATCTTTTCAATCTAAACAGAAGCTAGTATTATAGTAAAAATTAATCAACTATGCTAGGTTACATAAACAACCCAATTTGCTAGGTAAAATTAACCCAACGTGTTCTGTCCTATATTTACTCAGCCCTTGGGTTGAAAACAACCCAAAAATTACCCAGTGTTTTTTAAGGTGTAATTTCTACAAGAAGTAATGACAGCACTGTTGAGTCAGATGGGTTTCTGGACTGGTTTAGAGGACTGGGATCATCACTATGGGTGTGGTTGAAACAGACAGATGGGTGGCAATTGGTGTCCGGATGGCACAGGGTCTCATGATGGTGCTTGTAAGTATCTGGCCCTATGGGACACATTCCCTGGAGCAAAGAAAGAGAAATCAGCAATTAAGCACAAACAAGACTGGAGGCAAGAGCTCCAGCTGGCTATCCACTATGGCAATCTACTTAACGCAGTGAGAAAGGAGGAAATCCAGAGAGGCCAGCTTTTTCAATGGCAACCCAATCTCATTCCCACATAAACCCTCCTATGTTTGATTGGGTTTGGATCTAAACACTCCTGCAGACTCATTCGCTAGCACAGCTGTCAATCATGATGTCACAGCCCGTTTTATAAACCGTAGCATCAAATAACTAACTGACACAAAACTTATTGGGTAAACGAACACTTGAACATACATTAGCATAATGAAAACAACCTAAAATGACGATATCATCTCTGGAAAAAAGTGTAATTGGGGTTTGCGTCCCATTTGATTACATGGAGAGGGCGGGGTTTATGGCTTATACTGCAGCCAGCCACCAGGGGGCGATCGAAATGTGTTGGCTTCACTTTTACTGCTTACATGTCTTGCTCAGGGGTTCAGATCATGTTTTTTCCAGGCAACAAACCTGAATCAAAGAGGGAGTAAAGCAACTTACCATGACTCTGAGTTCATTATAGAAAATACTTACTTGCAGTTATTGGTTACTTGGTGTGAAGTTAGTTCAGTTTATACATGCAAATTGGACAAAGTCTCAACAGAGCACTGAATCCAGGATTCACCAGGGAAAACCAGTCTACCAACACTTGCAAAGATTATATGGATGTGTAAGATTGTTTTTTAAAGTCCCCCTGTGGTGAAAATCCAGCTTTTAATATTGTTTATATGTCTATGTGGAGTTTTTAATATGCTTTAAGACAAACCATGTGTAAATTCATAAGTCGACACCATTGCTGAGTATTTCCTCCTTAAAACTGCAGTGAACCAAAGACAGTCTCAAACACACGCTTTGAAATCGCTGGTGTTTCTGACGTCACAAACTACCTTGTAACCAATCAGATCAACGTGTGATCGTCAACCAGTGGATCTCTGAGCTGAGTGAGTGAGTGGAGGCGGGGCTCATTTGAATATTCATAGAACCGTGCATACTAAATGAGGCAAGGGTGTCGAGTTACATTCAAGCTATTTTAAGGCATGACCTTTTTTTTCAAGGAAAAAACGTTTAAATATGTCATTTTGGTGATCAAAGATGAGTTTTAAGGGATAAAATTACAGACTACAGGGGGACTTAAGACATTATGCTTGTACATTTGTGATAGTGTTGAGTGCTGAGTAAATATTTCTCTTGTGGCTTCTTGTGCACTGGGAGAAAAAAAACTTGTCTAACCATTTTTTATGGTTTTAAATTGTTAAAAATTGTGCCATGGAAGACCAGTAAAAAAAAAAAAAAAAAACATTTCAGTCATTAATGAGCTCCGAAATGTAACGTGTGCTTTGCAAAAGAGTAAGTATTTTGTTAATTTGTGCCGCCAGAGTCTGTGGTTAATTAAAAGTCCCTGGAAGTGTTTTAGTAGCGCTGCAGAAAGTGGATGTTGAGTGTATAGAGTTTGACACGGCCTCTCGTCTCTCGTCTAACAGGAGTGGACACAGTGTCAATGCCAGTTATCGTAACCAGCGGCTCTTCCCTCCTGGACTGGGAAATGCCTCGGAGAGACGCTTAGATTTGCCTCTGGGCTGCACACATGATGTCTAAATGAACATTCAGTATATCTCATTATTGAACGATCTGTTAACCACTACTAATTATCCAACACATCATCAAAGTCACTCTCAGAAAGTCGTGCACTTCTAATAAGTGCAATCTTTGTGAGTTATTCACCCATTTTCGTAATAAGGATTAGCCTTGAATTATATGTAATACTCAGGAGAATGAATTGGAATATCAATGAGAGTTAGCAGTTATTTCCAGTTTACAGATTTGTTAGGAACAACATTTTATAAACTGCCCTGATTTACGGTAGCTTCATAATAAGGATCCCTGTTTGTCTGTCCAAAACCTCCACCGATGAATTCCGTCTCTCTTTCTTCTTCATGTTTCCATGGATACTCTCTTTGTATTGTTACCTTAGGAAACCTTTTGTGTCAGATGAACCTCTGAGACCTAATTCATTACTTGAAACACCCATTCAGGGATTATGCTCTAGCTCAACAAAAATAAAGAACAAAACATTTACGTTTCATTTTTGTCTGCAAATGCAGATTAAGTGTTAAATTTTGATTCTTTTATTTTATTCAATTGGCATTCCTGTCACAATTTCCCGCAGGTCTATTATGGATGACCTTTCCAGTGCAGCCAACTCTTTTTCTCTTTTCTTTTAACACAAACGTCACAGTTTTGTCTTACTCTAGTAGACAAGCTTGTTGATGTTTATGCCATTCATAGATTAATTCCCCATAATAGTGTAAATACTTTGAAAACAATGCTCTGTGTGTTTGAGCGACTGGACTGATTATATCGGTTCAATGAATGGCATAAGTTGAAAATCTGTTCCAATGAAAGAACAGATTTACTAAGAGCGCTTAAGAATATCAGCTTTCCACTGAACATTATAATGCTGGATTGACAGTGAGAGGTATAGCCTTACCAATGAGATTCGTCGCTTGAGGTAAAAGGAAAGAAATGAATGAATATTTGAGATTAGGTTCGTGAAAGAGAGACATTTCATCTCTCAGGCTGGAAAGATCCCGAAGCCAGAGATTAGTCCATATCCACCCCATTAAAGCACACTTATACAGCCAACTCCTCAATTTTCTCTCCTTTCTCTGTACTCATCAAAGATATACTCAACAGAATTATACTGGGAAGTACACTGAAAAGTATAAGTACATTTGACCTATACTGGTACTCACACTCTTAAAAATAAAAGTTCCAAAAGGATTTTTCACAACAATGCAATTTGTGTATCATCCGTTTTAATTTAATATTGAAAGTAGAAAAATTTGAAAATATTAGTAAATAGTACATGAATGAATTGAAACGTAATTTTCACACAGAAACAGATAAAAATTTGATTGATTCTGACAGTTCATCCCGGGTGAGAGTATTGTAACAGACTTGATTCATACTGGCTTTGATTATAAGCCATTACCAGAATTAATCATTTTAAATCTCATCACAAACATCATCAAATAGCAAATGGTGCAAGTCTCTTTGTGCAATACATAAATCATTGGCATAAATCCACAACTCTACTTAAAATAGTTAATTCAGTAGCTAAATAGGAACCTAGTAGTATTGAGACAGATTTACGAACAACATGCACCAGCGCAAACCCTCTTTTAGCTTTAATAAACTACTGTCAGGATTTATCCAAACCCAAAATTTATGGGATTGTGGTCTCACGCTAATTTGCCCTGTAACAATACAAACAATTTAAGTCCCCCCTGCCTTGCCGCACAGTGCTCTGGTCCACTGCCTGCTCTCTGCCTTTACCTCACCTACACACACAAGTCCGGTGGGAGAGAACAAGTTATACAATAGTTGTGGAACTTCAGTAAGTCGGCTGTCAACACAATCTTATTCACTTCAAACATCGGATTAAGTGATTCTTTTTTCTTTAATACAGATGATGCTGTGTCATTAATAAATCAGTCATGACAGTCCGCTATGTCAGCGATTATAATGTTACCTAGCTTGTTTGGTAGCGTGTTTAATGCAGTAGCTTGTTGGATAGTAAGTCGCCCACTACAGCTAACACAGCGATAAGCATATGTGTGAACTGATATAGGCTAAAATTGTAGATCTACCGTTGTGTTGGGATTTGCTCAATATGATGTTAAGTGGCAGATCAATGGGCTTGTCTGTCTCAGACGAAACCTAAAATACTGTGTGGAGGACACAAGATAATTTAATAATTATAATATGACCGCGTGGTGAACCTATGAACCTAACTTATATTTAAACAACTATCCCTTTTTGTGTACGCTACAAGTACAATTTTGGCTGTATTAGTGTCCCCTTAAAAAATTACTCTTGATGAATTTGTTTATTGCTTTTTGTTTGTTTTGTTTATCCACTGTTAGATGAAATTTATCTGTCTGATTCAGATACATTTTTGTTAATGTAACAAGAGGCCATCTGGTAAAAAGATAGCTGTGCAGATAAACCTCACTCTCCTCAAGAGACAACACCTTTCTTTTGTAACTATATTATTCTAAAACTTTCGTCTTTTTTTTTCTCTAGAACTCCATCCGCCACAACTTATCCCTGCACACACGTTTCATCCGTGTGCAGAATGAGGGAACTGGCAAGAGCTCCTGGTGGATGCTGAATCCCGATGGAGGGAAGCTGGGAAAGTCTCAACGGCGTCGAGCTGCCTCAGTGGACAACGGCACCAAGCCCCCGAAGAGGAAAGGCCGAGCAAACCGTAAGAACACGGCTGGGAAAGCAGAGAAGACGTTGATAGGGTTCTGTAGCTCTCCGGAGCATTGCACTCCCACTGGGAAGTCTGGAGCAGGTGAGGTGGTGCTTAAGGAGGAGTTTGAGACTTGGATGGACCTCCATTCACTCGGAAGCTCGTCAGCGTCAACTCTTAGTGGTCGGTTATCACCCATCTTAGCAGAGGAATTGGGGGAACCTGACGAAGGAAGGATATCCAGCTCGGCATCTCCACGCCTCTATCCCAGTCCCTCCAGTGCTCATTCACCTGCATCCCACTACCCTACAGATCTCAGATCAACGGTTATCTACCAATCCCCATGCCATAAACACCCTCCTTACCTCTACACCAGTGACATCGAGGAGCAAAGCTGGGATTATAGCCAGTCGGATCTAGGCATGCTTCAGCACCATTCCTCTATGCACACTATTGAGGAGAACTCCAGTAGTATGCATGCCCACAAAGGCACAAGCACCCTACAAAGCTTGCTTACCATCGGATCCCAGTTCCTTGTCAAGGACATGATACTTGGGAAAGAGAATGAGGTCCACTCTATGATGGTTGGTGCTTACAATAATGACCCTACTGCTAACCATTCCTCCAAGCCGTTTCACAGCCACAACATCATTCAAAGTTTAAGCCAGGACTTTCGACCTGCAATGGTCCACTCTCATCCCAATGATGGACACATGCATTCGTACATACATAAAGCCCCTTACCTATATAGTCCCGCAGTTAACGCACATCTCCCAGCAGCCACTTCGCTTCCCCCAAACCCAATCACCTGCGATCTCACTACAGCCCCATACCATCCACCCCATGCCTATATTTACACTGATTCACATCAGCACAGTGTGGGATACGGACTGTACCGTCAGCCTCAGGGGACTGGGAACACTTTCCACAACTCCCACCACCCGGATCAGCTCTTCACACACGAGCGGCTCCCACCAGACCTGGATATGGATGTATTCTATAGCAGCCTGGACTGTGACATGGAGTCTATACTTCTACATGACATTATGGAGTCGGGAGAAGAGATCGATTTCAACTTTGATTCCTCGCTGGCACAAGGAATGGGTATTGGATTTGGATTTACGGGCACACAGCAGAGCAAACACACCTGGGTTCCTGGATAAATAAACACACAGAATTCTTCTGAAGACATAACTACCTACATGCCAGCCAGCAGTGGGGTCCCGGCAACTCCACCACTATTCAGGGTGAAAACACTGTGCTAACACTGAAATCAAATCAAGACGGAACCCAGACAGCAACATAGTGTCGGCCCACATCTGGCACACCTGGATTCCACATGTACCAGATGTGGGCTGGATCTGGGCTGACACTATGTAGATGTCTGGGAAAGATCTCTTTTGAAAACCACCTTTGGATTTATGTTGTCTGTTTCTGTCAATGTTGTGTGTCTATGTATTGCAAACATCTCTGTCCCTTACAGTTTCTCTTTGCTCCAGTTTGCTGTAAGTGAACCTCCTTTAGTAATGCTGACTGAACCACGATGACAATCTAATGCCGGGTTCAGAGTATACAATATTTTTGTCTGTTACGATAGTAACTGTGTCAGAATATGCGATTTTAGCTCCTAAATTCTTGTCGTGTTGTTGACAAACAACATTTCAGACTACACATTGCTTCCCGACAAGTTATTGCTGCAGTCTTTAACGATGTGTGTGATGTCATCAAGAAGGTGGAACTATCGACTGACAGGTATTGTGAGCATAAACAAACAATGGCAAACAAACCGAAGCGGTGTGTTTTGCACTGGATATCTTGTCATTAGAACAACTATCAAAAAGAAAGAAAACCTGACAATGGACACGTCCTAGATTGCACAAAGAGGACAGTATGGAATTTTCCAAAAAGAACTTGAGGTAAAATATATAGTGTGACGGGTCTCCTACCCTTCATGCTACTTCCGGCAAGTGGGTGTGGCTAGGAGGCTCATCAATGGAACAATGTCGACCTGTTCTTCCCTCGATAAAAGTTTAGGCTGTGTTAGTGTTGATTGAGCTTGCTCCTGGTCGCTTTGTGTTTGATTTTGGCTTTCGTTTGTTATTTGTTTTGGAGTATTTTTTTTCTATCTTTGGTACATCCATGCACCAGACAGACATTACAGATGACCATGTTTTCTTGTTTTTATATATTTTTCTATTTATGTTTAGAAATGTTAATTCTTGCAAACCAACTCACTATGTCCTCCATTCATTTGACAATTTCGTGACAAATATGGGGGCTCGTCCGGGATCTGAACCCGGGACCTCTTGCACCCATATTTGTCATGACCGGCTCAAAGCCGTGACACATGAAAGGAGGACAGAGTAAGGTTGGTAAGGTTGCAACCAAAAATATTTATTAACATAAGTAGAAAAATATATAATACAAAAAAAACCAACGTAATCAAATATAATTTCTGTCAGACACATGATGTAAAAGTATCAGACAGAACAATATTTAAAACTAATAACAAGGTCGAAGTAAACAAACAGAAGGCCAAAGCCAAACACAAAACAACCGTGAGCAAGCTAGCACACCCCCATACCAACAAAGCCTAAACATTTATAGAGGGAAGAACAGGTGGACATCGTTCCGTTGATGAGCCTCCTAACCTCACCCACTAGCCGGCCATAGTAGGAAGAGTGGGAGACCCGTCACAATATTATTTTTTTTAGCCAGTACTAAAAATAAATGTAGCCTACTCACAAATTTGCTGAAGCACCTCTGCTATCATTTATCTTTTTTCACTCTGTCATGGTTGTCCCTCGAGGAAACATCATAAGGTCGGAGTTCTGCCATAGCTCCACGAATCTTTCCTCCATTGCACCAATACCATCGTCTCTCTTTCGTTTCGCCATGTTTGAAAACTGTGTACGGAAGAGCTTCTGTGCTCCCATTGGTCAAACGCACAGATGTGAAGGAACTCGTCGAGAAGGACTGGAAAAAAAATTACTTTCTGTCATGAAGCGTAACAGTTTACGAATCACCACGACACACTATGTCAAACGGATCGTGCTAAAATCGGGCTAAAATCGTGTAGTCTGAACCCGGCATAAGGCAGGGAATCTCAACTCTGGCTACGTTCCAGTCCACTTTAAGACACGCACTTGCGAACTTCCCTAAGCACTTCCCCTTGTGGGAATCCCTGCCATTTTGAAATGCGTTCCACTTCGTGAAGTGGACGAGGGAAGTTTATATGGACAGACCCTCGCTCCCTCGATTTTGACTGAGGGAGCAAGTCTACTTCACATGTACACTTCAGGCAGCTCCATATACCACAATGCAACATGATTGTGACGACAAAAAATCAACCGCATAGTGTATTCTAAGTGATCAAGGGCTTAGGACGTTCCAGGTTCCGCCAGTAGTGGGCAAGTACGTCATTGCTTATGTTGCATGAGTGCCCACTACTGGCGGAACCTGGAACGTCCTAAGCCCTTGATCACTTGGAATCAGCTATAGAGTTGATTTATTATTTATTTATTTTTCTTTTAAGATTTTTTTTAATGCAGCATCCAAATGTTTATAGCTGTGTTTGGGTTGTTTTAAATAAAAAAAATATATATAATTAATATATCATAGAGTTGTTTGTTGTGGTGGTGATTAGATGAGATCTGTGGGGACATCACAATCGTACTGCATTGTGGGACATATAGGTGCCTGAAGTGTACATTTGAAGTAGACTCGCTCCCTCTGTCAAAATCGAGGGAACGAGGGTCTGTCCATATAAACTTACCTCGTCCACTTCACAAAGTGGAACGCACTTCAAAATGGCGGCAGGGATTCCCCCGAGGGGAAGTGCTTAGGGAAGTTCGCAAGTGCGTGTCTAAAAGTGGACTGGAATGCAGCCTCTCTGTACCTCAAGGTCCACTTTCCTGCAGTTTTGCTCCAACCCTAATCAAACACACCTGAACAAGCTAATCAAGGTCTTCAGGATTACTATAAGGCTACAGGCAGGTGAGTTTGATCAAGGTTGGAGCAGGACAGTGGATCTCGAGGGCCAGAGATGAGAACCCCTGATCTAATGTATATTACCCAACATTGTTTTGTTCTTCAATCAAAACTCTTGTGCACTTTAACTACGTTGAACAAATCCATATTTATCATTTCTCTCTCAGAAACGAGACACAAGGGCAGCTTGGGACTGGAAATACACCCTCACAAAATGCTGAATTATTTTGTGATAGTCGTCATCATACATATGATCATCAGAAACGAAGGGAACTGCTGAGTTGATATTGTTTGTCTGATCTGAGTGGTCAGTTTCTCATGGGTGCTAAATGTTATCTAGCCATGAAGATGTGTGGTTTCATGATTACTCTCCATCCCAAAGTCTTGTTTTCTTAAAGGGTCATGAAACCCCAAAACACATTTTTTGAGATGTGAACAGATATGTACAGGCTGCACATCACTGAAGACGCTAAAAGCGGAAATTGGTTATTTTTGCGTTTTTCCAAGCAATTTCGTTTTTCCAGGTTGAAAAGCGAAGTCGAGGCACTGTCAGGGAATGTGAGGTAGAAGCGCCTTCGGAGTGTGTGATTGAGGGCTGGAGGGTCAGCTGACACAGAATCGTGCTGCAGCCAATCACACACTCCGAAGGCTGCATTTATTCATGAGAAAGAGCTCGTTGAGATCGCATCACAGCGGAGAATTAAAAAAACCATTGGCGCGCATGCCATGAGAGTTGCTAATGTTGCTTGCAGTGCGGATCATATAGATATACTGACCGGACCAAAACGCATTTACTTATTTCATATCCTCTAGTGCTCTAAACATGAACCAGCAGCGTGTGTGTGCACGTCTTCTTCAAATCAAATATATGTGCAAATAAGGATGTCTGATCATGAACACAATGACACGATGGATTATTCTGATACACAGAAGACAAGGATGTAAACCAACAATTCAAAGAATAATTGATAAAAAAGTAACTATGCTTTTATTATTTCTGTTAAACTGACACATCATTTGTTCAGAGACTGTAGTGCTGGTAAATGTAATGAAAATATTATCATTAGACCTTTTAGATGTTCTTCCGCATTTCTACCTCGTTTAGGCAGTTTGTTATAAAGGGTTCGATTTTTTTTAACCCTTAACTGTTTTTTTTCTCTCCGAGGTCATATTTTAATATTCACGTGTCTGTATAATAAGTGTGTTGCAGCTCTGTGTTTTATTGGTTGTTGTCTCCCCTTTTCCCACCCTCTACTCTCCCACTTTTCCACAGCTTTACATGCAAATTCTTTGAGACTTTTTCCAACTCTGAGGTGTGAACGTCCAGGCTAAAACACGGGGGTTTCATGACACTTTAAGCTAGACCAAAAGCTCAATTTTACTCTATCAAAATTTGTATCTATCTTGTAATTTCAAACCCACAAGTATAGACCATATCCTGCTGACTCTTTACATCTGAAGTGCTGCTCTAAAAAGCTCACTGCATCTCAAACTCTTCCATTTAAACAAATGATCAATAAAAAACAACAGCCTATGAAACTAACGTATCAGAGAGGTCCATCTTTCTCTGGTTCTTTGTGTGTGTGTCCTGATACTTTATGATGCTTTCTGTGTGTGAAATAGAATCATTGTTTCGTCAAGGTATTCTTATTTTGTAAAAACAAAATCAATATATTGAGAATATTGTATTATAGTCTTTAAGACATTACAGTTTTTTTCGATTGCTAAACGACAGTGAGCACAACTGGAGCTACATGTGCAAAACTCTAACTACAGTCTGCACTGCCAACAGTCACCTGAGCTAAACAGTTCACATCACCTGCAAAACTCACTCCAAGCAACACAACTCTTAACACATGGCTCAAAACAGGCTCAGTGCAGCCAAACACTATGCACAACCCTCACTGAGATAACACACACTGTCACTCAGAACACACTGAGAGTAAAAACACTAGCATCAAACACCAATACAGAAAATACTAACTTTTCATCTTTACAGTTTGAACAATTTCAGTGACTTCATACAAAGTAATATTTTCTTCAAAGAAAAGAGTGACATTCTTTCACGTGATTTATGTAATTTTTTAGAACGTAACAATTCTTTAAGGTAAATGAAAATTAGCAGTTTGCTTCAATAGTCTGTAGTAATTTACGGAATTACAGTAATGAGAAAAAAGGTAGAAACTGAAAGTACATACTGTAATTCAAACAAATAATTGAGGGGCTAATCCTGCCTCTCTCTAGCATCAGGCCACAGGTTTTCATCAACATCACATCTAATGTTCTCTCTTGCCATGCACCTGGGGAAGAACCTTCTGGAGTGCCTTATATCCCTGGCAGTCCTCTGGACTCGTGTCCTCACATCCGGCACGCATGGCTTCCAAAAGAGACATTTGGTCATGTGGGTGGTGACCAAACACTTTCCACCTCCACCCATACAGAAAAAAAAATATATTGAAATATATTTTACAGTAAAGTGTAAAAAATAGATGTGGCATATATTCCAAATACATTGAAATATATTTGCATTGTTGGTCACTTATATTTATCATTTTGAAATATATTCTGAAATATAACAAAAATATATGATGTTACTGTAAGTGTGAATATATTTACATATATTTACTATAACTAAAATATATTTATTGGGCCAATTTCGAATTTTTGCATATATTCCAAAAATATATTTCAAATATATTTCTTTTGTGTATGGGAGCCTTTCAGCTGAGATTGCACTCAGCAGTGTTTGAAAGGCACAAGGCTGAAATCTATTCTGTTTTGAATGTGTGGTTCACAGTTTTGACAGCAGTGTGTTAGCATTTGAACAAAGTGCTGTAAATCCACAGTGTTGTGCAGGTTGTGGTTAAAGTCATGGGATGAGTGTGTAGAGTTTTGAAAACTGTGTTCAAGCAATGAAAAACGAACTAGAGTTTGGTCCACATGAACTGCTGCTGTGCAGACTGTTGTTAGAGTTTTGCACATGTGACTCCAGTTGTGCCCGCTGTCGTTTAGCAATCGAAAAAAACTGTAAAAGATGTTTATTGAGTTCATTGCTTATTTCTTTTTTAAGAGAATGTTTTCATTATTTCGTGACTGCTAAATAAATGACAAGATAATGCTGTCGTGTGGCTGAACAAGTTTCTTTTTTATAATAATTTAAGTTTATTTTGTAACGATACAGCAGAACTATTGAAATGCTCAGATGTGTGTGCGCGTGTGTGTGTGTGTGTGTGTGTGTGTGTGTGTGTGTGTGTGTGTGTGTGTGTGTGTGTGATCATACAACAGAGCATGTGAAACTGACATGTCCCACTCAAAAAATAAAAAAACATGATGGAAAGAATAACTAAATACAGTAAATGCAAACTGTGTGTCTACAATCCTCTACACATGAAGCCAGTGTTAGAGTAAATATTTTACACATTTTAAATGTAGATGATATGTATAAAAATAGAATGTGCTGTGAAGGTGTGGGTGAGGCGTGTGTGTGTGTGTGTGTGTGTGTGTGTGTGTGTGTGTGTGTGCGTGCGTGTGTGTGTGTGTGTGTGTGTGTGTGTGTGTGTGTGTGTGTGTGTGTGTGTGTGTGTGTGTGTCTAATAAGGCTTGTTATCTGGAGATGCTCACAGCTGTCGTGAGGGAGTCTCAGAGGGAGTGTGTCTCTCAGTTCAGACATATTGTGTTCTCACTGGGGAACTTCAGTCCCTCCCTTCTTCCACAGACGTGTGCTTTTAATTGACTCAGTGCTGTCTGGCGCTCACTAGCGAGGAGAGACAGACGGGAAATGCTGAGAGACCGATATGAAAAAAGTTTCTTCTTATTTATCCTATTGGCTTCTTTACTGAAGCAACTTCTTACACTTTTATATGACTTACAGGCAAAAGTTAGAATGGCATTGTATGTTAAATTGGCTCTAATGCATTAAAGAAAAATGTAGTCCACACATTTAAATTCTGTAACCGTTTACTCACCCTCATGTGGTTTCCAGTCCATACAATTTTCTTTTGTCTATTCCATCTTTTTTAAAGAAATTGATCACACTGCTCTTTTCCATACAGTGGACTGTGAAGCACCAAAAAACTGCACCAAAATATCACAAAAGTTCTTCATAATTTGTTATTAATTGAAATTCTTCCATTCTGCCACAACTATCTTACACATCCAGTGGTGTTTGCTTTAGTTGTAAGTTAGATTTCAGGTGTTTTCTGTGGACAAATCTGGACTTCTTTTATGATGCTTTATTTGTTCGGTTACCCTTTATTTCAATAGTGCACTTTAGACATAGTAACTATAAGTAACTTTGCAGGATGGATTTGGTTCGCGCTATAACGGGGACGAGGCCCACTGCCGCCAGCGAGTCGAATAATTCAACACAGATATTCTCTTCAGTTCAGAGGCAGACCACCCCGCTTCAGTGGCGTTTATCATTTTGTCACTTATTGGGAGCAGTATGCTAGCTGGAGCCGTTTACCTCCAGTCTTTGTGCTAAGCTAGGCTAGCAGTGGGTGCGTCAGACAGAGTTACGGCACACTTATCTAACTCTGGGCGATACGGTGAATAAGCTGAAGTCGGCGTGTTCCTTTAACATCAGAGCTCATTCGACTAGGGCGGTTGCCTCTCCGTTGGGCCTGGTCTAGAGGGATGTGTGTTCAGGATTTATGTCTTTCTGCTGGCTGGTCTTCTCTGAACACCTTCGCCAGATTTCACAAGCTGGATGTGCCGTCTGTGGCGTCGCAAGTGCTTTCGGTGAGTTAAGTTTCTTACTCATGTATTGTGAACTTTCTAGTTGTACGCAGTGGTTACCGCTATGCTGTTGACTCTGTGTATATGGCTACTAGTGTTTAATACAGCTGTTACCGCTACCACTGTTGACACTGTTTTACCCTCAGGCTTGAGTGCTTATTGTGTTGTGTCTCCCTGGATCAGTGCAGCCTTTCCTTTCATTGCGTTTGGATATGCAAATTTTGAAGCGTCAGAGCTGATGTCTCATTGGTCCAGTCCCGCTTATTAACCACAGCGTCAGCTACACAGTGTAGAGTTACCGCCTCTCAGGGAACCGAGGATACGATATAACCGGAGACTTTATTCATTTCATTCTGTGTTTTTAATATTATGTTCTGTTGTTCTGCTCATAGCCCTGAGTGTTTTCGTCTGAGTTTTTATTAATAAATCTGATCCTGTTGCATTCAGATCTGTGTGCTACTGAAAGCTGACACATACAGGTGTGGAATTACATGAGGAGAGTAACAATAGAACTTTCATTTTTGGGTGAACTATCCATTTTGGGCCCATTTTTGTATTTGATAAATAATTTCTGATTCTTTAAAGTCGCCCTGTGGTGAAAATCCAGCTTTTAATGTTTTTTATGTGTCTATGTGGTGTTTTTAATCTGCTTTAAGACAAACCACGTGTAAATTCATAAGTCGACACCATTGCTGAGTATTTCCTCCTTAAAACTGCAGTGAACCAAAGACAGTCTCAAACACACGCTTTGAAATCGCTGGTGTTTCTGACGTCACAAACTACCTTGTAACCAATCAGATCAACGTGTGATCGTCAACCAGTGGATCTCTGAGCTGAGTGAGTGAGTGGAGGCGGGGCTCATTTGCATATTCATAGAGCCGCGCATACTAAATGAGGCGAGGGTGTCGAGTTACATTCAAGATATTTTAAGGCATGAAGAAGGAAAAACATTTTTTAAATATGTCATTTTGGTGATCAAAGATGAGTTTTAAGAGATACAGTTATTGACTAATGGGGGACTTTAAGAATAGCCAATGGAGGAGACAACAATTTTTTTTTAACTGGATAGCTCGAGGTTTTGTATATTTTTTTGTACGCATTATTTGAAGTCTAGTTAATGAATATCTTTGCAGCTAAAATAATATTATATATACCATGCTCCTTTTTGACACTTTTTTTGTCTTCTGGTTTTTCTTTTACTAAAGCCTTCATTATTTCTCCTCCTATTGTTCATGACTCATTCTTTATTTCTCTAGACTCAAACAAATCACCTTTGAGTGTTTACAATCACCACTGATAGATTAGAAGAGAAGCCTATGAATTAAATTCTAAATAAGAAGTAGATATGTCCCCGGTGAATACAGCAGGCTTATGAACGTCACACACACACACACACACACACACACACACACACACACACTCTGCTTTAACTGCTGTACAGTAGCATGACGGCTCATTTACTTTGGCCAAATTCACATGTCTCCTTAAAAGAGCACCTCCATGAAACAATCCCAGAATGCATTGTGACAATCTCAGTGAACAAATAAAGTAGTGCTATATTTCCTGCAGATTGTTTCAAATCAGTAACTTTTAAGATTCCGTGATGGTTCGGCCATTGATACGTCTCATGCTCTCTTTGCTGATGTTTTGTTGTTGTTTTTTATGATGTCAGCGACTATTTTTAATTTTATTATGATATGTTGATAACTTAACATGTTATGTGTGTTTGTGTTATGTACGCATCTACTGTACGGTGGAAACTATTCCTCTCCAGGACAAAAAATAAAATAAAAATCTATCATGGTATCATGATGCTGCTTTAGAAAACAGTTTTCTGAGTTCTGGAACAGAGCCCATCTTCATCTGTACGGATCCAGCTGTGCTGTGAAGGCATCCATGACAGAATCCTTGAGCAACATTAACACACTCACATATCCCTACTCTAGAGAACACACACACACACACACACACACACACACCAGCAAAACTGTCACTTCCAGTGCTGTCTCTCCAGAACTCAAGCTGTGATCGCGCTCCCCTGAACTGAACGTCTAGACTGAGGCGATAGACGTCTCGTTAGACTCATTAGACTCCTCCAACACACAGATGCCAGAACACGGCGTTCCCACAGCTACAGGAGAAAGAGGGAATTCTGGGAAGTGACATGGGAAGAGACAGACGATGATATTAGAGATATTAGTTATAATCAAACACTATTGCTGCTAATATCAGAGCCTGACTTTTGACTACTGAAACGCTTCTGACGAACAAGCTTGATTGTGTCTGTGGGGAACTGATTGGATGGTTGGATGGTTGTGGTTTGCTATTGGCTGATCTCATGTGAGTGACAGGTTGCCCCGCCCTCGTCATCAGAGAAGAGATGCTGCAAGAGGAACTTATTCTGATTCAAGATTATTAGCACAATAACGCTGATGTGTGTGGATAAATCATTTAGAATAAACACTGCAATATTCCATAAAAAACAAGAAATGTCCGTTTTGATTTCATGGGGACTTTAAGCTTGTGCTTGAGACTCGGTGTAAGTCTCCAGGTTTCTCAAACCAAGGGTATTGGATCCGCCACTATCATTATCCTCAGAGCTCTGACAACTGATGATTGTCATATCAAGTGTGCTGGAAAACATTACAAGAGAAAACTCGTGTGTGATTATTGAAATCCAAAGAGTCGCGGCGACACGTGAATTTGTCTGTCTAGTGTGGACACACACTTTTTCGACACAGTGTCAGAATGACTTTTCACGTCTGGCAAAGGTTGTCTTTGAAGGTCACACATCCCAATCTCTCTCTCTCTCTCTCTCTCTCTCGCTCGCTCTCTCTCTCACTCGCTCTCTCTCTCTCTCTCTCTCTCTCTCTCTCTTGCTCGCTCTCTTTCTGTGTCTCTCTCTCTCTCCCTCCCTCTCTCTCTCTCCCTCCCTCTCTCTCTCTCTCTCTCCCTCTCTCTCTCTCTCTCTCTCTCCCTCCCTCTCTCTCTCTGACCCCCGCCAGCCACCAACAACCTTTAGCCAGAGATAGTGAGCAATCTGACTCTCCGATATGTGTGCCTGAAGGTTTGTATGACTCTGTGAACATGCATGAGCATGTCTTGCTTCATTTTCTGCTCTCTGTTCTCTCACTGAACCCTCTCAACCGGACCCGTCTCTCTCTACAGTGTATAGACTACACAACACAACACACACATGCACACACACACTTCACAGAGGAGTGAAAAAGAAAGATGTTGTGGAATGTCATTTTTAAATGTATGCATCTATCTTTAAAGGTGACATAGTGCACTTTTCACCAGATGTAATATAAATCTATGGCGTCCCCAGAATGTGTCTGTGAAATTTCAGCTCAAAATACCAGATCATTTATTAGAGCTCATCAAATTTGCCCCTTAATGAGTGAGAGCAAAAACACGCTGTTTTTGTGTGTGTCTCTTTAAATGCAAATGAGCTTTAGCTCCGCCTCCGTTCAGAAGAGGGCGGAGTCTTTACACGAGCTTCAGAAACTCCGGCAATAACAGAACAGGCCAATCTCACTCATCCAGAATCCCAGAATAACCAGTAGCAAGTGCAGCCTTACGGAGAGACTCAGGAAGAGTTTCTGAATGTTAGTGGAGACATTTGTGTAGTTGTTGTGGAGTTACACTGATCATCTCATCATCATGTTGAACTTCTCCACAAGTGTCCACAGTTCCTGAGGTGTTTATAAGACAGCGGTGACATGTTCTGGTCAATAGTGTTCAGTGCTCGTCTGTGCTCAACCACAGAACAGCTTCAGGCTTTGCTGGATCTTTATCATTGTGTTAGAACTGGTCTCTGGTGTCGCTTGTGGAACCAAATGTCGGCTGGTGTGTGTAAACGTGTGTGTTAAGGGCCGCTAATATTATAATAAGATCCTCTTCATACGTCAGAAGGAGAGCGAAATCTGATCGGCTTATTTTCTGACATGCTTGCAGAGAAAGGCTCACCAGAACACAGTTACTGGGTCTTTTCATGTTTTCTGGGTTGTTAGAAGCACCGGGACCCGATTATAGATTATAGCACTTAAACACATGAAAAGTCAGATTTTCACAATATGTCCCTTTTAAAAGTGACTACAAATCTATAAAGAACATTCTAATTTGCAGAAACAATACTAGTTTTAATCCTAAAAGTTTTCTTTTTTAATAGTGCTGGAACTCTCTCACTAAACTCATAATAGTGCATACTGTAAGTTATCTAGTCTGCAAAATCATAAGATATGGTGGGCTTTAATGCAAACATATGGCAGAAGCATGTGAACGCATTTTGTCCATGATATTTGAGGATGATGACATATGGATGCATCTGTGCCCAAAAACATCAAATGATTTCAGAACTTCATTTATGACAAGCATTTTAATCTCCTTTTTAAAAGCTGAAAGTAGTTTTTAACTGTTTCAACTGTTATTTGTATTTAGCACAGTTGTCCTGTGCTGTGTGTGCCTCATCAGATCAGACCTTGTGCATTGTTTATCAGAAAACCACATTTCAATGTATATCTTGCTTAGATATGGACTTATGAATTCCCTTATTTTCATTGCTGAATACCATTCCTCAGCTCTTCTCATCTCGTGTCTGTGAAGCCGCTCACACACACTCCTCTCTCATCAGAAGCTGTGAAGCATGTCTTCGCTCACACACACTCCTCTCTCATCAGAAGCAGAGAACTGGGGAAGCCCTCTCACCTCACACTGCATTCTGACCAATTAGCATATTCATGAGGACCTGCATGCATTATACATGAGATCCTGAGGGAAACAGAGGAATGACACACACACACACGCACATACACACTCACACACGCACATACACACTCACACATACACACGCACATACACACTCAAACACGCACATACACACTCACACATACACACACGCACATACACGCACACACACACTCACACACACACACACAGTGAAAGCAAGCATTACAAACAGAGGAGCAGTATCCAGTCAACATTAATATTTAAGAGGATTTAAGAAAGTTTTGTATGACTTCCAGCCCATTTAAGACATTAATGAACATTTTGTGGTCATCAGTAAATACACTATATGGACAAAAGCATTGGGACACTCCTCTTAATTACTGAATTCAGGTGTGTACATCAAGCCTTTACTCTTGCAGTCTGCATTACAAACATTAGTGAAATAAATGTGTGGTTCTTCTGGAGCTCAGTGAACTCAGTGTGGTCAGGGATAGGAGGGCACCTTTGCAGTAAGTCAGTTCATGGCATTAGATCCCTGCTAGATTTCCCTCAGTCAAGTGGTATTACTGGAAAGTGGAAGCGTTTAGAAACAGCAGCAACTCAGACATGAAGCAGAAGATGTAACGTCACAGAGCGATCCGGTCACGAGTGCTGAGGCGCTGGGTGTGTAGAAGTCTCCAATGCTCTGCTGATTCAATACGGCGTTTCAGAATGTTTGTAAACAATAGGCACCGAGTAACTTCCGGGTGGCAGAACGCGAGCGGCTTCCACTGACTAACTGAAGAGATCCAGCCGGCGACTGCAACAGTTACACAGTTAAAAACGTTGTTGTTGATCAAAGTTGAAACGATGATGAAAACGTGTTGTGTTTGGGGTTGCGCTGCCAGATATACAGCAAAAGCTGTAGGGGTTTCATCGATGTCCTGTGGGTGAGGAGGTTTGTCAGGGATCAATCAGGTTCATTCACACCCACTGCACAAAGATCACAATCACCTGAGTATTAACCACTTGCACCTGTCGTCTAATCACACCACTGAGCACTACAAAAGAGCACACTTCTCATCCAGTCTCTGTCGAACCTTGAACTAGGAACCGACCTGCTTGCATTCTCTCTGTGATTCCTGGATTCGTATACTCTTCTGTTCCAGTGTGACTCTACGGAATTCCAGCACAAGGACTTACCTACTGTGTCTCTACCCAAGACCCTGCGTTTCCTCCTGAATACTCCCCGATTCTCCTGTGATCCTTCCCTGTGTATCCCGGTTTGCACATCCTTTCTACTTTCAAGCATATCTCTGCAAGATATCATCACAATAACAATTCATGCATCTGTCTGTTCATCTGACGCTCACCTGCAATTCTTCTATTAAAGCCTTCTGAATCCAACTTACCTTATTGTCCTCGTGTATATCCTGACAAGGTTATAGCGAGTGGACGTCGTGTCGTCAAAAGTAGGAAATCTTAACGATCCCCTAAATTATATGATTCATCCAGCGTTTACATTTCTGCTGCCAACCCTGCTTGCCCTTCAACTCTGCTTCATGTATTCTCAAAACGGTCCATCTACAAAATCACAGCAGAGCATTTATCTTCCGCCGGGGAAATTCGAGACTAATATTAGTAAACTTGTCTTATCGACCAATCAGTGTTTTTCAACCACGCAAAGGTCAATATAACAGCTGGAGAACAATTATGTCACATAACATTTACCTCAGGAAAGCCATTTAATGACCATGATAGGCTATAGCATGTTATTTTGGCTAGAAAAAAGAGTATTTTGCTAATTATGTGTAGGCCTACTATATTACATATTTATTATATCTTTTACTTGTATCATCAAACACAGTTGTTATTATGATAAAAAAAAAAATTTTTTACATTTTTACTGTCGACGGTGAGTCTCCCTTCCAAGTTGCCATAGGAACGCTTCAGCTTTTGCCACCCGGAAGAACATCTATTACTGTTGTGACGTCATGGTGAATTGTCGTATAGGGGAACAGTTTCAACACTCTGAAAAACACTGGGTTAAAAACAACCCAATTTGGGTTGTTTTCAACCCAAGGGCTGGGTAAATATAGGACAGAACACATGTTAGGTTAATTTTACCTAGCAAAATTGGGTTGTTTATTTAACCCAGCATACCAGGTTGGTTAATTTTTTACTATAGTACTACCTTAAAAAAAAAATATATATATATATATAATAATCTACTACCCAAACACTGGATTGTTACGTCTGACCCAGGATCTGGATTACACAAAAACTACTCTAATACTCTAATACAGGGGTAGGCAACCTAAGGCACGCGTGCCAACACTGGCACGCGGAGGGTTAATCGCTGGCACGCAAGCAAATGCGAGAGAAGTGTATGTATTTCATTCAGATAAAGTAGTCTACCTGCACACAGATCTATATTTTGATGTAATAATTCCTCATAGTAAAAAAAAAAGCTTATTTTATTAAGTTAGGAGTAGAGATGCACCGATTGATCCGCTGGTGACCGGAATTGGCCGATTTTCACGTGAGCGGCCATAACCGGCGACCGGCCGGTCAGTCTGACATATGCCGATTTTGTGCCGGTCAAATGCACTCGGGCTCCACATGATTAACATCGCGCAATATCAGCATCACACGTGCACACGGAACGCACATATAGGAAACCTCGTGAATTACGGCCGTTTCACGCATATTTTTTTCGGCGTGCATGTTAATCAATGAGTGCATTCACACCGGGAGCAGGAGCAGCGCGTGAGCGCCCAACAGGAGCGTCGCGTGAGCAGCAGTGAAGCGGGGGTTTTGCCGCCGAGTCTATTTTGTCTGCGTTGCTCACGCTCAATTAAAGTGAATTCACACTTTTGATGGACAAAATAAATATGATTTCAAACAAAAGTGCCCAAAATACACAGAATGTGCATAGTGTGTTTTAACAAGAACTGGATTAGGTTATGTCAGAAAAGAAAATGAAAACTCAAAAATATTATATAAAATTTACCCATTTAAACTTGTTCTTATTATTTAGTTTGGGTAAAAGGATATGGTATTTTATATATAAAAAAATATATATATATAGAAAATAAATATTTGTGTGTGCTGTAAAGTGGTTAGAAAAAATGAAATCGGAATCGGGTATGGGCAGGTCAAACTCAATGAAAAATCGGAATCGGCCTAGAAAATTGTAAAAATATAAAATCGGTGCATCTTGAGTTATAAATACTATTAAATTGTCTATCTAAATCTAAAACAAATTTCAAGAGAAATATTAAAATTTCTGTACTATTTCTTATGAAAATGTAAAATGTTTGTGTATTTATATGAGTGTGTGTGTGTGTGTGTATATATATACATATACATATACATATACATATATATATATATATATATATATATATATATATATATATATATATATATATATATATATATAGGCTATGTGTGTGTTGTGGCACAGTGATGAACTCGGAAACTTAAAAATGGCACTTTATGACAAAAAGGTTGCCGACCCCTGCTCTAATATGTCAAACCTGCCCTCCCCCATTTTAATCACCCGGGAGTAATGGACTTTGAGGTTTTTGACCACACCACAGGGCATCGCTTTTGCCCCAATTCACTTTGGCTGAACATGCTTTTTTTATAACACTCTAATGCCTTTTCTAACAATTTGACATCACTTTGATCTCTAATTAGAGCAGTAACATCATCTGCATAAGCAGAAAGTTTGATAGGTTGCTTTCTCGTTGCCTAGGTTACTGTGATTGTAAATAGGTGTCGTTTGTGTTTTAACAACGTTTAGCTCAAGAATAGGCTATTGATCTGGGAAGTTGGAATAGCCTATGTGAATATATTGCCATCTTCACTGAACTCCTTGAGTTAAGCACTGACCGCATTTCTTTATATTTCAGTCCAAGTTCAAACATTATGAAGCGCTCCATTAACGTGCGGAGCTCTGAAACACTGCCAGCGGGACAAACAGGACGTGTCTGTCCGAGCTCACTGCAGGTTTTGCGTGCATGGGAACGCAAATGATCTTTGCGAGGGAGCACAAAAGATTTGGAAAAAATATATATTTTTTTCCACCACCACGTCCCTTTAGGGGCTCCGTAGGAACCAGTTTCCCATTATAAAAATAAATTAACCGATCATTTTCTTCCTCTGTGAGTTTCTGTTTAAGAGAGAGACAGAGAGAGAGAGAGAGAGACTTTAAGATCACTTTATTTACAAAAACATTAAAGATTTAACATTTTTAGTAAAAAACAACAACAACTAGAATGAGAGCATTGGATTTAAAAAACAACCACAGAATCTCAAGACATAAAATAGCAAAAAAAAAAAAAAAAAAAAAAGATTTCCCCTCTTTTTCTTACATTTCCTCTATCTCTATCAAAACTCACTCATATACGGGTCATTGATGAATAAGGTTTTTAAAAGTGTAAAAAAATTGAATGGAGATATAACTATATTTGAAACCATGTTTTAGTTTTCCTAGGTGTTAACAGTAAGATTGTGTGGTTTGTACAATCAATTAACACAGTTTTTTGTCATTTTTTACAAGATGGAAAAAATGTGTTACCAAAAAAGTAATTGGGTTTAACCACTGATTTGAAAGTTAAAAGCTGATTTGACATTGATGTTGAGAGAGTGTATAGTGTGTACCACAGAAGAAATATTAAATAACATTATCACTGATCTCATAAATGTAATCATTTATTGGACTACTCTAAACACAGTAAAACACTGCACAGGGAAAGGAGGAAAAGAGCCTCATCTGCTTTATATTTGTATTATTGTAGTTCCTTTAGTTATTAAAAACAGTATTATTCCATTTAAATATTTACTATATCGGTTTTACCGAATGACCTTTTGACACTTCAAAATCTTTAAAATACCTTTATATGTAGTAAAATATAATTAAAACCTTTTGGATTCAGTAAAAGAGATCAAGTTGTAGTACCTTACATACTTTGGATGTTATATATTTGTTTTTTTATTATTATTAAGGCCTTTGGACAAAAAAATGACCCGTCACGTCATTGACCCGCATACATTTGGAGACATCCATCAGTGTCAACATCACAAATACATTTGTTTATGCCCCATTTACCTCTGAAACCATCCAAGTCATTAACCAACTTGTAATAGCTGAACTCTATTTCTACGGGATTGTATTAACCCCTGTAACACTGCAACCACATCAGCTGATCCACCATCATTCAATTTTCTTTTTCGGGACAACCAAATTGCCATTTTGGCTTGCCCAATTAAAAAATATAATAAAACATGAACATCTTTTTTTCCCCTGCTGTATTTAGGCCCATAAATAAAAAACATATGCATAAACACTTCCCCAGGGTCTGACACCACTCTTCTAATGTGTTAAATAATGGCTTTAGTTTCCTGCATCCCACCGAACGGGCCGCCCTCCCCTACCTGCGGGTCAAGGTGTGCTCGTGTCTGTGTGTGGCTATTATCCCATGATCCTCCACTGAAGGTCTCTGGACCTGTTCTCTACAGGAGTGTGTACAGGGACCTCCAGCAGCCTTTGGGGGAAGCGCCTGGCCCAAAACCTCCTGCCACTCAGACTCTCTCACACTCTCAAGCGAGTGCAGATGTGACGCTTTCACACACAGTACTTAAAAAGCTTTTTTCCCTGTGTTAATAAAAAGTCCCAACTGGGGGTCTTAAAGGACAGCCGGCCTCCCTCAGTCTCTCGCCGTATCCCAGTGTCTGCTGAAGAAGCCAGTTCTGGGAAATTAGAGGTGTCCTCAGCCCACCAGACGACTCTAAAGCCAGTCTATTGCTTCTAGTGATTGTCCTGTGAAGAACCCCTAAAATATCTCCTTTAGTGTTCCATAGAGAGAGAGAAATCAGCAATAAATCATGACAGAGTTGATTTTGGGGTGAACTGAGGCCCTTATCACTAGGCAGTGTGTTTCACTGATGATCAGTAGATGTATTATCTGATAGTGGGATGTTGAAAGCAAACAGTGATGACGTGTATCAGCCTCTTAGTTTAATCATTCTGCATGTTTCCCTCTGCCTCGTCTCTGATGTGTCTGTGTCTGAAGTTTCTTCACCACCCTCTGTCTCTCTCTCTCTCTCTCTCTCTCTCTCTCTGCTCCTCCTTCTCTCTCTCTCTCTCTCTCTCTCTCTCTCTCTCTCTCTCTCTCTCTCTCTCTCTCTCTCTCTCTCCCTGCTCCTCCTCTCTCTCTCTCTCTCTCTCTCTCTCCCTGCTCCTCCTCTCTCTCTCTCTCTCTCTGCTCCTCCTTCTCTCTCTCACACACTCTCTCTCTCACACACACTCACACACTCTCTCTCTCTCTCATTAAAACGGTGAGCTCTGGCTTCTAATTAAATCCCACTTGAAAAGTCTGAAAAATTAAATTGATTCAAATTTGCATTTCTGAATAGGGTTTGTTGCTTAAAGGGATTAATAAATTGGCAGAAATAAATGCCTCTCTTTAAACCACACCATCATAGCTCATAAAACAGAAGAAATGAGAATCCTGTCGCCCAACACAACGATCTGTCTGACTGAGAACAGAAGACTCCTAAGCACAGCGCTCTCTAATTCCCTGTATATTCCCTGTATATTCTGTGTTTCTAACGCGTGTGTTTTGCCAGATTTGTGAAGGCTGCATGTGGTGTACCGCTTGAGGAATATGATGCAGAATATCCTGAAACTCACTGTGCGCTGCTAAACATTTAAAACAATATTTCTTCATATCGCATGACTTCATTAGGTCATTCCTACAGCTGAATGGATTGTATGTCCCCATGAAACAACACTGCAGATTTTACATACAGTGTTAACCAACTTTTATGTCACATGGTTTTTCATAGATGTATATGTATTCCAATTAAAGGGGTGGTTGATCATGATTTGACTTCTCTAGCTGTAGTTAGTGTGTAATGTTGCTGTTTGAGCATAAACAACATCTGCAAAGTTACAACACTCAAAGTTCACAGTAAAGGGAGAGATTTGCTTTTAAAGAAATCACTGTTTAAGGACTACAACAAACGGCTGGTAGAGACTACACCACACTCCTCCCGTTAGTGACATCACCAACCCTAGAATTTACATAAACCCCGCCCCCTGAACACGGTTTATAGATTATCAAGACAGAATATGCTAATCAATGACTAGAAGATAACTATACATCAGCTTCATAAATTCATCAACTAACCATTCAGAAATGTCCTGTTGCTTCTACATGTTTCACTTCTTCTAGAGTCTCTCCATCATTCTGACTCCGGTTTGAACATAAAAGGCTAAAAGTTGTTTAAATTTTCAGTGTGTGTGTGTGTGTGTGTGTGTGTGTGTGAGGTAAAAGGACACAATCTGTTGAAGCTCCGCCCCCTGTGCTGGGAGCAGCAGCTCATTTGCATTTAAAGGGACAGACACAAAACGGTGTGTTTTTGCTCACCCTCAAAAAGTGACAATTTTAACATGCTATATAACACTATCTGTGAGGTATTTGAGCTAAAACTTCACACACACACACTTTGGTGACATCAGAGACTTATTTTACATCTTGTGAAAAGGGCATTATACCACCCCCTCAAAACAACCTCATAACATCTAGTACCATACGAATAATTAAATGTTTTTTGAATGTGTAAATCTATTAAATTAGTGTATGGCCCTCAAACCGTTCCATTGGTGCTTCTTGCCCTTTAAATCTTAAGCGTCACATGTCTTGCTTAGTGACATCATTTCCTTGAAGGGAAAGCAACTCCAAGAACAAAGTATATCTTTTATAAACTTTTCTCTTTTCCTAAGTTTCCTAAGTTTTAGAAGACAAACAGCGTAAATCATGCAAGTCCACTTTATACTGGGCATGAAAACGTTTTATATGTCTATATAATTTTATATGTCTATTAAAATTCTTCCTAAATGTAAATCTTCTGCTAGCGTGTTCTTTCTTAGCTAGTAATAGACTTTATAACTTAAAAAAGGTAAGTTGGGCAAACAGTTTCATAGAATGTGAATGTGCAGTCTGGAGTATTTGTCCAGGATTATTAGGTGATCTTAGCCTGAACTTGATGAGTGTGTTTTTGATATGTGTGGTCATTCTCCGCTTCAAACCCTCAGCTGGAGCTTCTTCTCTGTGTGTGTGTGTGTGTGTGTGTGTGTGTGTGTGTGTGTGTGTGTGTGGATGTGACGGCACACACACCTGTCAAATCTGTTCCCACAGATCTAAAACATAATCTTGATTATGGGTTTATCATAGTGTTTTTGGATAAAGCAATCTATACACAGTGTTGCTGTGTCCAATCCAATAATGCGTCAGGAAAGAGATGGTCAGGATCACAGCTGACATCACTTCCTGTTCAGATGTCACATGGAGAAGAAGAACCGGGTGTCTGGCTAGAATGACTTCATCTCCCCCTGCTGGCCATATCTGCAACTACAGCCGAAAGACTGTCTGTCTCCACTACAGTTTTCCTGAACTGCTAAAACACTAATCTCCATTCTCTGAACCAAATCCTCAATAGCCTAAACCAATCTGTCGAATAAATCACTCTTTCTGCAAAACCTTAAACAAGTTCAGGCAGTTTGACACTGTTTGCAAATCTCATGCGCTCTTTTTGCAAAACTCTAAACACATTCTCACTCACTAAAACACAGTTTGCAGTGTGATGAGCTAGTTTTGCAGAACACTAAACACAGGAAAGCAAAAGTTGAGCACAACTGAAACACAGCTGTCATCGTTTACACACAACCATTCAAAACTGTTTACTTTTTTTCTAATGGGACAGAATATAAGCCAGTTGAAGATGCAGAGATGATGGCACGTCCATCAGCAGTGGAGGAAGAGTGTGGATACGAGGAGGAAGAGGAGGCCAAGAGTAGGACCATGTTCTTGTCCATGAGGGAGAGAGGACAACGAGTTCAACATCATTCAACAGATTCTCTGTGGCCACTATAATCACAACATTCAGAGAAGAGAACAGGGTTTTACACTGTATTTTCATCATTTCAATGAGTAATTCGGCTTTGTCAGTATAAAGAAAAGCTTTCCTAACATACAACATTTTGTGTATTTTACTGTACGTAATTTCCATTACTATTTTTACTACATGTGTATGTTTGTTTTTTATATGTTGTAGAATTGCCAGACCACACCACATCAGGGTGGAGGAACTGCTGTGTTCTCTCTTGATATGGTCCAGAAACCAATGCAATCCGACTCCGTGAAATTCAGCAGAGTTATTGAGGACAATTTCAATTTTGAAGGAATCAACACTGACCGTGTTCTCCAACATAACCGCACACGCATGAAGCAAGTACACAGATACCGCTTGACTTTGAGCGCAACTCTGAACGGGTCAAAGATGATTAGATTAGATTACAAAACTTTATTAATCCCTGTAAGGGGAAACACCACTGCACATTACAAAGAAACATTAAAAACAACAACAATCAGTACATACAATACACAACTTCATTAAAAACACTGAGGCATTACTAATGAGCGTAATCACTTAATGAGCTTTTAAGTCCCCTAAAGATACAGTGTAGTGGATGACCTTTGCCCTTGTTCTCTTCTCCACAGAGACCTCGAGTGAATCAGGATTAAGGCCAATAACCGAGCCAGCCTTTCTAATCAGTTTATTAATCGTGTTTTTATCATCTACAGTGATACTACATCTCCAACACACACTGACCATGATTCCCTGATAAACTCATGAAGAAGCCTCTTACTGACACCAGTAGAGCTCAGCTTCCTCGAGAAGAAGAGTCCTGATCGCGGCTTCTTACAAACAGCCTCACTGTTCTTCTTCCAGTTTAATTCACTGTCCAAATGGACTGAACTATCTCTATTTTCTGACCTTTAAAGGGGTGGTTGATCATGATTTGACTTTTCTAACTGTAGTTAGTGTGTAATGTTGCTGTTTGATCATAAACAACATCTGCAAAGTTACAGCGCTCAAAGTTCAAAGCAAAGGGAGAGATTTGCTTTTACAGAAATCACTGTTTAAGGACTACAACACACGGCTGGTAGAGACTACACCACACTCCTCCCGGGTTAGTGACATCACCAACCCTAGAATTTACATAAACCCCGCCCCCTGAACACGGTTTATAGATTATCAAGACAGAATATGCTAATCAGTGACTAGAAGATAACTACACATCAGCTTCATAAATTCATCAACTAATCATTCAGAAATGTCCTGTTGCTTCTACATGTTTCACTTCTTCTTGAGTCTCTCCATCATTCTGACTCCGGTTTGAACATAAAAGGCTAAAAGTTGTTTAAATTTTCAGTGTGTGTCTGTGTGAGGTAAAAGGACACAAGCTGTTGTAGCTCCGCCCCCTGTGCTGGGAGCAGCAGCTCATTTGCATTTAAAGGGACAGACACAAAACGGTGCGTTTTTGCTCACCCTCAAAAAGTGACAATTTTAACATGCTATATAAAAATATCTGTGGAGTATTTTAAGCTGAAGCTTCACACACACACACTCTGGGGACATCAGAGACTTATTTTACATCTTGTGAAAAGGGCATTATACCACCGCTTTAATTATCACAGGTAATATCACTTATTTTTCTTCTAAAATCAACGATCAACTCCTTAGTCTTCTCCACATTCAATTGTAGGAAATTTTCATCACACCATGTAACAAATAACTCCAGCTCTCTTCTATAGATCTACGACATCAGTGTGTGCCAGAAACCCTCAGCGCTGTCCAGTTCTTCTAGCCTACAGTCACTGTAAATGTTGTAATGTTGTAGTGTGTGTAAATCAGGAGTGCATACAAAGACACAATTTTAAAATCTGTCTTTCAGGATCACTGAGTACAGTAAATGTTTTCATTTTTATTTACAGAGAGTGTTTGAACTGGATTCCATGCAGAGGCCCATGAGTGAATGTCAGGAGTGGACTGGCCATCTGGAGCACCGGGATGCGAAACGACCCCCATTCATCCCGAAATAAGTAATATAACCATTCCAATGACTCCGAAGCTGTTCAGTTAAGGTAAAAAAAGTTACTTAGTTCACCTTTAAAAGCAAATAAGTGACTCTAAAAAATCTAACACCCAGCAATGTGTAATTTCTTTGCATCTCCTTTCGAATACAACATTCAAATTACTAGACAAAAAATTATATCCTGAGAAAAGTGGATTTTGAGGGTTTTTCGCCATACACCTCCATTCATTCTGCACTCGTCCTGTGAGCGCCCTCATGTGGAATCAAAGTGGAACTGCAACCATTTCAGAAGCCGGAAGTGTACTGAGAGTGAAACTTCTCGCCTTATTAGACATTCTCTCCGTTACTCCCCCTGGTGGAGAATGGGAATAATTTCCCCATGGTTAAATGGTTGCACTTATAATAAAAGCAAGATACACCAGAGTTTGTTTAGCTGTTTCTGGTTACTCTCTTGCTTTACCTTTTTCTGCCTTTTCCTGATGGAGTCGTGTAGTTTGGGTCGCTTATTTGTCCAATCTCAGGTATGTGGATGGGTGTAAAGTGGTATGTGATTTTTTTTTTTTGTGTGTGTGTGTTATGTTGGTGTGTAACCTAAAGCCTGTTCTGCAGTCACTACAGTGCAGTGAGGGCATGTTGCAGCATGCAGTCATTTCATATACGGTGTCCTGACGCAGTGAGTATGATCTCTTTGGGGGATTCTTTTATGATTTAAAAAGTGCTTAAAGTGCAGGTTGGGGGTGTGCCTAACAGTGTGTTTCCAGCTCGGAGCCGTGTAAGCGCATCTGTAATCAGCAGGATACACGGACCCAAACTACGCTGCTGTTTTTGTCTCCCTTATAATTTTGCTGTGTTTTTTTTTCTATTTATTTTTATGGAATTTGTAATTTAAGTGGGTTCTCTCTGGGACATCTGAAGGGGGGTATTTGGCCCACCTCCATTTGGGGTGTAGTGTTAAACACACTTGAGTGTGGATTTGTTTCATTGCCTTTGTAGTGCGGGACACTAGCGTGTGGGTGTAGTGAGTGATTATTTACAAGGTGGGTCAGAGATTCTTTCTCCTGTTAGTGTCTTCGATTAACCCCAGTCTTTATTTATTTTATTTTTTCTTTCTTTTTCTTTATTTTAAATGCCTTCCTTTTTGTATTTACATGTAGGTAATTAAGAGGTAAATGTTTGGAAGGTATTTATTAGTGAATGTGGTGTTGTTTTTTTTCAATGTGAGAAGATTTTATGTAATAAGTTTATTTTAATTGTCAGAACCATCTCAGTCCTCTTTGTGAAGAACGAACCTGTGTTGTCTGAGTATATCCTAACTCAACAACTAGTAAATTAAAATAATAACCCCTATTGAATTATATTGTTTTCATCCAAAAACGAGTTCCTTGTTTTATGTTTATCTTTAACTTAATAATTACATAATTTAAGATTTTGATGATACTCTAATGTTTAAAATTTGATAATTTGCATGTTATAGTGTTTGAGAGTGTTATAGTGTTCACACACACACACACACACACACACACACACACACACACACACACACACACACACACACACACACACACACACACACACAAACACAAACACACACAAACAATCTCCTCCTCATCCTCATAAAGCTCTGCTGACCTGCTCCCAGAAGATGACATGAGGCCTGTGGACATCAGTCAAGTGTAATGTCACCTGATAGCCTAATAGTGTGCCATGAGGATTCGTGTTAATGCAAAATAGTTTCAGTCTTGATTCAGGAGTTGTGCAGCTGAGTAGTGTAGTTTACTCTGGTGAGTAGTGTAGTTTACTCTGGTGAGTAGTGTAGTTTACTCTGCTGAGTAGTGTAGTTTACTCTGCTGAGTAGTGTAGTTTACTCTGGTGAGTAGTGTAGTTTACTCTGGTGTGTAGTGTAGTTTACTCTGCTGAGTAGTGTAGTTTACTCTGCTGAGTAGTGTAGTTTACTCTGGTGAGTAGTGTAGTTTACTCTGGTGAGTAGTGTAGTTTACTCTGCTGAGTAGTGTAGTTTACTCTGCTGAGTAGTGTAGTTTACTCTGGTGAGTAGTGTAGTTTACTCTGGTGAGTAGTGTAGTTTACTCTGCTGAGTAGTGTAGTTTACTCTGGTGAGTAGTGTAGTTTACTCTGGTGAGTAGTGTAGTTTACTCTGCTGAGTAGTGTAGTTTACTCTGGTGAGTAGTGTAGTTTACTCTGGTGAGTAGTGTAGTTTACTCTGCTGTGTAGTGTAGTTTACTCTGCTGAGTAGTGTAGTTTACTCTGGTGAGTAGTGTAGTTTACTCTGGTGAGTAGTGTAGTTTACTCTGGTGAGTAGTGTAGTTTACTCTGGTGAGTAGTGTAGTTTACACTGCTGAGTAGTGTAGTTTACTCTGCTGAGTAGTGTAGTGTAGTTTACTCTGGTGAGTAGTGTAGTGTAGTTTACTCTGGTGAGTAGTGTAGTTTACTCTGCTGTGTAGTGTAGTTTACTCTGGTGAGTAGAGTAGTGTAGTTTACTCTGCTGAGTAGTGTAGTTTACTCTGCTGAGTAGTGTAGTTTACTCTGCTGAGTAGTGTAGTTTACTCTGGTGAGTAGAGTAGTGTAGTTTACTCTGCTGAGTAGTGTAGTTTACTCTGGTGAGTAGAGTAGTGTAGTTTACTCTGGTGAGTAGTGTAGTTTACTCTGGTGAGTAGTGTAGTTTACTCTGCTGAGTAGTGTATCTTACACTGCACCAAGATGACACCCCTGACCAGCTGATCTGCTGTCTTGATAGTTTTATATTAATAATGTTGTGTGTCTTAATGTTTTTCTGTTTGTTTGTTTTTTCGTTTAACAAATATGACCTACTATATGTTGTGTTACTTAAAATAAATGTTTAAATAGCATTTCTTTTTGTATTGTGTTATATGTTTATGCTAAGTGGTGTTAAATATTCTTCTGCACATTAATGAGTTATGATGAGTTATGATGTGGGATGTGGTGGTCCAGAAAGTAGATGTAGAAGAGGGAGAGTTCAGTGAGGAGGAGGAGAGGAAGACACTGGCTGATGTGTGATAGTCCTGGCCAGAGCAATGTCACACACTGAACATCTTCTCACATTCTGGATGGTGTGGAAACACACGAGTAACACTCGAGGACGTGTGACGTACATGTAGGAGTAGCGTAAGCTCTGACGCTCTGACGTAAGCTTCTTCGGGTTTGATGGACTTCCACAAAAATATTCCCATTCACTCCCATTATAAAGCTTGGAAGAGCCAGGACATGTTTTAATATCACTCAGATTGTGTTCGTCTGAGAGAAGAATGTCATACACACCTAGGATGAGCTTGAGGGAGAGTAAATCATGGGCTTATTTCCCTTTCATAGTCTTTAACATTGTTCTCAAGATGACAATACTCTTCTCTCTGTTCATTAGATCTTTCAGAGATGCCACATTATGTAAAATGAGTTTATATTGCTCTAGCATTGGCCAAGAAAGCTATTGTTCCACATCGCAAAACTAAACAATTATTAAATATTAACCCTGTTTAGACATATATATTATTATATTTCATTGTATGTCATTTAAAAAAAAACTGAAGTAGATTATATGTAATGTTTTAATGTATTTATTATTTAAATATCTATATAGTGGAATTAATTTAAGCCTTAACTTTATATTTTAGATATTAATTTCTGTATTTTTGATTGTGTAAAGTAGATTACATGCCGGCATGGATTTCCCCCCTTTTTCTGTCGTTTGTCTCTTGTCTTTTTTCTCTTTGTTGTAAAATAAAATGATAAATTATCTTCATTTTAAACATTTTTCTTGTTGAACTCACTCAGTGTTTT
The DNA here is from genome assembly GCA_021464565.1 of Rutilus rutilus. Taxonomy (NCBI): domain Eukaryota; kingdom Metazoa; phylum Chordata; class Actinopteri; order Cypriniformes; family Leuciscidae; genus Rutilus; species Rutilus rutilus. The sequence continues at coordinate 1,469,734 of JAJAQA010000016.1, read as the reverse complement.
TGGTTATACCAGCTCAATTACATGGAGTAGATTTTAATATATTCGCTTTACTCAAAAACACATAAAACAACTCTTGATTTGAATATTTCCTCTCGCAAAGCATGCTGGGAACTACAGATCCACAGCCCAGTTTCAGTTAATGAGCTTGTAGTCCCAACACATAAAGACCATGAGCAATGACGGTCTTAAAACAGGAATTATGATATAATATCATCAGTGTTCTCGCAGATTCACGTTTTTGAAGGTTATGCAGAGATGATCACGGTTTCTACATTATTCAACGCTTGGATCTCAACTTCCCAGTACAATCACTCTTTTATTTGCATTTATCTTCTGAAATGTTGCTAAAGCCATCCGTATCTACAGTTTTGCACATAACTCATGCACTTTAATGCACAGGAATGATCTGATTGACATTCGTTTCTTAGCAATTCTGTGTGATCAAGTTGTGTGTACAGTGACTACTGAAAGAAGAAGACGTCACACACATTCTCATAACCGCTGTTATTAGTGAACATATGCATAAATCTCACACACATTTCACACAGCCAATGAGCAGAGCAAGAAACAGAGACATGAATTCTGTGGTGATACATAATATAACATTTTACTTCTACATTATATGTCCATATAGCAACACTGTTTTCATAACTGGCCATGTCACATTAACCCTTTCAAACGAATGCACTGGAAGAGCAGAGACATGCTGACAGCGCTCCAGAGGCTGTTATGGCACTGGCATTCATATATATATATATATATATATATATCTATACTATAGGATGTATGATACATGTTGAAATGAGTGCATAGATTGTGAATATCATTGGTGTAGAGGCACTACTTAGTTCATATTAATAATGGTGCATAATGCTAACAATATTGTAGAAATGTACGTTTTATATCATAAGTACTACAATGTTGTAAAAAGTATGACATTAAAGCACATGTGAGTAAATAGTTTAAAAATGCATATTATAAAAAGGAATCCATGTTTCAGGATCTAAGCATGAATCCACAGGCTTGTTCTCAGATGCTCATGGTGGACTGGATGAACTGGGAGACGAGACACAACACAGACATTAATGTTATAACCAGCGAAAGCTTGAGGATCATTTACATTAGCTAACGACTGACCATTAAAGTCACTCGCTTCATAAGAATGTTTTATAAAACAATGACAACTGCAATAGGACAAAGACACCAATGTTCAATCATTTAGTAAATGTATTGCAGCATAATGTGGATCTCAGGGTCACATGACTATAAGGACACGGTTAAACAGGACTGGGTGAGTGAAGTCAACATTTAAATACAATGCTATATTTAATGACTCTTATAAAAGGCCTAATTTCTGGCCACTTGATGAGCAAACCATCACAAACGCCTGAACTTATGAAATCAATATGACATCAGCACTAGAAACCCAGAGCACTTTGCTTTTCTTTAGAGGTTATATAATTATATAGACTATATCATTATCAAACCAGTGTCTATCACAAGCTGATTTACAGGTTACGTTTGACTCAAACTTAATGTTATTTAAAAAATACGCCCTCTTGCCGTAAAGTAAGACTTTTCCTCATGATATTAATATGTTCTGTAATGTTTTTAATACTTACATCATCGTACTGAAATGTGGCCACTCCCTGTTGAGCCTGATCCCGCTTCCTGAACGCATCTGATCACGGGACACATGAACACTGATCACTTCAAACCATTACAAACCATCATTATAGTGGAGGAGTTCGTGTGATCTGGAACCACTAAAGCTGATGTTAATAGTTGACATGAATACTGATCACTTCATTCATTCACTTTAAACCATTTAAACAATAGCAGATGTGTATGATGGAGGCTCGTGGTAGACATGATTCACCCTATATTTTACTAAATGGAATCAGAATTTAAGACAAAATAAAATCATGAAGATTCTCCATACTCACCAGTCAGGCTCCTGAGTTTGACACAGCAAGCCACATAATCATCAAACGAGATCTTCCCGTTAGAGCTGTAGCGCTTGATGATGGAGTTGATGGCCTGAGGACTGAGTCTGTACCCTGAACACACACACACACACACACACACACAGCTTACTCTCACATCCTCACACTAATCGACATCATCAAGTCCAACTGCATCAACACTGTTTTCGTCCCTGATTTGCGTCTCCAAGAAGCAGAAATAAAATCCTCTACAGATATTCTAGACTTGGATCTAGTGATTGTATTTTAAAACGGGGCTGATGATGTATTCGCAGATCACAACTTCATTACTCTTCAACTAAAGCACCGGACATTCTTCACAAACATAATTCTACCATTGATTTCCTCAGATCATATATACAATGTTGGCTATATGACTTGTGGTAATTCACTGGAAGCTGCCATCTGACAAACTATTATTTGCTGCAGGTTTTTTTTTTAATATAAATATAAATATATATATATATACAGTACCAGTCAAAAGTTTGGAAACACTACTATTTGTAATGTTTTTGAAAGAAGTCTCTTATGCTCATCAAGCCTGCAGTTAAAAAAAATAAAAAAATAAAAAATAAACAGTAATATTATGAAATATTATTACAATTTAAAATAATGGTTCTCTTTTTTAATATATTTTAAAATGTAATTTATTTTTGTGATGCAAAGCTGAATTTTCATCAGCAAGTACTCCAGTCTTTGGTGTCTTATGATCCTTCAGAAATCATTCTAATATGATGATTTGATACTCAGTTATTATCAATGATGGAAACAGTTGTGCTGTTTAATATATATTTTTGGAATACTTTTTTCAGGATTCATTGATGAGTAAAACGTTAACAGCATTTATTCATAAAAACAGCATTTATTCAAAATAATAACATTTCTAACAATATAAATCGTTACCATCACCTTTTATCAATTTAACGCATCCATGTTGAATTAGAGTACTAATTTCTTTTTAAAAAAAATAGTTATTGTTCCCAAACTTTTGAACGGTAGTGTATATTGTTACAAAAGATTTCTATTCTAAATAAATACAGTTCTTTTTAACTTTTTGTTCATCAAATAATCCTGAAAAAAGTATCTCAGGTTATAAAAAAATATTAAGCAGCACAACTGTTTCCAACATTGATCATAAATCAGCATATTAGAATGATTTCTGAAGGATCATAAGACACCAAAGACTGGAGTACTTGCTGATGAAAATTCAGCTTTGCATCACAAAAATAAATGACATTTTAAAGTATATTAAAAAAGAGAACCATTATTTTAAATTGTAATAATATTTCATAATATTACTGTTTTTTTTGTTTGTTTTTTAACTGCAGGCTTGATGAGCATAAGTGACTGGTACTGTATATATATTATATATATATATATATATATATATATATATATATATATATATATATATATTTGAATGAATTTTGTTTCTTTAAATCAGTTGAATGAATGACTCATTGACTCACTCATAACGACTTCACTTGTTTCATTACTGGATGAGTCAGTGTTTCTGCACGAGTCTCTTGAGTAACCGCCGCTTGTCTCCACCTACTGGTGTAACAGTGTAATTCATACAATATTTTTTTGAAGCGCCAAATTACTTTCAAAAGGTGATTTACTGTATTCTGATCACTACCGCAGACATCAGTGTTTATATCTGAACTATAAACTTTTCTCCCAGAACTTCTGTGATAATCTGAATGATTGTAAGACAGAAATAACGAGACTGTGTGTTAGTGAAGCTGTTTCACATCTGTTTATGACCACGGCTCTCTCTGGACCAGAACACACATCTGAATGTTCGCTGTGATCGGACTTGTCAAAGGGTTATTTATGATTCGACAGAGATTTAGGAATAAGATCATGTGAGTGTTTGAACTGAGCTCTGTTAGACACAGATGGTGAAGCGTTACCCATAGAGGTGATGGCCTGGGTCATCTCCTGCGGGTCGACGGTGCCGCTCATGTCCCGGTCGATGCTCATGAAGTGCTGCTTCCAGCCGCTCAGGACCGCCCACAGCTCCTTGAACTCAGGGAAGCCCATAGAGCAGGACATGTCTCGCTGACCACAGCTCAGTTATGGAAACACACACTCAGGTACAGGTAAAGTCTCGTGCGTAACGGGTCTGAAACCCTTCAGAGTGTCTGTCAAGTTTGTTTTTATTTATATGGCATATTTTAAAACGGCACACATAAACTCAAGATAAAGAGACGAGGGCGAACCGCACATTCATGACAGAAGCTCACAATCAATTAAAAGCTAAAGAAAAAAGTAGGTTTTAAGAGAAGATTTAAAAAGCGTTACGGACTGTGGGGATCTGATGTAAACCGGGAGGCCTGATCTCCTCTATGCTTTAACTGTGATCTGAGGACCGACACAAGTCTCGGATCGCCAGACCTCAGGTCTCGGGTGGGATTGTGTGGACAGAGAAGCTCAGACTAATAGCTCAGTGCCAGATTATTTAAGGGTTTAAAAACAAAGAGAAGAATTTTAAACTCAATTCTGAAATGCACAGGTAGCCAGTGCAGAGATCTCAACATCGGAGAAACGAGATCAAATTACGTTTTCTTGTGAGGAACTTTGCAGCGATGTTTTGTGCTAATTGGAGACGAGCAATAGAGTGTTTGATCATGCCATAGTAAAGAGAGCTCGATTGGATAGCAATCTCTACGGTTTTCTCAGGCAGAGAGGGTTTAATAAGAGAGGGAAGACGTAGCTGGAAGAAACAAGAACTAATTGTTTTTCAAATTCGAGGTTCTGATCCCAGAAAACACCTTAACGCAGGATGAAGTAAAGGGAGAACGGTAACCCAGGTCAATGTTACAGCTCTTAAAGTTTCCATGGGGGCCGAAGACTATAACCTCGGTTTCAGATTCATTCAGAAATAAGACATTTAGAGAAAACCACATTATCACTTCATCTATCCTCCACCTCCACGTCGTTAAATATGATTAAACCAACTGAGGACAGTTCCCTGGATGCCCACAAAACGTTCTAGTCGGGATAAGAGAATTTTATGATCAACCATATCAGAAGCCGAGGTTAGGTCTAACAGTGCTAGGACCACAGAGTCAGTCGCTAACAGTATATCGTTAAAAACCCGTAATAAAGCCGACTCGTGCTGTGCAGAGGCTTAAAGCCAGACTGGAAAAGTTTCAAACATTTGATTTGAGAAAAGAAAAGACTGGAGTTGAATGAGAAACGTTTTCTCCAATGCTTTGGTATTAAAAGGAAGTGTCGAGATAGGTCGAAAATGATTAAAATCCCTATCATCAAAGTGAAGGTTTCTTGAGAAGAGGTGTAACAGTAGCTTGTTTTAGGCTGTCAGGGATAGTCCCCGTGCTCAAGCATTTATTCAGAAAATACACTAAACATGGTCCAACCCAATCAAAAATTGGTTCGGGGAGAAAGAACATCACGACAGCAGAAGGAAGCTTTAAACGGGCAATCGTTTCTCTGAGAGACAGAAGAGAAACTGGGTCAAAAACACTCCATACGTCTGAAGAACAGCACAGTCCAGCTGGAACATTAGCAGATCTTAGAGAGGTGATCTTCTCACAGACAAACCTCTTACAGCATCACATTTACTGAGGATTTATTTATTTAGATTTCATGTCTGCATGTCTTCAGTGTGAGCGAGAAGGATACGTCCAGCATGCTGATCATCAGTCTACACGTCTCAATGTTGAAGGCTGCAAGACAAAGGACGTGTTACAAACAAGTTATGAATCTGCAGATCCTTTCAGTTCGCAACTGTGTGAACGTCTGTGCATTCTGCTCCTCTGCTGAGTGAAGTTAAACGTTCTTACGTCTGTATCCACCGGAGAAGTTGGCCTGAGTCAAACACGCCTGCAGCTCTTCTGCAGATATCTGGCCATCCTGAACAAAACAAATTACATATTAGAATACTGATAACATTTAGAATTACATAATTAGGGATGCACCGATATCAAAATGTTGGTTGATACCGATAACCGATAATTTTTTGTTTTTGAAAGCAGATAACCGATATATATATTGGCCGATAAATCTAAATCCGAATTGTTATTAGGGCTGTGTAATCAAATTTTGATTTCGATTTCGACTCCCAACGATCATCCAAAATAGTACAATCGAGTTAAAAACGATTATTTTGCTATGATCTGTTTTGCAAGAACACTCTTATTTTGTCTTGTGTTCTGAATGACACGCGTACACGCAAAAAGTACAATAAATGTTCAAATTTAGATTTTTTTAAGAACTGTTGAAAGATGTCTTTTTAATAAATGCGACACGTTCCCAAAGTCATGTGAAATAATCGTGTTACATAATCGTGATTTCAATACTGACCAAAATAATCGTGATTATGATTTTTTTCCTCATAATCGAGCAGCCCCCAATGTCATATCATTTTTGAGTTCTCACCATTAAAACTTATGACCCAAACACACAATTACGATGTTCTCATGATAATGTTCTGTAGCTGATATGACAGACTTGAGCTGCACATGTTGACCTGAACCGTATTTTCCTCTTTGAAGTGATTTTCAATCATATTTCAAGCACTTCAAACCCATCATGTTGAACATCTGAAGAGTCTCAGCTGAAGGAAATAATACATTATTTATCAGCTTTAATATATCGGCCAAATCTTCTTATCGGACCAATAACATTCAAAATGAATAATTATCGGCCGATATATCGTGCATCCCAATACATAATATTCATATCAGAAAAAATACAGACACTGTTCAGCAGAATGAAGTGAGAAGTAGCTAATTATGTAGTTAATTATGTAATGGATGTAAACGTTCTATGAGGAAGATATGCATATCCACATGGATTTCCAGGGAATGTCTGAGCAGAAGAGGCGAGCTCTTACTTGTCCTGCGACTGTAGTGAAGTATCCGTACAGAGGATCCTGTTGCTGTCCGGGGAATCCTCCGGGAAACTGCAGGGAAACAGGGAGAGCGCTGTCGTTACAGAGAAGGCTTTAGGATTGCGTGGCATTTTTCCACAGAAGAAAGAAACCGTAAATTTTAAAAGCATATTTTACAGACAGAACGGTAATAAACTGCTGACTGTAAGTTACGTTCCCGTACACAGTGAAACACCATGAATGCTCTAACAGCACATTATACATAACTGTACTGTAGAATACTGTCAAATTTATTCATTTTCAAGTAAACACTTACTGTATAATTTACAGTAAGATGATATCTCAATGAGACATCACATTATAGTTTGTATAAGGCAGCGGCTATTTGCACTAAATAGTGACAGACAGTCTAAATAAACGGCAACAAAAAGTATTTTCTTTGCACTAAGTTCAAGTAGTTCTTCTCATATGATATTAACACTAGCTTGGGGCGGCAGTGGCCCAGTGGTTCATGTGGTTTGTCTACAAACCAGAAGGTTGGTGGTTCAATCCCCGGTTCCACCTGACCAAGTGTCCATGAGCAAGACACTATTATATGCTATAAATACTAGCTGTACATCTCAGTGTATTGTAGGATGTTATAAACCAGCACACAATGGATGGTGTTTTATTGGGAAATTACTTGTGCCATCCCTACCCGATAAACACTGAACTCCCACTATTAAACCCTAACCCACGATTAAATCACTGATCGGCACTTTATTTCCACTTTTCGAATCGTATCTTTTAAATAAATCTCTCTGAGCTGATGATCGATAGGGTTAGGGGAGAAGAATGAGTTTGGATTCACACTGGTGTCTAAAGCGGCCGTCACTCGTCTCTCTCCACACACACTGATCCTGTTATCAGACAGGTTTCTTCTGTAGTTCTGTCTGTCAATCAAACACTGGTGGGCGGAGCTAGTGGCCACACGCCGGCGGATTTGCTGTCTTTTACTGAGTAGGATTATTTTGTATAAATACACACACATGCATGTATATATTTAAGAAAAATGTGTTATTTATATATAAAATATTTCTATATAATATAAATTATATATACACATGCAAATATTTCTTAAATATATAAATGCATGTGTGTGTATTAATTTATAGATACACATGTATTCTGTAAACACAAACTTTTATTGTGGATGCTATTAATCGTTTCACAGCCCTAATTCCATTTATAATCATTTAATTTTGTTTCTTATTTTTGTAATGAGTACTTTAGGTGTTTCGTGTCACATATTATGGTTTTTACTTAAAGGTGCTCTAAGCGACGTCACGCGTTTTTTAGGCCAAACATTTTTTTGTCACATCCAGCAAACCTCTCCTCACCCTCCACTCGCTGCCTGTCCCCTGAACACACTGAAGCGCGGTCTCTGCACACACCACAGGCTACACACACGGAGAGAAAAACAAACTGGGCCAACCCGCACCACAAAACACAACACACTGTTCCAGCCAATCACTGAAGAGAAGGGTTTGTGTTGTGGTATGGGGGGTTAGTGCGCGGGTGAGGAGGGGGGAGGGTCGAGCTAGCCTCCGTTTTGATTGACAATACTTTAAATGTCAACAAGAAGTGATGTGAAGTGATTGTCGTGTGTGTTGTGATGGTGTTTTGTCCATCTCCAAACTCCATGTGCCTGTCATTTTCACCATCTGTATTATCACCATGGTTATTATATTTAATAGAGAAAAAGCTGACTTTAGTAGTTCAAGAAAATTGGTATATTAACAATAGATATTATAATTTCATGAAATTCATAGTATTCAGCTTTTAAGCAAGAATACTTTCATATTGTACTTCATTATTTATAAAGGAGAAGTGAATATAACTGTGAAGCGTGAGAACAGGAAATGTAGAAATCAAGGTTTCGCATTCGAATCTGAAAGCTTGTAGGTTTAAAACATTTGAAGCCATCCATTACTTCTGTGTCCTTGAGCAAGATACTAGACTTTTTATTTAAAGTCCCCCTGTAGTCAATCCTTTTATCCCTTAAAACTCATCTTTGATCACCAAAATTACATATTTAAGTGTTTTTTTCCTTAAAAATCTTCATGCCTTAAAATATCTTGAATGTAACTCGACACCCTTGCCTCATTTAGCATGCGTGGTTCTATGAATATGCAAATGAGCCCCGCCTCCACTCACTCACTCAGAGATCCACTGGTTGACGATCACACGTTGATCTGATTGGTTACAAGGTAGTTTGTGACGTCAGAAACACCAGCGATTTCAAAGCGTGTGTTTGAGACTGTCTTTGGTTCACTGCAGTTTTAAGGAGGAAATACTCAGCAATGGTGTCGACTTATGAACTTACACATGCTTTGTCTTACATAGGGCTGGGCGATAAAACGATAACGATAATTATCGCGATATAATTTCTCTCGATAAAAAGATATCAAGAGTTCGATAAATGTTCGATAATGTTTATGTGCCAAAAGCGGAACGAAACTCATTTGAACCGCGCGCCACACGGACCATCTATCCGCTCGGCTCAAAGTCCAAACGGCAGCACAGCCATAGACGGTATAAGAAGTGGACAGAGCCATCTCACTGGAACTCAATCGAGACAAGTTAAGCCCATTTTTAGCGATTTTTTAGGACTTCCGTTCCTGACGCGCAGACTCACACTGAGCTTGACGACGTAGATGTGACGTGAGCAACCGTCTGTCTTCTAGTAGCTGTGCCGAGAAATCTGAATCATTCCCTTCTGAAACTCGCAGAGACGGAGAGTGTGAGTAGGAGCTGTCCATGAGCTAGGAGCAGGAGAAACTTTTGCTAGGTATTCTGATTAATTATTTTGTAATTTTGCCTCCACGTCCCCCCGATCGCCCGCGAGCTTCTCCTCCTGTCCATACGGTAATCTCTCTACTGTGCGACAGAGAGTCGCGTGGTTATGACGCAATCGTTAGCCTACTTTTACAAAAACTGCTTCTACGGGGCCATAACATAAGCTACAAGGTAATGGAGCATTTTATACATTGTCGTGTTTCTTTAGAAATAAATAATGGACAAATGGAGTCTTTAAACGCCTCAGATGTGAAGTTATTCGCTGTCAAATGTGACGCCAAAATGAATGGGAGTCAATGGAATGCTAACAGCAGGTGAAGTTCTGCTACAAGATGGCGGCACGCGGCCGGCTTCAACTTCCGGTCGACTTCCTTCCCGCTTGAGCGCAGCGCGAGCTCACTAGAGCCGATGCGTTTACTCTGATCGCTCTCGTCACGAGATCCAGTGAGAAGCGCTTGAATTCAGCGAAGAACACACATGTCTCAGTGATTTAAACCAGTTTAAAGGCAGATGAACCAGCGCTGACTAACAGGAGACTCACTGCGCACAGAAGGCTTTTCCGTCTACAAATTCCCATCATTTACCATGGATTTACTGTAACGTTAGCCTAGTAATATGCACCATGAAATGTGGGATATACATATTGAATTGTATTATATTATTAATGTAGACGATGTATTAAAGGACTGATGGAATATAATTACAGTATTTAATAATGTATTTAGGCTACTGTTTTTCATACAAAAACCATAAAGTTACATTTTGCCATGATAGTGACTAGTGAGGTTATCATGATCTAAATCCATGATACTGGATGACCAATGGTTAAGTTTAATACAACTCAAGCAGTCAGAATATTACATTTTACCAAATAAAAATTAGCACATGCAGAAACTAAGAAATTAATTGTCCAATAAAGATATTTATTTTGTTAAGGAAAAATGACAAATGTTTGAGATGACAAATGTTTGACATTTCACAAACTACCTCAGATTTGTGAAATGTTCTCCTGTTTGGCAAGAGTTTGTCCTGATATGTTCTGACAATAAAAAGCCGTTTAAAACCACAATTAACGCTCTTGTTTCTACAACTTTCACTTAGGAGCAAAAATCTGAAAAATAAAGATTTGACTTTTATCGTGATAATTATCGATATCGACTGATATAAAAAAAAAAAATATCGTGTTTTTTTTTTTTTTTTTTTTGCCATATCGCCCAGCCCTAGTCTTAAAGCATATTAAAAACACCACATAGACACATAGACAACATTAAAAGCTGTGTTTTCACCACAGGGGGACTTTAACAACCGACTTAACAAAGGAACTACGATTATGTGAGCGTAACAAAAGTTATTGAGAGGGACTGATATACACAAGGGAATTATGTACATGCAAACCTGTCTTTTCACACATGATTAAAACATTTGAGCTTTCTAGATTTCACCATTTTTAAACCAACCACTTCAGATCATCAGAACTGGATTGTGCTGGGATTGGGAACCACTGAACACTAATCCACTGATCTACAACACTGCAAACATGAGTAAACCCGACACACCCAGTAGAGGGTCAATGGTCACTGCATTACCCAGCTGAGCAGAGCAAGGTGTGTTTAGTAGTAAACCAGAGGTGGGCGAGCAGCAACACTGATGTCGAATCTGCCCTTTAAACGCCATTAAACAGAACAATTCCCCTTCCCATCAGCCACTAACATCAGGAATATATCCCGAACTAACAGATCATCCAGAGACTGCGTTATCAAGCTCTCGATCCGCAGCATCGAGCTCTCCAGATCAACATGAAGAATATCTGTAACACACACTGGTTATTAATATCATACCCCTCCCGCAGCTGGAGCTCCATATCCCTGGAAATTCATCCTGACAGCGAGACTTTTCCTGGAGAATGAACGAGTCCGGTGTGAAGTTAGAGCTCTTCCGTGATGGAGGAGCTGTGTGTGTGTGTGTGTGAGTCTCCGCCCTCTTCCGTGATGACATATGCCGTGATGGAGGCTCTGTGTGTGTGTGTGTGTGTGTGTGTGAGAGAGAGAGAGAGAGAGAGAGAGAGAGAGAGAGAGAGAGAGAGAGAGAGAGAGAGAGAGAGAGAGAGAGAGAGAGAGAGAGAGAGAGAGAGAGAGAGAGAGAGAGAGAGAGAGAGAGAGAGAGAGAGAGAGAGAGAGAGAGAGAGAGAGAGAGAGAGACATGAAACAAGAAACAAACCTATTGCTTTTGGAAATGATTGACAGTTCGGCTCAAACGCGGCCTCTGTCACTCGAGTGTCGGTGCAGTAATGCAGATGTGCGCGATATCACGAGTTATGGAAGCTTGTTTTCGCCACTGAATAAAAAATACAAAAAGGTTTTGCGACTTTTTATCTCACAATTCTGACTTCATATCACGTAATTCTGATTTGTGTGAAAATAAAGTTAGAATTGTGAATTACCTTTTTTTTATGATTCTGTGGCAGAAACAAGCTTCCATCTTTATAAAATGTGTAACAATACTTTATATTTTGATGCTTATATTGTGTTTATTAAATGGTTGGATGCTGTGAGTTTAATTTATAAAAAATAAATCAAGTGAAGTTATCTAACTTAATTAGGTTTCTCATCCTAATTAGGAGAAAATTGGAAAATGAAATGTATTTAATCTTTATTATTTATTTTGATGATAAAATGTTATGCATGAATGTTAACAGTTTATTCAGAAACCCATGTAATCTGTTGTTTGTAGAACTAGGCTATAAACGAGGAGGCTAATTAAAACAAAGTCTATATTTAATCCGCATAGGGGTGAATATCTAATATTATGGCAGGTACCAAAACTTGGAATAAACTGAAGAAAAAAATTAATAAAAATACTAGTGTGCAAACAGAGTACAAACATATACAGGTTTTATTTTACTGTGGGGAAAAAAAGCTAACATTGACTACAACACAATCAGTTATTAATATTTTATTGGTTCTCATCATTTTTTTGAATGACGGTCTGGACAAAAATAATGTCGCACAATTTACTTTATTATCATCCACGTTGTGGAAAATTGTCCGTGGCTTCACAGTACATATACATCACCACATACACATAAGAAAATCAGTCACTAACATTTAACATATTTACAGCACTGGCACAAAGGATCACTGGTAAACTTTCCTTGTCGCTGTTGTTTGCCTATAGCGTCTCCCTGATGTTTGTTATGTTTCATTGCGTTATTACCACGAATAAAGCAATCGCCTAACATCTTTAACTCGTTTGTAATCATATTTGAATAAGCGGCCACTGCTCATGCTGAAGGAGACCCCTGCTGGTCACTGTGCGCACTGCAGTGTGTGTGCTCATGCTGAAGGAGACCCCTGCTGGTCACTGTGCGCACTGCAGTGTGTGTGCTCATGCTGAAGGAGGCGCCCCTGCTGGTCACTGTGCGCACTGCAGTGTGTGTGCTCATGCTGAAGGAGACCCCTGCTGGGCACTGTGCGCACTGCAGTGTGTGTGCTCATGCTGAAGGAGACCCCTGCTGGTCACTGTGCGCACTGCAGTGTGTGTGCTCATGCTGAAGGAGACCCCTGCTGGTCACTGTGCGCACTGCAGTGTGTGTGCTCATGCTGAAGGAGGCGCCCCTGCTGGTCACTGTGCGCACTGCAGTGTGTGTGCTCATGCTGAAGGAGACCCCTGCTGGTCACTGTGCGCACTGCAGTGTGTGTGCTCATGCTGAAGGAGACCCCTGCTGGTCACTGTGCGCACTGCAGTGTGTGTGCTCATGCTGAAGGAGACCCCTGCTGGGCACTGTGCGCACTGCAGTGTGTGTGTGTGACGGCTATGTAGTGTGTGCTCTGGTTGCATACTTCACATGTGGACGACTGTAGTGCGTCATCCGGGTCTTCAGTGCATGCCGACAGCTCACACACACCACAGCCCGTGCACGCAGTGTGTGTGCGACGAGCTTCTCTAACCGGGAAGAGAGATGGACAGGAGTGCGGTGGTGAAAGTCGGCGCGGTGGCGAGCGCTACGGTGTGCGCGCTCTTCGGAGGAGTCGTGCTCGCGCAGTACATGCTCAGCAAAAAGCAGAGAGCAGGGAAGAAGACCAAGATCATAGAAATGGTGAGCATATATAGATATACTATCTGTGTAATGGCTTTCACACCGCGGGAGCGAGCGGCGCGTAACACCAGGCTGACACAAGCCGGAAGTTGACATCTGTCTGTCGCTGAATGTAAATGTACGTGATGATGAAGACGATGATGATGGTCGCGTGAAGCTTCTGCCATCATCAGGGGCCCGGCGCGCGCCTCTGACGTCACTGGCAGCGCAGATGGGCTTAGAGGTCATTCAGCACTGGATCTCCACAGTCACAGTAAACACACATTTATAGTGTCACTTGCAGTCGATCACCCCACGTGTTCGCCTCTCAAATATTTCTCTTTGCAGATGAAAAGAAAATGCTTTTTTTATAGGTTATTGCCTTATCTAAGCAGGCGTGTGTAAACTTGTTTGAAAGTCCAACAAAAAAGACAAAATGTTGAAGACTGTGTGAACTACAGTCTCATGAAGCATTACGAATGACATAATCAAAATAAAAACAGTGGATACATATAAAACTGTTGATTTAAAGGGATAGTTCACTTTGAAATTAAATGTTGGTATGTTTTATCTTACCTCAAGGGCATCCAAGATGTAGGTGTCTTTGTTTCCGCAGTAGTTTCAATTTTGCTATTTTTAGGTCAAACCGTTCTTGTCTGTCAGTCATATAATGCAGGTCTATGGTCACCACCTCAAAGAGTGATCTGAGAGATCACTTGGACGTACAAGAGGTAAAAACTATATACTGTTCGTTTTCTCACACAAACCGCTCGTTTCGTGTCTTAGGCCATCAATGTGTACTTACGATGGGGAATTGTTTAATTTGGACTTCTCTGGTCATGCTCTTTGAGGTGGTGACCATAGACCTGCATTATATGACTGACAGACAAGAACGGTTTGACCTAAAAGTAACAAAATTGAAACTACTGCGGAAACAAAGACACCTACATCTTGGATGCCCTTGAGGTAAGATAAAACATTTCAAAGTGAACTATCCCTTTAAAGGTACAATATGTAAGTTTTCACCGCCAGAGGTCGCATTTTCAAAACAATAGCAAAGACAGAGCGTGATGATGCTGTGAAGGAGAGTGTGGAGTAGGGGTGTGAACCGACACTGGACTCACGGTTCGGTTACGATTATCATGTCATCGATTCAGTTCAATTCGATATCATGATGCACTGCATCCTCAATGTTCAATTTTACTTCAAAAGTGGTGTGTGTGTGTGTGTGTGTGTGTGTGTGTGTGTGTGTGTGTGCTCGCCTGTTCGGGAAGTCGCAGTGACAGAAACAGTGACATTCCAGTTCAAGTTTCAAGGGAGTAAAGCTTGTTTATGCCATTAAGAAAAGGAAAATCTGTCAAATAAATTTTGTTTTAAAGAAATGTTCATTTAAAAGCAGCGCTCATTAATCAGTGTATTATGTTCCCATTAAAGATGCGCGCATCAACCGTCGCCGAGTCCGCTGTTGAAGGTGACGATCATCCATTTATAATCACGCGTAACACAGAATAACTGTAGTTTGACCATCGGGTGCGGATCCTTAAATCAGAGAGAGTTATTGGGGCGGGAGGAGGATTTGTTTCTGGCTGTGGATTCGGGTGACGCTGGAGCTCATCCGCTGTCTCTAAAGCAGTCAGACTCTGCCAGACGCTAACAGCTCGCGGTGAACACGGCTAACGGGGTTTATCAAGTCAGTGTATTACCTCCTGCATATTCTATCTGTGCGTGACATGAGCGCACACAGCGCGGGTCTTCTGCAGGTCGAGCTCACCAGGTTGTTCATCAAAGCCGAGATGTGCCCAGATGTAGGCCTTTAAAGTAGTTGGAGCATTTTTAATTTCCTCGCACTCGCGTCTCTCCTCCCTCTGCCACTGTATGCCACCGCCACAAAGCACAACAAATGACGTAAGAAAAGCGTCAGTACATTATAATCGGTTATGGTCTATTACTGAACCGATACCGGATCGTCCTCGTCTGCATCGTAGAAACGATTCATTTTGTCAGCCCTAGTGGTGAGATGCGAGATTATCATCATAGTGAATTAGCTGCGAGGAGCGTGTAATGCTACAGCTATTAGCCTGTTACTGATGTGACTGTTTGACAAATGATTCGGTGTGTTAATGCACAGTTTTACACGTTTAAAACTATTACTAAAAGTACATTTAAACAAACCCGCAGTATTTTCAAGTAATGACTCAATATTTTTGAGCAACACATTCTGTATTTAATTTCACTGCCATAGACTTGGTCACCAGACTTGATAAAAAGCGAAAAGTGTTACTGAAGTACAAAGTGCAATATAACTGTATGTGTACAATAAATAATATATATTTGCTTACCTGTCTATTAAAACATGTGAGAGCGGAGTCTCTTAAGTCCAGGTTTGTGGCTCTCTCTCTCTCTCTCTGCATCTCCAAACGCCTCGCGATGTTGATCCTTGTTTTATTTCTGTGTTTTTCCTGCTTGCCTCTATGGAAGCTTATGGGTAGCAATATTCAATTTGAAATGTAATATTTAAAATGACAATGTAATGTGTAAAATGGCGAAGCATTTCTGTATTTAAATGTATATTTTCCATTACATTTGTGCAACGTTTGGTGCGAGATTAAAATGATAATTCAATTATATAATTTACATTTGCCATTTCATACACTAGTTTTAATGTCAATTGAATACATATTTTAATGCTTTATAAGTTGCAAAATTAAAATGTATTACAGAAATGATTAGATATGTTTAATATGTTCAAGCAAAAACTGTAGCAAAATGATCATTTAAATGTTATTTTTCTTAATTGCATTTACACTCACAGTTAAGACACTTGCGATTGCATTTTCATTGAATGTCCCGCAATGAATGTAGCAGAATACACCGTGCAAATCGAAGATGCATTCTGAGCCGATCACGCCCCCCTACGCCCCCTCCCACCCTGTCAATCACTGCATGAAGTTGGCCCGCCCCCTCTCACCCTGTCAATCACTGTGAAGTTGGCCCCGCCCCCTCCCACCCTGTCAGTTGTGCATAGATAGCTGCAACAATGAGAATACGGGGAAAATAAAGTTTTTTTTTAACATACAAGCATGAGAACCTGCACTAGTCGAGCCCAAAAACAACACCAAGAAGACGAGAAGAAGACCATGGCCTCTTTAAGATCGTTTACCTCTGTTTTTTCAGACCAGACGTGCTTTATTTGTTTATTTAGTTATAGGGTATATGTGATTTAAGCCCCTTTCACACAGAGATTATACACGGATAAAGTGACCCGGGATTTGACCCGGGTTCGTTTGATTGGTTCATTTACACTGCCAGTGATTGTCCGGAATCAGAGAGTGCGTTCACACACAACCCGTAAAAATCCTGTAAAGACACGTGACCGACGTGACATGTAATGTCTCGGCAGCGTCTTCAGTTTGCTTATGAGCTGCGATCTCTCTCTCTCTCTCTCTCTCTCTCTCTCTCTCTCTCTCTCTCTCTCTCTCTCTCTCTCTCTCTCTCTCTCTCTCTCTCTCTCTCTCTCTCTTGAGAAACCACACTTGTGCATGTTGTTCTCTGATTCGATCATAAACTTGCGCATTACGTACCGTTTCACAGCTGGCGAACGATCCCGCGCTTCAGCGTCATCACTACGACACGGCATTATTACGGCTTTTGTTCACACAGCGCGCCTGCAATTAACAAAAACATAATTTCCTAATTCTTGACCTAAAGGGTTAGTTCACCCAAAAAGAAGATATTTCTGTCCATTAAAGCATTACTTCACTTCAGAATTCACATGTCCTGATAATTCACTTTCCCGCACGTCATCCAAGATGTTCATGTGTTTCTTTCTTCAGTGGAAAAGAAATGCAGGTTTTTGAGGAAAACACTCCAGGATGTTCCTCCATATAGTGACTTCAATGGGGTCCAACGGGTCGAAGGTCCAGATTGAATGACCTTTCACCCTGATGACGTAATGTGTGTCGCATCTCAGAGATGGTTTGTCTAGATAAGACTCTTATTCCTCGGCTGGATCGTGTCGAGACTTTGAAGCTGCACTGAAACTCACATCTGGACCTTCGACCCGTTGGACCCCATTGAAGACACTATATGGAGGAACATCCTGGAGTGTTTTCCTCAAAAACATTCATTTCTTTTCCAGTGAAGAAAGAAACACATGAACATCTTGGATGACTTAAATTATCAGGAAAGTTTAATTCTGAAGTGAACGACTCCTTTAAAGCCTGATCATAAAGACATTAGAAACCGTAATCCGTAAGGATTCTGAAGTGACACAATCGCTTTATATAAAGATTGAAACAGTCAGTGTGTGACGATTGAAGTCTGACCTCACCGGTGGAATGTGTCTTATCAGAGACAGACTCTCCAATACATGAGCTATAGGAATCTATAATCCCTGTGTGTGTGTGTGTGTGTGTGTGTGTGTGTGTGTGTGTGTGTGTGTGTGTGTGTGTGTGTGTGTGTGTGTGTGTGTGTGCAGTCAGTGCGGCTCATCATCTCAGAGATATCTCGAGCGCAGTCGAACCCTGAGCTATTGAGCCTCACAGTCAGACCCTGAGGTCAGCCACACTATCAGACCCTGAGGTCAGCCACACTATCAGACCCTGAGGTCAGCACTATCAGCTCTAATCAGAGGTGGATGATGACGTATCTTGAGCTTCACCGGTGTGTGTTTAGTGTAGTTGCATGCTTTAACATGTACGTCTGCACGTCTAATGATAATGTGTTGCTGGAGGCGAGCGTCACACTCGCTAGACTCTGGCGTTCGGGACGTGACGGAGATTCACTGAAGTTTACCATTTGCACACGTCTTTTTATTTTTATACGGATTATATCGCTTTAACGCAAAATCCGTCTTCGTGAGCATCCTCTAAACACAGCCGGTCATGTCTTTAATAAGCATAAACACACGTGACAGTGTAAAGAGCACAGGATCCGTGCACTAGCTCTCACGGTGACGGCAGCCGTATGTGTGTGTCACTCTCACTCTCACGGTGACGGCAGCCGTATGTGTGTGTCACTCTCACTCTCACGGTGACGGCAGCCGTATGTGTGTGTCACTCTCTCACGGTGACGGCAGCCGTATGTGTGTGTCGCTCTCACGGTGACGGCAGCCGTATGTGTGTGTCGCTCTCACGGTGACGGCAGCCGTATGTGTGTGTCACTCTCACTCTCACGGTGACGGCAGCCGTATGTGTGTGTCACTCTCTCACGGTGACGGCAGCCGTATGTGTGTGTCACTCTCACTCTCACGGTGACGGCAGCCGTATGTGTGTGTCACTCTCTCACGGTGACGGCAGCCGTATGTGTGTGTCGCTCTCACGGTGACGGCAGCCGTATGTGTGTGTCGCTCTCACGGTGACGGCAGCCGTATGTGTGTGTCGCTCTCACGGTGACGGCAGCCGTATGTGTGTGTCACTCTCACTCTCACGGTGACGGCAGCCGTATGTGTGTGTCACTCTCTCACGGTGACGGCAGCCGTATGTGTGTGTCACTCTCACTCTCACGGTGACGGCAGCCGTATGTGTGTGTCACTCTCACTCTCACGGTGACGGCAGCCGTATGTGTGTGTCACTCTCTCACGGTGACGGCAGCCGTATGTGTGTGTCACTCTCACTCTCACGGTGACGGCAGCCGCATGTGTGTGTCACTCTCACTCTCACGGTGACGGCAGCCGTATGTGTGTGTCACTCTCACGGTGACGGCAGCCGTATGTGTGTGTCACTCTCACTCTCACGGTGACGGCAGCCGTATGTGTGTGTCACTCTCACGGTGACGGCAGCCGCATGTGTGTGTCACTCTCACTCTCACGGTGACGGCAGCCGTATGTGTGTGTCACTCTCTCACGGTGACGGCAGCCGTATGTGTGTGTCACTCTCACTCTCACGGTGACGGCAGCCGTATGTGTGTGTCACTCTCTCATGGTGACGGCAGCCGTATGTGTGTGTCACTCTCTCATGGTGACGGCAGCCGTATGTGTGTGTCACTCTCACTCTCACGGTGACGGCAGCCGTATGTGTGTGTCACTCTCACTCTCACGGTGACGGCAGCCGTATGTGTGTGTCACTCTCTCACGGTGACGGCAGCCGTATGTGTGTGTCACTCTCACGGTGACGGCAGCCGCATGTGTGTGTCACTCTCACTCTCACGGTGACGGCAGCCGTATGTGTGTGTCACTCTCACGGTGACGGCAGCCGTATGTGTGTGTCACTCTCACTCTCACGGTGACGGCAGCCGTATGTGTGTGTCACTCTCACTCTCACGGTGACGGCAGCCGTATGTGTGTGTCACTCTCACGGTGACGGCAGCCGTATGTGTGTGTCACTCTCACGGTGACGGCAGCCGTATGTGTGTGTCACTCTCACTCTCACGGTGACGGCAGCCGTATGTGTGTGTCACTCTCTCACGGTGACGGCAGCCGTATGTGTGTGTCACTCTCACTCTCACGGTGACGGCAGCCGTATGTGTGTGTCACTCTCACTCTCACGGTGACGGCAGCCGTATGTGTGTGTCACTCTCTCACGGTGACGGCAGCCGTATGTGTGTGTCACTCTCACTCTCACGGTGACGGCAGCCGTATGTGTGTGTCACTCTCACTTTCACGGTGACGGCAGCCGTATGTGTGTGTCACTCTCACGGTGACGGCAGCCGTATGTGTGTGTCACTCTCACTTTCACGGTGACGGCAGCCGTATGTGTGTGTCACTCTCTCACGGTGACGGCAGCCGTATGTGTGTGTCATTAATGCTGTCAAAACAACAAACTCATTTAGTCAGGACTGAAATACTACCCATTATTTTACTTTTGATGACTTTATTCAGTTTCTGTAGGCCTATTTCTGAATACTATTGTTAGACCTAAAAACCTTTCTCTTTATTTGTATCTTTATTCTGTTGTATTTGTTTGTGCTACTTATTTCAGTTTAATTTAAAAGCTTGTGTAAAGTCTTAACATCATTACCCCCTTGTAAAAATGCAATGAGCGCAAACATTCAGGAGAGATAAATGTAATAAACACTTTATTTTAAGGTGTCATTGTTACAGTGTAATTATATATTTAAGCACTGAGTAATATTGATCAACTACATGTACTTACTATAGGGTTAGGGTAGGGTTAGGGTTTGGTTGAGGGTTAGTTGCATGTGATTATGCATAATTTACTGGTATTACTATGGTAAGTACATGTAACATATGTAACAAGGACACTGTAAAATAAAGTGTTACCAAATTTCTATTATTTTTTACAAAACGAAATTCCGGCCCTGTGTAAGTGTGTGTGTGTGTCTTTAAGAAGTGTGTGTGTGTCATGTGACTCCCTGTGGGGGTTTAGATTATGGGGTGTAGTCAGTTGAAGGGAACGCCCCCTGTGTGTCA
Organism: Rutilus rutilus; assembly: GCA_021464565.1. Taxonomy (NCBI): domain Eukaryota; kingdom Metazoa; phylum Chordata; class Actinopteri; order Cypriniformes; family Leuciscidae; genus Rutilus; species Rutilus rutilus. The sequence continues at coordinate 1,448,606 of JAJAQA010000016.1, read as the reverse complement.
GGGCAATATAAGTGTGTGTCACACAAGAAACGCTTTCTTCTGTTTGACACGACGCCTGCCGAGGACGAGGTATGTGTTTACACACATGTTATTACAGGTTTACTCGCAGTACATGTTTACGATGCCAGCTTTATATGACATGATAAATCATACTGGTGTTTCTGCATGCATGCGAGCAGAAGTGCATTACTGACGTGTGTTGTGTGTGTTGTGTGTGGTCGACTGGACGCTTGCTGGAGCACTTTCATGATTTATGATTTATGATTAACACGTTCTCATCTGGTAGATTTAAGATTAGTTTCAGAAGTGCTCAATCTGTGAAGACCTGATCTGTTTACCGTGTGTGTGTGTGTGTGTGTGTGTGTGTGTGTGTGTGTGTGTGTTAAGGGTGGGGTGTATGTTGTTGTTCACTGTATTTTTGGAATAGAGACTGGAACTTCACCATGACGAATGACATGTCAACACTGTCTGGATTACAGTATATAATCTGTTTACCAGTACACTGACACCAGTCTCTAACACTGGTTATTATCGGCAACTGGAACTAGTCAACACATGCGAACACTTTACATTAAAGCTCATTAGTTAACATTAGTTAACCAGAACTGAGAATGAACAATACTTCTACTGCATTTATTCATCTTAGTTAATGTTAATTTCAACATTTACTAATGTTATTAAAATCAAAGGTTATATTTGTTAACATTAGTTAATGCGAACATGAACAAACAATGAACAGCTGGATTTTTATTATCTAACATTAACAAAGATTAATAAATACAGTAACAAAAGTATTGCTCATGGTTAGTTCGTGTTAGTTAATACATTAATGTGAACTAATCAACCTTATTGTAAAGTGTTGCCGAAAACATGAATGTTCTTTGACATAAAGCTGAAATAAAAAAATATATCAATATTAGTTTAAAAACTTTTGTTGAAGCACTAAATTTATTAACTGTAAATAAATAAATACTTGACTAATTAAAACCTAAAAAGCACAGAATTACTAAAAATGGAACTAAGAATTACTTGAAAGCTAAAAAAAAAATCACAACATTAATAACACTACTCTAATATCTAATATTTATATTGCAGCCAAAGCATGAAGACAGTAAATATGATAGAAAGTGTTTTAGAAATATTAGAGTGCATTTAAATAGTGAATGTTGATTGAGTTAATTGCAGAAGTGCGTCTGAAGGCTCTGTGATATATCACTGTCCTCTGAGGCTCCTCCCTCCCCGTGGTGATGTCATCAGAGAGGGGCGGGGCCACCGAATGGCTTGGTCTCATTGGTTGTGTGTGTGTGTGTGTGTGCAGATGCCTGAGTTCGAGAAGAGCACGGTTCACATCCGAGACCCGGAGCGAGTGGAGCAGATCATCTGTAGTCTCATTAAAGGTGGAGCGTCTAAACTGCAGGTACAGGAACACTGAAACACACACACACACACACACACACCAGCATGACAGATCGGTGACTCTCCTTCTGTTCCTCAGATCATCACAGACTTTGACATGACGTTAAGCAGGTTTGCTGTCAATGGAAAGCGTTGCCCAACATGTCATAGTGAGTAAACCAGTGAACCTGTCAACTATACGTCATCTTTCCTGGAAGAATAAAGAATGTATTTCATTAAAATGAAAAAAATACATTTATGAATGTAAAATTTCACATGGAATAGTAATATAAGAATTTAAAGGGTCTGTTTTCACCAAAGTATGCAGAAATTTGGGGATGAAGCACTTCTTTCAATCTTAGAAAAGTCAGAACAATAAATACAAAGTGGAGAATTGTATATAAATCAATTAAAAAGTTGAAATATTGTCCTTAAACGGTGCAAGTTTATTATTTACTGGGTAATAACATTCTTTTACTGAATTTATAACCCTGTCTGTCAGAATACACATGTTGATGACACTGAATTGACGGATATATTTAAATGAAGGTGTTTGAGGTCCAGTGATGTGTGTGTGTGTGTTGCTTTCACAGATATCATTGATGACTGCAAGCTGGTGACAGATGATTGTAGGAAGAAGGTATGCAAGATTCTTCTGTCCTGTGAGCGTTTGAAGTTTGTGACAGTATATTTACAGGGTAATGATGTGATGTTTTCCAGCTGCTCCAGCTGAAGGAGACGTATTACCCCATAGAGATAGACCCTCATCTGACCATGGAGGAGAAATATCCGTTTATGGTGGAGTGGTGAGTGCAGACACACACGCCAGAGTCACCTGCAGGAAATCATCTTTCACAATGCCTAAAGATATTTTTTAATCATGAAGAAGCTCCAGTTCTTCTCTATATCAGAGTCAGTGTTCCTGAACTCCTGAAACGCCTCCACTGTCGTCTTGAGTTTCTCCCGGGAACGAACACGTCATAATATTCCTCATTTAAATAATTCATGCGCAGAATAAAGGGGCGGGGCCTGGTTGAGTTGGTTAGTAGTGTGTTAAACTGGCGGTTATGGTAAGGGGCGGGGCATTTCCCAAACACACTCGAAGCGCTCGACCAATCACAACACACTGCTCCAGCCGACCAATCAGAGCACAGTGTGCTTTTCAGGAGGAGGGGCTTCATATAGACAGGAAGTAAACAGAGCGTTACTGACAGACTGGGAAGAGAGGAGCCGCAACAATGGAGAATATGAGGAGAATAATCAACATTCAAGCAGGAAAACCTGTTCTAGTAGAGCCGGAAACAACATCAAGACTGTAATTAATTAAAGTGTTTTTTTTTCCTCAGGTATTTTAAGTCTCACACGTTATTGGTAGAACAGAGATTGGAGAAGGACAAACTCCCAGAGGTCGTGAGAGAGTCAGACGTCTGTCTAAGGTACAAACACATCATCTCGCTGATGGTTTCACAGGCTTTTCTCCCACTTTATACTTATACTAGGTGTCTTTAACTTATATACTTGCATAAAAAAAACAAGTTAGGTACAGTGCACTTATTGTGCTGATGTTGTTTTGTAAAACTCTTGTGCTGCTATTGATGTGGATACGGGTAAAGTTACCCAGAAAGCAACATGGTGTCGGCCCAGATCCGGACCACATCAGGGACATGTTGACTCAACGTGTCTGCTGGTATGGGTAGGGTTAAGCATGGGTTAATGGGTAAGGGAAGGTCAACAGAGCAATTATAGATGCAATAACATGCAGGTATTTTTTAAATTCAAGTACAATGTTAAAACATGTATGAACATGCACTATGAATATGCAAATGAGCCCCGCCTCCACTCACTCACTCAGATCAGAGATCCACTGGTTGACGATCACACGTTGATCTGATTGGTTACAAGGTAGTTTGTGACGTCAGAAACACCAGCGATTTCAAAGCGTGTGTTTGAGACTGTCTTTGGTTCACTGCAGTTTTAAGGAGGAAATACTCAGCAATGGTGTCGACTTATGAATTTTACACACGATTTGTCTTAAAGCAGATTAAAAACACCACATAGACACATAAACTACATTAAAAGATGGATTTTTTTTTAAATGTTACATATAGTGTACAGATACACTATTAAAATATGCAATTGAATCACTCCAATTCGCAAATGAATCGTTCAGTGTGATTCGTGAATCAATTCAGCAGAAACGCTCTCAAATGTCAGAGGGGGGGATTTCTTCAGCTGGGAATAATGAGTAACCATATGCTTTATGAAATGCAAAGGAGTAAATAGTTCGATATTATGCTTTGAATTGTAGTGAAGTAAAATTAAACATTTCCCAAATTAAAATGTACATGAACACTTTGCTACTGTCCTCCGCCGCTCATCCTTGCACACTGAGTCCCACATTTTCATATGCGTTTTTCATATTGGTTATTCGCGGCTCTGAATTGCCGAAACACGCTTGCTTGATACGGATGCGAAAGACGCAGAAAATCGAACCTGATCCGAATTTTTGCAGGCAGTGTGTAAACGGGATTGACACAACGTGAGGTTGTATTTATTTTTTAATGTGGGAAAATGTCAGACTCGGAGTGCAAGGACCTTTACTCTAAAGCTTGATGCTGTCACGGAGATGCTGATCTCCAGCATGTGTTTGACAGGGACGGGTACGAGCAGTTCTTCGACCGGCTGCTCCAGCACAGCGTTCCCGTCTTCATCTTCTCCGCGGGTCTGGGAGACGTCCTGGAGGAAATCATCCGACAGGCCGGCGTCTACCACAACAACGTCAAAGTCGTGTCCAACTTCATGGAGTTTGATGAGAACGTTAGTCTCGGGCCTTTATAAATATCCTGAGTTCATATTAATATCCCGGGTTCAGATTAACATCCTGGGTTCAGATTAATATCCCGGGTTCAGATTAATATCCCGGGTTCAGATTAATATCCCGGGTTCAGATTAATATCCCGGGTTCAGATTAATATCCCGGGTTTAGATTAAAATCCTGGGTTCAGATTAACATCTCTTGTTCAAATTAATATCCCGGGTTCAGATTAACATCCCGGGTTCAGATTAATATCCCGGGTTCAGATTAACATCCCGGGTTCAGATTAATATCCTGAGTTCATATTAATATCCCGGGTTCAGATTAACATCCTGGGCTCAGATTAATATCCTGGGTTCAGATTAATATCCCGGGTTCAGATTAATATCCCGGGTTCAGATTAATATCCCGGGTTCAGATTAATATCCTGGGTTCAGATTAACATCTCTTGTTCAAATTAATATCCTGAGTTCAGATTAATATCCCGGGTTCAGATTAATATCCTGGGTTCAGATTAACATCTCTTGTTCAAATTAATATCCTGAGTTCAGATTAATATCCCGGGTTCAGATTAATATCCCGGGTTCAGATTAACATCCTGGGTTCAGATTAATATCCCGGGTTCAGATTAATATCCCGGGTTCAGATTAATATCCCGGGTTCAGATTAACATCTCTTGTTCAAATTAATATCCCGGGTTCAGATTAATATCCCGGGTTCAGATTAATATCCTGAGTTCAGATTAATATCCTGGGTTCAGATTAATATCCCGGGTTCAGATTAATATCCCGGGTTCAAATTAATATCCCGGGTTCAGATTAATATCCCGGGTTTAGATTAATATCCTGGGTTCAGATTAATATCCTGGGTTCAGATTAATATCCCGGGTTCAGATTAATATCCTGGGTTCAGATTAATATCCTGGGTTCAAATTAATATCCTGGGTTCAGATTAATATCCTGGGTTCAAATTAATATCCTGGGTTCAGATTAAAATCCCGGGTTCAGATTAATATCCTGGGTTCAGATTAATATCCCGGGTTCAGATTAATATCCTGGGTTCAGATTAAAATCCCAGGTTCAGATTAATATCCTGGGTTCATATTAATATCCCGGGTTCAGATTAATATCCTGGGTTCAGATTAATATCCTGCATTCAGATTAACATCCTGGGATCAGATTAATATCCTGGTTCAGATTATCTGTGATGATCATGTTGTGATCGGGATCTTCTGTTGTCCTGCAGGGGCTTCTGAAAGGCTTTAAAGGAGAGCTGATCCATGTTTACAACAAGCACGACGGTGCCCTGAGGAACACAGAGTATTTCAAACAACTGAAGGAGAACGGGAACATTATCCTGCTGGGAGACTCGCTCGGGGATCTCAACATGGCGGACGGCGTTCCCAACGTGGAGAACATCCTCAAGATCGGCTTTCTCAATGACAAGGTGCGTACGATTCCTCCATTTTTTTCCTTTAGGATTCAATAACTTTATTCTAGATCTGCTGTAAAGCCAAAACAATCTCTGTTACTGTAATCTCCTATTATCACTGTAAAGCTGCTTTGAAACTATCAGTGTTGTTAAAAGTGCAGTATAAATGAAGGACTGTTGTTTGCTCAGGTGATTTCACTGATCGATGAGGATCATGTTGTGTTTCACAGGTAGAGGATCGGCTGGAAAAGTTCATGGACTCTTATGATATTGTCCTGGTGAGGGATGAAACACTTGAAGTGCCTAATTCCATACTTCAGAAGATCTTGTAATGGACAAAGACTCAGTTCCAGGATTCCTGGATAATTCCCACGCTGAGGCCGGCCTTCATCTGTCCTCACAAGCCATACACGCGACCTTTGACCTTTTTAAAGCTCTGCCCTCTCATCATGATGAACTATTTTAATAAACGCATCTGGGTTCTAAACATGTATCTAAAGAAAAATACATCACATCATTTGCATATTGGTAAAATTATTGTTTGTAGTATTTTTGATATGGAATTATGTGTTTGCAATAAAAGTTGGGACTGAACAACAAAGCCCGGCTGACGCATCAAACTCATGATCATTCTGAAAATGATGTGCACTTTGAAAGTCTGTTACAGTTCTCATGGAACTATGTATTTCATGTCAGTATGAACAGATCAAAATTAAAGCAATGCTATAAATTGCTTCCAAAGCCATGATGTTTCATGTGTTGTGTGTGAGAATGTTTTAGCATAAATTATCCAAGTTTCGGTGTTAAAATGTGCACAGCCTCCTGATCACCTGTGAGGTATAGGCAATAAAGGCATTTTTCTCCTGAGTGTTTGATTCTATTAGATAACGCATAAATGAACGAGAAAGATTTATGCAAAGTTGGCAATAACTGAAGGTGATTGTGTAAAGTTTGGGAAAAGCTTGATTTCAGGCATCTGAAGTGTGGCATCAAAAAATGACCGATTCTTATTTTAGGGAATATCGCAGCGTTTATAAATGATTCATCGGTGCACATCATTATAGTTTTAATAATCTTAAATCAGAATCATGTCCTCTTGCAGCATCTCTTCTCTTCTCTGATGACGTGGACGGGGCGACCTGTCACTCACATGAGATCAGCCGATAGCAAACCACAACCATCCAATCAATTCCCCACGGACTCAATCATGCCCCGCCCACATTTGTTCTAGTTCAAATAGAGTTCTAGTTCCAGAAGAGTTTCACTCAGAAATACAGCAAAATAGAGAAGGAAATATCAGCGCAATTTCCGTTGCATGGCTTAAACAGTAACCAACTGTATGCAAATAAAGGGTGTAAGTTTTGACAGTTGAAAGTAAATCTTAAGAATATTCATCGACTGCTAGGTTAGTGTGAGAATAAGCACAAAACATCGGTGGCTTTCGTTAAAATATTTTCACAGCAGCAAATGGGTTAATCATTAAACTCTTTAAAAGATTGTGATTTTACAGTAGATCACACTTACACCACTAAACTCTCTAGTGTTAAGTTATATTAAGATATTACAACATCATATCTGTAGCTACTTTAAGCTGCTTGTTTTTATACAAGTTATTTTGAGATAGTCATTTTAGTTTCGAGTTTAACCCCATTACAAGGGTTCTGCCAGTATTTAAAAAAAATATATTATTATTCTGACAGAAGAAAAAAAAAACGCATTTCGAAAGATACAAATGTTTCACATAGTGCTCTAAAGGAACTCTATAGCATCATGAAAACATTAATAACATTTTTAACGTGGCATTATATTTGATATTAAAGACAAATATATTCACTTATAAAGGAGGAAGAAGAAGAGTAGTGGCCACTCGTGCAGCATAAACAATGGCGTAGCAGACGAAGGAAATATAAGGCATCAAAGAAGTGGAACACAGTGAACAAGCAATTCATATTAATACACTAATTCGTTCATCTAACATCAGAAAGCGCAGAAATATGAGCAGAGATATCCTGCCGATGAGTGTGAGGAGAATGTAAATGGTGCTTTGTTAGCTATAGCTCCCCGTTTAAAAATAAGTTCACGACTGTCTCGCGTGAAGTAACGTTAGTATAAAAGTTAGTGCTTTCCAGACGGCACACTGAAATAATTGCCTTTAAAACTAACCATAGTTTAGCTGGCTAGATTAGATTTATATATGCACCACATAACGTTCACGCATGGTTAATGGTATTATACAGTGGGGAAACACATTTCAGGTTGAAGTTTAGTTATTTCTTGTAACTGACACTTTGAATGTTCTTGTCTATTCAGCACATCACAGTTAAGCAGAGAGGGCAAGAGCCTCGGCCTCGACGCTGCCATGCAGACGCTGCTTTATTCACTTGCCCCTTCTGCTCATCTGACGTCTGTAAGCCAAGACAGTGCCATCAGATAATGCCCCATATAGCTGGACATAAACTGAGGGCGGTTGAATGTGGAGGTGAGTGAGTGAGCCTACACTGTCTTTGGGAACACTTTAGAATAATACTGCAATAGTAACCCAGACAGCAACATAGTGTCGGCCCAGATCTGGACTGTGTGGGATCCATGTGTCCCAGATGTGGGCTGGATCTGGGCCGACACTATGTTGCTGTGTCTGGGAACTAACGTAGTTAACATAAGCCGCTTTCCGACCAAGTAGTTCTAGGAACTTAGTTCTAGGAACTGTCCACTTCTAAACAGTTCTAAGAACTACTCTCCCCCAAACTCGGTTTTGCTGTTTGCGTTCGCACTGGCCAAGTGGCCATAGGAACTGGTAGGAGGGGTAAGGGAGTGACGCAAGCACGGTGACTTTTATTTTGACGGCGCGACGGACCTTTATTTTGGCGGCACTGAGAACGCCAGAGCAAACAATGCTCGCATTCTCTGTGTTTATTAGTTAGCGATCTGTCTAACAGTTCTGTTTAATATCTTATTAGATAGAACTGTTATAGAAAGTAGACAGTATATGAAAAAAGGTTATTAGCCTATGCCGTGTGGTTGATGTCCAGTGTTGCTAGCTGGGCAGATAAACATAATCATGTTTGGCTTGGTCCCCTCAAAGTTGCGTTGGATTTTCTCTTCAGCATAAAGGTTTAGAGACCCATCTATCACTGTTTTCCATGTTTGTATAGTTAGTTTCTGGAGTAAATATATAGGCTATATATAATCTGTGTGTTTACATATAGCTGTTTTAAAAATGGCGGGTGGTGGTGTTCCGCGTGCGTTCGGTCAATCAGCGTACACTAACGTCACGGGTAGTTCCTATAGTGCTGGTTTAGACCCTACTCTGAAGTAGGACCTAAATTAGTTCCTACAAATGGAGTTCCTAGAACTAAAATCGTTCCTAGTTCCTGTGGTGCGAACACGTCGACATCCGGGTACTTTAGCCAATAGTTCTAGGAACTGTGAAAAGGTTCCTCCGGTCGGAAAGCGGCTATATATTATGAACTAAAACTACTTTTGCTGCATCCATAACTTTTGGCTAATATTATGCTAATACTAATGTGCTAAAACCTCTGTTTTAGATCATGTTATATACAGCTGTAACATTTGCTGTGGAAAAATGGCCAGACATTTCCACTGCTGCCAGTGTCCCAAGACTTACATCAATAAAGCTAACCTAAAAAAGCATCTTTGCAACAGTCATCCCTTAGCGTCTTGCACTTTAAAACCACAACCAGTTAAGCCGCCCACTACAAGAACCTCCTTTCCAACAACCAGCATCTCATCCACTTCGATTAGCTGCTCCTCCAGGAAGGCAGATGTCTGTGCAGGGCAGTCGTAGGGTGAGTCTGAATTCTAAATATTAAAAACACACTGAGCAATAAATGAAGCTATGCAACGTGTCATTTACAAGCACTGTGTGTTGTAAAAGAATAGGATGTACAGTGAAGTATGTTAGATTTTTCATCTAAAATATAGGAAATATCAGTTCATTCCTCCAAACTTTCCTTTTGCCATTAATTGTAATAATCCAGTGACATTTTAGTTTGCACAAGGAGTCTGTACTGGGAGGTAATTATACCAAACCATTTTGACGACAGCCTTTGCTCAGAAAAATACAAAGCTCAGTCATGAAACTCTAGAATGCGCAGGCTGACAGGTCTTTAACTCAGTTTGTTAGCGTTCACATCATTATCTTCATTGCACAGCTGATTGGTTGCTGTGGCATCAGTGGCCATTGACCTTGTTGCTCAATTTTCAAATACTTGCATTGTTTGCTGTTAGCAGTCTTCAGCGCGCTTCAGAAACCCTCCCCCTTCCCCAGCTCCACCTGTATAGATCTGCTACTGGGGTTATTTCATGTATGTCCATAATTAACATTGCCATATCCATTACCATGCCAATCTCCCCAGAGCTGTCATGACAGAACAGCATTTGAGATGCTGTGCATAAAGATTGGTCCGCTGGTTTGTCCAGTTATGCCGTCCCGTGCAGTCACATGATTTTTGTTGATGCGTATCAAGGAATTTATTCGGTATATGTTTAAAAAAAATATCCGACTCAAACAAGCACACAAGTTTTTTAAATGCAAATTTGTAGAATTTATGCACGTCTTGGCATTTCCATCTAGCAGCTTTTTGTGCGATATCCCAAAATGCTGATCAAAATAGGTGGCTGGAAACATGGCTATTGAGTCCGTCTGGGATTGCATGAAAAGACACAACTAACTGAGACAGACTAAATCCATGAGAACTGTGTAACACCGTGTCCTAACCATAGGCGGAAATCGCGGGGGGGTCGGGGGGTCAGGACCCCCCCATCTGAGGGTTGTCCCCCCCTAAAATATCATTAAAATATGTGTATTGAAAATATTTATACTTTAAATAGTTGTGTAAGAAGTAAAACAATACAAATGCAAACGGAACAACAACAAAAAACGTTTTAAACATTTTGATTCCCCCCTCCCTTGCCTCACAGTGCATTGGTCCACTGCAGCGCCCCTTTTACCTCACCACCGACACCTATGCTGCGTCCCAATGCGCCTACTTATACTACGCCCTAAAAGTATGTACTCTTTTTGTGAAGAAAAAGTACATACTTTTGAGTGTGTAGCAAAAGAGTAGGCAAGCTTTTTGGGACATACTACTAACGGACAGATCTGTCGCGTGCGTCACCGCAAACTGCCCTGTCAATCATCTTGTCTCAGTTAAAGTCCCTGTAAAGGCAATTCTAAAAAAAAATTCTAAACACATTATAAATGTTAGAAATGATCAGGTTTCAGCTTTCAGCTGTTTGCAATGAACAAATCAAACAAAAGTAATTGAAATTACTCAACATGACAAATGGGTTTCCCTTAAATTCAACTGAAAATGCAACTTTTAATGACTTCTGCAGTCTCAAAATTATTCAACCCCTTGATGGCAAGCATCTTTAGCACTTATTAGAAATGCCTTTTGCTGTTCAGACCTGCTGCAAACAAGATGTATAACCAGACACAAGCTTCTGGCAGCGTTTCTGAGGGATCTGAGCCCATTCCTCATGAGCAATGGCCTCCAGTTCAGGAATATTCTTGAGTTTGCTGCTGCAACCGCCTTTTTCAAATCCCACCAGAGATTTTCTATGAGGTTCAAGTCAGGAGACTGTATAATCTTCCAGGACTTCTTCTGTAACCAAGCCTTGCTGGAATCTGAGGAATGCTTGTGATCACTGTCATGCTGAAGGTCCAAGCTTCAGCTTCCTCACTGACGGCATGACGTTTTCTCCTAGGACTTCCTGATACTTCAGTGAATCCATCTTGCCTTCCACACGCTGCAGGTTTCCAGTGCCAGAGGATATAAATCAGCCGCAGAGCATCACGAGCTCCATCATGCTGAACTGTAGACGGAGTGTTCATTACAGCTTATGCTTCATTCTTCTTCCTCCAGATATACCGCTGATCCATAGGGCCGAAAAGATCCAGTTTTGTTTCATCGCTCCACAGAACAGGCTTATTTAAATGTTTTCTTGTGCTTTAGGGTCAGTAGTGGTGTATGTCTTGGAGTTCTGGCATGTGTTTAGTACGCGCCTTACTGTGCCGCTGAAACCTCTGTGCCTGTGGCCACCAAGTCTTGCTGCAGGTCTTCTGCAGTCACTCGAGGGTTTTTCTGAACCTGCCTTCTCAGAAATCTGCTTGCAGCCGTTGATATCTTCCTTTTTCTGCCCCGTCCAGGTGTATCCACTGTTCCTTTAACAACATTGTTTCTAGGAACATTTAGTGCCTTCGCTTTCTTTTTGTATCCTGTTGTTTGTTTGTGAAGGATATTTCATGTGTTCTAGCTCAAGCACACCTGGTGCAACTAAAGAAGCCCTTGATTAGCGAGGCAACACCTGTTGTAGGGCTGGGCGACATGTTGATATAAAAAATATATCGATATATTTTTTAAATGCGATATGGAATTAGACCATATCGCATATATCGATATAGTTCAAATGTGCGCTGTGATCCTTGCTCCCCGTGCCCCCGCTCCTCCTTTTCCACTCTGCGTGCGCGTTATGAGAGGCGAATCATGACTACTTCAGAAAACCCAGCACAATAGGAACTACCAGGCAGTGACATAAGTGTACGCTGAAATAAAGTCTTTCACCTCAGAAAAACAGACTTTCTTCTCCTGTCAGCCGTTATCCTGTACTCGTAGCGCAATACACTCAATTTTACGCGCAAATGCGGCGGTGCGCGCTGTGTATCTCCTCACTGTATATAAAGTGCAAAAGAAACTACGAGCATGCAACGCCGTTACGTTGTAAATTACACGAAATAAAAGTAATGCAGGTATGATTTTCATTCTATTCACCAGGAGCAGTTTCCATGTTTCATTAACAGTTCTTGTTAGTATTGTGTATTCACCATGGTAACTGTCGTTTCCATATTAACCACAAAATGCCACTTTATTTTTCTTTGTGTTTTTAAAAAAAATATTTTTAAATGACTGTAGTGGCTCATACCAACATTGTATTAACAAAAACTAGTTTGGGACTGCTATTAATTAGCTTTAGCATAGGCCTAATGTTTATTTATTAGTACTAGTCTTTACTATTAGTCTTATTCTTACAATTTATGTTAAGTAAAGGGGAAAAGTACTTGTTTGTGTGTTAACAAATTTGGTGTAAACGTGTTATAATTTGCCTATATATATATGTGTGTGTGTATGTATGTATGTATGTATGTATATAGGCAAATTATAACATGTTTACACAAAATTTGTTTATATATAGGCTATTCAATGTAAACTTTGATAATCATAATAAATCGCAATTACAATTCGAAGGGAATAATCGGCAATTATGATTTTTGTCATAATCGTGCAGCCCTAATCCTGCTATAGTCTATAGATGTTCTTCACTGGATGAGTGTTGATTATATCAGGAATCTCCCCAAATAAGTTACTTTTATAAATCATAATTAACACTTATTTCCCTTTTGGGCTAATTTGCTACAAAAAATATATCAAAATATATTCTTAATAATGTTACAAAGAAGAAAGAAAGTCAAAAAAGTTTGGAACACGAGGGTCGTAAAGGGTTTTTCCCTGGTGAACTTCAGAACATACAATATTACAGGTAATATCATTCAGATTTATGTTTACTCTTGAGAAATTGAAGGTAAGATAAATATTTAATTTATTACCAAATTTCGAAAATTGATGAATTTGTTCCACAATTATTTTCATATAATTTAACGTAGAGGTTTGATTTTTGTGAATATTTCAAGAGAAAGTCTAAGAGGAGAAAAAAAATCAAAGTCGTGTTGCTCATGTTTGCCAAGGGTGGCAGTACTAGAGAAGGACGTCACACATTCATCACTTCACCATTGATCTAGTCAGGGGGAAACTGCTGGTAATCAGTTACAGCATCCACAACCAAAACTGTACAAACATACATCTTAACTTGAACAATTTTCTTGGATAAAGGTTTGTGAGTAAAAGAAAGTTCATGAGTCAACTACCATTACACTGATTGATAACACTCGTTCCTCAGAAGTGCTTTCAGAGCTGGGGAAAGAATGTTGTTTTCTTTTAGGGCTGGGCCCATATGTGTGTGTGTGTGTGTGTGTGTGTGTGTGTGTGTGTGTGTGTGTGTGTGTGTGTGTGTGAGAGAGAGAGAGAGAGAGAGAGAGAAATAAAAAGTGTGTGTGTGAGTGTGTGTGAGAGAGAGAGAAAGAGTGTGTGTGTGTGTGTGTGTGTGTGTGTGTGTGTGTGTGTGTGTGTGTGTGTGTGTGTGTGTGTGTGTGTGTGTGTGTGTGTGTGTGAGAAAGAGAGAAATAAAGTGTGTGTGTGTGTGTGTGTGTGTGAGAGAGAGAGAGAGAGAGAGAAATAAAGTGTGTGTGTGTGAGAGAGAGTGTGAGAGAGAGAGAAAGAGAGAGAGAGAAAGAGAGAGTGTGTGTGTGTGAGAGAGAGTGTGTAAGAGAGAGAGAGAGAGTGTATGTGTGTGTGTGTGTGTGTGTGTGTGTTGTGAGTGTGTGAAAGTATGAAAGTGAGAGAGAGAGAGAGAGAGAGTGTGTGTGTGTGTGTGTGTGAGCGAGAGAGATTGAGTGAGTGTGTGTGTGTGTGTGTGTGTGTGTGTGTGTGTGTGTGTGTGTGTGTGTGTGTGTGTGTGTGAGAGAGAGAGAGAGAGAGAGAGAGAGAGAGAGAGAGAGTGTGTGTGTGTGTGTGTGTGTGTGTGTGTGTGTGTGTGTGTGTGTGTGTGTGTGTTGAGAGTGTGTGAGTGTGTGTGAAAGTATGAAAGTGAGAGAGAGAGAGAGAGAGAGAGTGTGTGTGTGTGTGTGTGTGTGTGTGTGTGTGTGTGTGTGTGTGTGTGTGTGTGTGTGTGTGTGTGTGTGTGTGTGTGTGTGTTGAGAGTGTGTGTGTGTGTGTGTGAAAGTATGAAAGTGAGAGAGAGAGAGAGAGAGAGAGAGAGAGAGAGAGAGAGTGTGTGTGTGTGTGTGTGTGTGTGTGTGTGTGTGTGTGTGTGTGTGTGTGTGTGTGTGTGTTTGTTGTATTTTACACAAATTCCAATGGTTGTGTGATGTTTCTTTCTGTCAAGCCATGTTAATAAAAATAAATTAGTCATGTTTTCTGCATCACGTCTGAAGTAATTCTTAATAAATGTTTTATTAGGGCTAAATATTTCTCACTTTAGATTAAGTCACGCAAAAGTCAAGGCAAGTTTGTTATTGGGTATAGACAAGTTTATTTATTAATATAGCACATTTCATACAAATGATCACTGAATTGTAATTCATGGTAATTCAAAGTACTTCACATAAAAATGATTTACAACAAATAATATAATAAAAATAAGAAATAAGAAAAACAAAGAATAAGACATTGATTACAACTGATTTAAAATATAATTAAAATAATAAAAAGAGGCCACATAATGATGTGCTTTAATCCAACCATTATAATACATTAATTCTATGAATAGTAAGTGTTTCTATAGACACTAATCAAGCTTTACATTTGGATCAATTCTCTTTATACATGATCATTTATTTACCGTGAGTAAATGACTTCTTAATGTTTTGATGAATATTAACTCATTTAATACATGCTTTAAAATACATCAGATACAAGCTCTTAACAAAGGATGAAAAATCTTTATCTAAGTCTTTACATATGAGTTAATTAAAAATAAATAATTTGTTAGTTACAGTAACAATGAATGAAGAACTCACTATTTGTGTATAGTCTGTTTATGTGTTAACGATACTATTAAAAAACTATGAATTAACTAATAGTTTGCAAATTATTTATAATATGTTTATTAATGCATGTATGTTACCATGAAAAGAAGGTTCACACCAAGAACGATAATTATGAATATAACTATAACTATATTAGCATCTACACCAGCGGGTGATATCGTTCTGTTTATTATAAGCTTGTCTGTCTCTTTAAATGCTCGAGCTCGTTACAGCACGATGGATTCTGATTGGCTGCCAATGTTTTTATCGTTCATCAGCTGATAAAAGTAGTGGCTATGTAACGGTCATCAGCTGGAGTGCCCTTGAGAGCCACCAGAGGGCACTCCACACCAGACTTTCATGTTCTCTCACAGACTACATCTCCCATCATTCTCTACCTGGACTCATCAGCACTCATTATCACATTCACCTGTATCTCATTATCTGGTTTAGTTCACCCCATATAAGCCTGGTTCACCCCATCACTCACTGCGAAGTTTTGTATGTTGTTGCACTGCATTTCCGAGCGTTTTCCCTGGTTTAATGTCTCTTGGTTTTTTGGATTTCTTGCCTGTTCCTTGGATTACTCTTTTGCCTCTGACCCCTGCCTGTTTTGATTGTTTGTTTGTTTATTTGTTTGGGCTGCCTTCCTGTGTTTGACCCCTGCTTGTGCTGATTACGATTCTGGATTACGCTTCAAATAAAGCTGCAATTGGATCTCAACCTTTGTGTCTCGGAGCAGTTCGTGACACACCACGAGTCTGAAGCATGCTCAGTCAAGCCTGACACAGTCATCAACAGTAGGCTACATTTTCAGTCAAAACTCGGCTCAATAATGGAGTTCAAAAAGGAAAATGAGAAGTCATACAGGTGTACTATTAATATAAAACTAACTAACAATGATAATGTGCTACAAGAAAACGAATGTGGAGACATCGTTTCAGTCAGTAGATTCATTTTGGAATCTAAAAAGACACATCTCTCGAAAACATGAAAGTGCGCTACGCGAACACGCTGGGAAGAAAACAAAAGGTTAGCAAACTGAATACGGTAACTTGTAACAAAGTGTAAATTAAATATAGCGTAATATTCAAACAAACTAATTTTGTCATTCAAGTAGGCCTAATGGTTAGTTTTATTTAATTTGTGTCGTCCGTAATAATTTTTATTTGTTTAATTTTACAGCAGTTTGTGTGTACAATGCATATAAGCCCATTTAAATTTTAACTGTGCGCGTTGCGCACAAGTTCACACATCAAAATTCTCACCTAATAGTTAATTTACTTTTAAAACTTGTATGTATATTTTTGTTTATATGATTTTTATTTATATTATTAGGCCCATTTATTTGTTTAATTTATTTAGGACTTTTTGTGTAGGCTATATTCCTTCTTACATAGGCCTAATTTGTCATTTGAAATAAAACATTTCTATTTGAAAAATGTTGTTGCTCATTAGTTCTTTAGGAGGTAAGGCTGTGGTCTAAGCTAAAAGTGATATACATGTAGATTTTTTTCCTTTTTTGGAGCGAGCGGGGGGCGATTTGAGTGGAGCGCGAAGCAAACCTCGTTGAGCGCTGAGCGATAATGAGCGGAGCGGCCTGATGTAGCTTTGAGCCGGGGAGCGGAGCGGCCTGATGTAGCTCTGAGCCGGGGAGCGGAGCGGCCTGATGTAGCTCTGAGCCGGGGAGCGGAGCGGCCTGATGTAGCTCTGAGCCGAGGAGCGGAGCGGCCTGATGTAGCTCTGAGCCGGGGAGCGGAGCGGCCTGATGTAGCTCTGAGCCGAGGAGCGGAGCGGCCTGATGTAGCTCTGAGCCGGGGAGCGGAGCGGCCTGATGTAGCGTGTAGCTCTGAGCCGGGGAGCGGAGCGGCCTGATGTAGCTCTGAGCCGAGGAGCGGAGCGGCCTGATGTAGCTCTGAGCCGGGGAGCGGAGCGGCCTGATGTAGCTCTGAGCCGAGGAGCGGAGCGGCCTGATGTAGCTCTGAGCCGGGGAGCGGAGCGGCCTGATGTAGCTCTGAGCCGGGGAGCGGAGCGGCCTGATGTAGCTCTGAGCCGGGGAGCGGAGCGGCCTGATGTAGCTCTGAGCCGGGGAGCGGAGCGGCCTGATGTAGCTCTGAGCCGGGGAGCGGAGCGGCCTGATGTAGCTCTGAGCCGGGGAGCGGAGCGGCCTGATGTAGCTCTGAGCCGGGGAGCGGAGCGGCCTGATGTAGCTTTGAGCCGGGGAGCGGAGCGGCCTGATGTAGCTCTGAGCCGGGGAGCGGAGCGGCCTGATGTAGCTCTGAGCCGGGGAGCGGAGCGGCCTGATGTAGCTCTGAGCCGGGGAGCGGAGCGGCCTGATGTAGCTCTGAGCCGGGGAGCGGAGCGGCCTGATGTAGCTCTGAGCCGGGGAGCGGAGCGGATGTAGCTTTGAGCCGGGGAGCGGAGCGGCCTGATGTAGCTCTGAGCCGGGGAGCGGAGCGGCCTGATGTAGCTCAGAGCCGGGGAGCGGAGCGGCCTGATGTAGCTCTGAGCCGGGGAGCGGAGCGGCCTGATGTAGCTCTGAGCCGGGGAGCGGAGCGGCCTGATGTAGCTCTGAGCCGGGGAGCGGAGCGGCCTGATGTAGCTCTGAGCCGGGGAGCGGAGCGGCCTGATGTAGCTCTGAGCCGGGGAGCGGAGCGGCCTGATGTAGCTTTGAGCCGGGGAGCGGAGCGGCCTGATGTAGCTCTGAGCCGGGGAGCGGAGCGGCCTGATGTAGCTCTGAGCCGGGGAGCGGAGCGGCCTGATGTAGCTTTGAGCCGGGGAGCGGAGCGGATGTAGCTTTGAGCCGGGGAGCGGAGCGGCCTGATGTAGCTCTGAGCCGGGGAGCGGAGCGGCCTGATGTAGCTCTGAGCCGGGGAGCGGAGCGGCCTGATGTAGCTCTGAGCCGGGGAGCGGAGCGGCCTGATGTAGCTCTGAGCCGGGGAGGGGAGCGGCCTGATGTAGCTTTGAGCCGGGGAGCGGAGCGGCCTGATGTAGCTCTGAGCCGGGGAGCGGAGCGGCCTGATGTAGCTCTGAGCCGGGGAGCGGAGCGGCCTGATGTAGCTTTGAGCCGGGGAGCGGAGCGGCCTGATGTAGCTTTGAGCCGGGGAGCGGAGCGGCCTGATGTAGCTCTGAGCCGGGGAGCGGAGCGGCCTGATGTAGCTCTGAGCCGGGGAGGGGAGCGGCCTGATGTAGCTTTGAGCCGGGGAGCGGAGCGGCCTGATGTAGCTCTGAGCCGGGGAGCGGAGCGGCCTGATGTAGCTTTGAGCCGGGGAGCGGAGCGGCCTGATGTAGCTCTGAGCCGGGGAGCGGAGCGGCCTGATGTAGCTCTGAGCCGGGGAGCGGAGCGGCCTGATGTAGCTTTGAGCCGGGGAGCGGAGCGGCCTGATGTAGCTCTGAGCCGGGGAGCGGAGCGGCCTGATGTAGCTCTGAGCCGGGGAGGGGAGCGGCCTGATGTAGCTTTGAGCCGGGGAGCGGAGCGGCCTGATGTAGCTCTGAGCCGGGGAGCGGAGGGGTGAAGAGTTCCGTGAGCGATGAGCTGAGATTCTCACCACTCCACTCCGCTCACATGCTCTGCATTACGTTGCTGTTAAAACATGTCAGTGGTAAATATGATGGGATAGAAAGACCTGAACTGTCACTTCTTTTATATAAGTTCTTTTAAACATGAAAAATTATGGGCTGGTCTTGCCCCGCTCTGGGTCGCTCTCCAGCCCTGTATTTACTACATATCAGGACTGACCCAGAGGCCGTTCAGCTGATTTATCTACGGTTTCTGTCAAACAATGATCTTAAGGCTCTGTATAACTCAGAGTCCATGTTCCTGTTACCCATGTTCACAGTCATCATGGTTCCATCACTTGTGTAGGCATACTGTGTTCGCCACTGTACTGGCCATGCAGGACTATCTTCAAGTCGGCTCAAACTAGCAGCCAGGTGCACAGTAGCTGTTTTATTAGACAGCATGAGTAAAAATGATGTCGCAAATACTAACATGTACAGGGGGATCTCTCTGAATGCATTTACCTGCTGTTGTGGGACAACATATGGAATAATAACACGGTCCTCTGTTTCCACACCTCTGTTCTGCCATAACTGGTGAAAAAAGGCCCATGCTTCTTCTTCAGGGGTCACAGGGGCTAGAAGGATCTCTGGGATGTCGTGGAGAGATCTTCGCATGCTGTTCCAGTGATCTCTTAAAGGAATCGGCTGACAGTAAGGCGTACTTCTGTTGTTGTAAAACTCTCTGTTTGCCACTTGAATGAAACCCTGAGCAATTGCAAATGCAGCGTTGGCATCAATAGCGCAGTTCCACGGAGAGTAGAGGATGGTGTCTCTGATGTAAGGTCTGGGCACCAGTCCTCCTGCTGGCGTAAACTGTTTGACTATTCTGCCATGACCTACAAATACTATGTCTATGTGACCTCCGCTAGGCGTACTCAAATCCTCAGGAATGGTCAACCTCTCCAAAAATCTTAGAAGATTCACAAATTCAATCGGATGAGTTAATCCCTGAAGCCAGGAGACAACTGTGCTGTCTGTACATGTTCCTATGATATACGCCATTATTTTCTGTACATTTTCAGTCATGCTGAGAGAATATCTCCCCAAGTTCTTGATGATCCTCTTCATTCTGAACAATTTTTGGATGATTTCACTGTAATGAGAAAAGTTGTACAGCGAGTCAGTTTCCTTCAGACCTTCCTTATTGTTTGCATTTTCAATATTGCAGTAATGTACAATCAGATACAAAATACAAAACATTTTGGCTTTGGCCAAGACTGATAAATTAATATTGATTTAAAATGTGTAGAAAATAAAATATCATACTGCATTGCATCCAGCTGTTCCTTTAGCCTTTGTTGGCCTTCCAGTATTTCCCTGGCTGAATCCCGGAAGAACTCGCTGGCCTCCGTGACCCGATTGCCCTTTACCATTTCTTCACACTCACCAATCAAGTCGCACAGAGAGATGCCTAAACCAGTCGCACCCTGTACATAGAAAGAAAGTCACAATCACAAAATCACTGTCTAACATACTGTATCAGGGCAATTCAGTGAATATTGCATATTGTTCTCTTGAATAGTCACTGCAAGAGAATTTCAAAGTAGCAATTTTCTTAAGGCGAGACACGGCAGGCAAAAACATCATTTATTTCACTGGTCAATTTTGAGATTTTGGGATATTTGTCTTCAATAACACGTCTTCTTTCAGACTTGTGGTGAAAAAAAGTCCGAAATACACATTTAGGTCTTTGTTTTACTTACACTTTGTCTGTTTGTGTCTGTAGATTTCTCATAAATTCAACAAATGTTGGCGTTGTAAATCATCCCGCCGATCCGTGATCGCTGCCGGCACCCTGTCATCACACACACCGTTAGAAATCTCTCTCTCTCCTGTACAATGCTGTCAGATCCAAATATGGTCATTTCCTTTTTATCAGCAACCAATCGTGAAAGTAAAAGGGCTGAATGCGCAATCTCATTGGCTGATGATAAATGACTTTTCTCTCATTCCCCAAGTCTGGAATCTCCACTTCAGTAGCACCTCTATACACCACACTTTCCAGTCTTGTACCTAGTTATATTATGAAGACATTTACAGAGGGATTTGTAAATATATTATTCCTAGCCTGATTTATATAACAGTTTATTCCAAAAAACATGGCGAAAATCATTTTTTTAAGGCTATTGATAGTATATTCTGATTTACATGATAACAAAACTAGATATCCATAAATCCCTCTGTAATTTTTTTCCCATCTAATATGTGAACTCAATGAAAACAATAATTTTTAAACTGGCTTTATCCAATACTCAGATTTGCATATTTAAACATTAAATTACTGAAAACTTGTAATACATTTTTTCCTCATCTTAATGTAGGTAATCAACTGGGAAAGTTTCATGGTGATATCTGCTAGTTAAAAATTTTACCCTATTCACCTGTAGTGTCTCGCCTTAAAATGGGATGCTTGAGAAAAGAAAGCCGATACCCTTGATCCTGCTTCATTAGAAGCTTTAATGCCAATGAGTTCGATGTTCTTCACCATTTCTTTGGCTGACACCTTCAGGCTACTCGTGATCTCAGGGGAACCATCGAGTCTCATAGCTTGGCAAATAAAGCGCGTGGCCTCGGCTGGATCCAGTCCACCGGGTGTCATGTGACGAAAGAACGTGGCCCTGTTGAAAACTCTGAGAAAGTCTAGGGGTACGTGAGTATTACTTCTTCTGGCCAGAGCCCACATAAGTAGAGTGGTGATCTCACAGTCCAACTCATCAGCATGAGCCCAGAGCGGCGCTCCTCCACACCTGTCCTTCAGATCTCGCAGTAGATTCTGAATGTTCGTGCCAGCCTTCTCATCTTCCTTAATTAATTCAGTAGCTTTATTAAAGGTACTGCTGGACAAACCTGCCTCTACCAATGTGGAAGTGACGCTGACTAGAGTGCCTGCTGTTGCAGCAGCCAATAGAGGGCTGGCCAGACCTCCTGTTAAGATAGTGGCAAGCAGTGCTCCAGATATTGAGAACACAGATGTGGCAGCTCCGACCACCTGAGCGATGTTGCTGCGCTGATGAACATATTCCAGCTCTTGTGCCAGTTCCAACAGCTTTCCTGCACATTCCTTTCGGTTCTCCAGCCAGCGGAAGAGCGAACCACATAAAAGATCTGCTGCCTCCATGATTAGAGCAGGAACTGTGATAAGAGAAAATTACATTTATTTCTCAAAAATAATCATTTGTTAATTACAGTAACAATGAATGAAGAACGTCTAGGTTACTAATGTAACCTCTGTTCCCTGAAGGAGGGAACGGGATTATGTCAGACGTTCTTCTGTTTTGCTTGTGTTCTTTGTGCCCTAATTAGGACCCAAGCCCTGAAAGGGTGAAGGCCCTATTGTTTTTCTGAGGATTATTATTATTATTTTTATTATTAGGGCCCCGGCTGGGCTGAAGCTAGTACCCGGGCGTGGCAAGGGGAATCGACAGCGCCCCTTTGGGCTGGGTCCGAAAACTTGGTCCATTTTTTTTTTAACCTTTATTTAACCATGAAGAGACTTATTGAGATTAAAAATCTGTTTTTCACTTTCTTTTTCTCTTTTTTTAAGATTATCACAAATAAACAAAAGATTTTGATGCCCGTCATTCATATTAAATCGTATATATTCCACCCCATACCCGCTACAATTGAGAATCACTTTAAACATGCAGACGCAGTTGACAATTTGATGTATTCCACTTAATACACAATAAAACAATATACAATAAGATTCGTTAACAACGTACCTCCTGGTGTTCTTCTAAAATGAGGGCGAGCCACAAATCCGTGAGTACAGTTTACAAACCCGTGGGAATGGATTGCGAAAGCGTGGGCACGGTTTATGAATTTGTGGGTACAGATTGCAAAACCTGAAGGCACGGTTTACAAGTCTGAGAGCGCGGATTAGAAACTCGTGGGCACAATTTGTTAAACCGAGGGAACTGTTTGAGAATTCTGAGCGGACGGATTGCAAAACCGTCGCCACTGATTCTTGAACCTTCTGTTGACTTGTGACAAGGAAACGACGCATTTTAAAGCTAATACTCGCACACACAATTACGATTACAGTTATTTTTTCTTTGCGTGTCGCGCCTCCCCTGTGGCTCTTTGGCACCCCCCAGGGGAGGCGCGCCTCACCTATTGAAAACCGCTGGCATTGCTGATATAAAAAATTAGATGACTAGTAATTTCCTACTTCTAAATTCTGAAAAAACAGAGATTCTAATTATTGGACAAAAAACTTCCTCACGTAATAATATAGAATACTGTCTAACACTTGATGGCTGCTCTGTTAAGTCTTCATCGTCAGTTAGGAACCTGGGTGTGCTCTTTGATACCAATCTTTCATTTGAGAATCACGTTTCTAGTATCTGTAAAGCTGCATTTTTTCATCTTAAAAATATATCTAAATTAAACCATATGCTCTCATTGACAAATGCGGAACAATTAGTTCATGCGTTCATGACCTCAAGGCTAGATTATTGTAATGCTCTACTGGGTGGTTGCCCTGCACGCTTAATAACCAAACTACAGCTGGTCCAAAACGCAGCAGCTCGAGTTCTTACCAGAACCAGGAAGTATGACCATATTAGCCCGGTTCTGTCAACACTGCATTGGCTGCCTATTAAACATCGCATCAATTTTAAAATATTGCTGATTAATTACAAAGCACTAAATGGTTTAGCTCCACAGTACTTGAGCAAGCTCTTAACGCATTATAGTCCTTCACGTCCTGGAGTCCTTGCTGTTCCACCTCTGCTGCTGCCTCTTGCCCTGCTCCACCCAGCGGCTGTTCCACCGCTGCTGCTGCCTCCTGCCCTGCTCCACCCAGCGGCTGCTCCACCTCTGCGGCTGCCTCCTGCCCTGCTCCACCCAGCGGCTGTTCCACCTCTGCGGCTGCCTCCTGCCCAGCGGCTGTTCCACCTCTGCCGCTGCCTCCTGCCCTGCTCCGCCCAGCGGCTGTTCCACCGCTGCTGCTGCCTCCTGCTGCTGCTGCCTCCTGCTGCTGCTGCCTCCTGCCCTGCTCCGCCCAGCGGCTGTTCCACCGCTGCTGCTGCCTCCTGCTGCTGCTGCCTCCTGCTGCTGCTGCCTCCTGCTGCTGCTGCCTCCTGCCCTGCTCCGCCCAGCGGCTGTTCCACCGATGCTGCTGCCTCCTGCCCTGCTCCGCCCAGCGGCTGTTCCACCGCTGCTGCTGCCTCCTGCCCTGCTCCGCCCAGCGGCTGTTCCACCTCTGCTGCTGCCTCCTGCCCTGCTCCACCCAGCGGCTGTTCCACCTCTGCTGCTGCCTCCTGCCCTGCTCCGCCCAGCGGCTGTTCCACCGCTGCTGCTGCCTCCTGCCCTGCTCCACCCAGCGGCTGTTCCACCGCTGCTGCTGCCTCCTGCCCTGCTCCACCCAGCGGCTGTTCCACCGCTGCTGCTGCCTCCTGCCCTGCTCCACCCAGCGGCTGTTCCACCTCTGCTGCTGCCTCCTGCCCTGCTCCACCCAGCGGCTGTTCCACCGCTGCTGCTGCCTCCTGCCCTGCTCCGCCCAGCGGCTGTTCCACCTCTGCTGCTGCCTCCTGCCCTGCTCCACTCAGCGGCTGTTACCCCTCTGCTGCTGCCTCATGCTTGGCTGAAGTACCCAACAGTGGTTATTTTAGCATGGAGGATGTGAGGGCGGAGCTCAGAAGATTGCGCCCTGGCAAGTCAGCTGGACCGGATGGAATACCACCGAGGCTTCTGAAGGACTGTGCTGGGGAGCTGGCAGTTTTTAACTGGAGTCTCCAGAAGAGTCAGGTACCGAAGCAGTGGAAGACATCCTGCATTGTGCCAGTGCCTAAGGGTGGGAGACCTTCTGGGGTCAAGGATTACAGACCAGTGGCCTTGACGTCTGTGATTATGAAGACCCTCGAAAGGCTCCTCTTCTGGCTCCTGGGCCCACAACTACAGCAGGCACTTGACCCCCTGTAGTTTGCCTATCGAGCGAACATGGGAGTGGAGGATGCTGTCCTCTACTTGCTTCATCGAGCCCTCTCTTTTCTCGATGGGACAGGGGGGTATGTGAGGCTGATGTTCTTTGATTTCTCGAGTGCATTCAACACCATCCACAGCCTCAGATCCTGAGAGGCAAACTCGAGAATCTGAGCATGGAGCCTGCTCTCATCAAATGGATCATCAGTTACCTGACAGAGCGGCCACAGTACGTCAGACTGGGGAACAGGGTGTCAGACACTGTGAAAACAAGCATTGGGGCCCCCCAGGGAACTGTACTATCCCCTTTCCTCTTCACTCTATACACATCAGACTTCTCATACAGAACACCATCATGCCACATACAAAAATATTCTGATGACACTGTGGTGGCGGCTTGTGTGAGGGGAGGAGACGAGGAGTACAGGAGGGATATCTCAGAGTTTGCGACCTGGAGCAGGTGCAATGGTCTCATCCTCAATACATCCAAAACCAAGGAGATGATATTGGACTTTGGGAGGCGTAAGTCAAATCATCTACCTGTGGTAATTGAGGGGGAGGGCATTGAGGTGGTCCAGACGTACAAATATCTAGGAGTCCACCTGGACCATAAACTGGACTGGTCAGTACATGTAAATGCAGCATTCAGGAAAGGTCAGAGCAGACTTTTTTTTTCTCAGGAAGCTAAAATCCTTCCAAGTCTGTAATGAGATGCTGTACCTTTTTTATCAGTCGGTTGTGGCTAGTGCTGTGTTCTTTGCTGTGGTGTGCTGGGGCAGCTGTATGACAGCCAGGGAGGGGAACCGACTTGACAAACTGGTCAGGAAGTGTGTGTCAGTGTTGGGGAGGAGGGTGTACTCTGTAGGAGATTTGGTGGAGGAAAGAATGAGGAACATGATGAAATCCATCCTCAGCAACAGGAGCCACCCACTGCATGACACTGTGGTTGCCCAGCAAAGCAGCCGCAGTGACCGGACTCCTCTCCATGAGCTGCAGGACTGAGAGGTTCAGGAGGTAATTTGTTCCGGCCGCCATAAGACTGCATAATGAATCTGTTTGAAGTGCATTATTTATTTACTACTAATGATAGTAGCTTGTTTTGTGACTTTTTTTATTAACTGTTATTATCTGTGTTTTTATGAGTGTATTGCATTGAGAACGCTTGTTGGTAGACAACACACACTATATGCTGCTGGACATCTGAATTTCCCCTGTGGGGATGAATAAAGGCATCTATCTATCTATCTATCTATCTTGTAGTTAGAACTATTAACTAACAGCGCTTAGTCTGGGAACAATATAGGGCATTAAGGAATAATTGTACAAAAATGATAAAAAATGCAAAAAGTGAGTATTACCTTAACATGATAAATAAAACATTTAATGATCCTAGTAAATTTTGGAAGCTGGTCAAATCATCAACGGGGTCTATTCCTCCTCCAGCAGTTCCTGATTTACTAAAGGTTAAAGATAAAGAAATTAAGGATAAACATGATATAGCAGAAGCTTTTAATTTCCACTTTAATAATGTAGGCTCAAGTTCAACAACTTATTCAAGTCTTCCTGTAGACGACAAAGATAATATGGCTATCCCCTCAAGTAGAAACCATTTTAATTTTCTTCCTATTTCTCCATCTCAGGTTTGTAAAGCTCTGTTAACTCTTGATTGTAAAAAATCTGCTGGCCCTGATCAAATAGAGCCTTATTTTCGAAAAATATCTGCGGACCTGATAGCGAGACCTATTGCTTCTATTTTTAATTTAAGTCTAAGTAGTGGTCTGATACCAAGTTCCTGGAAGTCAGCAGAAAATCGTCCATTACTGAAAGGTGGAGATTGCACTTTGTTGGATAATTATCGCCCTATTTCCAGATTGTCTGTTACAGCAAAAGTGTTTGAATCCCTGGTAAATGAACAGTTAAAGCACTATTTGTCGACTAATAATATTTTAAGTCAAACTCAGTCAGGTTTTAGACAAGGACATAGTACTATTACTGCTGCAATGTCAGTCACTAATGACATTATTACTGGATTGGATAAAAAAAAATCATGTGTTGCACTTTTTATTGATTTATCCAAAGCATTTGATTCTGTGGATCATGATCTTCTCTTGCAAAGGCTTAAATGTGTAGGTTTTAGTAGTACAGTTTTAAAGTGGTTTTCAAATTATTTGACTGGAAGAATTCAATGTGTGTCTATAGATAATTATATTTCTAACCCATTAATAGTGAAGACAGGTGTTCCTCAAGGATCAATTTTGGGACCAATTTTATTTTCCATCTATATAAATGAACTTGGTGTAGGATTAGAGACCATAAAAGTACACTTTTATGCAGATGATACTATCATTTATACAATGGCTTCATCCATAAAAGTGGCAATGGACTCTTTACAGAATGCTTTTAATTTATTTCAGACTTCACCTGATAATCTAAAATTGGTGATGAATACAAAAAAAACCAAATACATGATCTTCACACGCTCCAGATTATCACTAAATGATTTTATGATCAAAACTTTTGATGGTACTCTGCTTGAGAGAGTTGCATCCTATAAATATCTTGGAATTTGGCTGGATGATAAATTTACTTTTAGTACTCATATTGATATACTTTTAAAGAAATTGAGACCAAGTTTGGGTTTTTATTTTCGTTTGAAAAAATGTTTTTCCTTTGTTGCTCGAAACCGATTAGTGGAAAGTACCTTTTTGCCAGTAATGGACTATGGTGATATAATATATATGCATGCGCCTTTAAATACTTAAAAAATACTTGGATGTTGTTCATGCTGCTTTACGATTTGTGACTGGTTCAAGTGTGCGTACACATCACTGTAATGTATATGAGTTGACAAATTGGACTTCACTGTGCTTGAGGAGGAAACATCATATGTTGATCTTTATTTTAAAAGCTTTACTGGGTAAATTACCACAGTATATATCTAATCTATTGACATACTGTACTAGTATCTATAATACTAGGGCTGAGTTTCCCGATAACGTTGTCTCTTAGCGCGCTACGAAGACTCGTAAGGTATAACTTAACTAAAGATATACCACTGCTAGGCGTGTTCCCCAAACCATACCTTAGGAAGCTGCTTAAGAAATACCTTCTTACGTGCGACGTTACCCGGCGCTGTCCGTGGCGATGCTGCTGAATTGGTTGATATCGATGGCTCGAGAATCAATTATTCTCTCGTGCAGGGGCTGTTTATGTGAGAAAGTGGTGTTCTTTATAAAAGAAGCACTTCAGAAATAGTTGAAATTGCATTTATTAGGACTCATGGGATATTATAAAAAAAATAATCCAAACTATAATAGCCTATAATAGCCTAGCCTACATGTTTTAAAATTGTATCATATATTGCCATGATAACCATTTCAAATTTTTACGTGCTTTCTTCTCTTTCCCATTTTTGTTCGCTGAGGTGGAGCTGCGATGAAATATTGTTCATGTAAATACTTTCCAGCATTTCAGTAATAAAAGTGTCCATCTTGCGTACGGTGCTCGGCAGTGATCAAAAAAGATTTAAACAGTGGATTTTGAATCTCTTCTTGTAAACTCAGAGATGTGGATTCAGACGGCAATTAAATTCCCACACGACCTGTTTGTCAAAAAACAGTAGGTACTAATTTGGACAGAGATTTTTACTCGGGTTGGGTGAGAAAAAACACTGATATTATGGATTCGGACGGCACTAAAATCACAGACTTACCCCTGTAAATGTTTAAATTACCGGACGAGCCCATGAGAAAATATTAGCATCCGAATAGGACTTAACTGACAGTAGCCTATGCTTTCACTGGCCTTTAAAAGCGCTTTTTTATTAAATTAAATTAATATAATATAATAATATAATTAAAATTCTAACAACAATCAGTGTGATTGACAATTTTATTCTTTGCATGAAAACACTTGAATTAGCCTAATTTAATACTGTCTGGGTGTATTAAAACTTCAGAATTATTTTCATATAGACCTGCAACAGTGATAAGGTAAAGCTAAGAGCGGTCCAGACCAAGCTTCCGAACGTATGACTGACAGAAGGTGTACTTAACTAAGAACGTTTCAGGAAACACGTATTATCGATAAGGTACAGCTTAAGGTGTAACTTAAGAACGACGTAGCGTTAAGAAGGTTTCGGGAAACCCAGCCAAGATCAACAGTTAAACTTTTACTCAAGAACTCAATTTTCCATACAGAATTAGGTAGATCAGCCTTCTCTAACTATGCTCCTTATGCATGGAATGAGCTCCAAGGTATATTACACATGAAATATGTACCATCTCTCACTTCGTTTAAAAACATTTTAAAGTCTGTTTTTATAGAACGGTGTAAATGTTTTAGAAATTGATTATGGTTTGTATTGTCTTTCAGATATGGAAATTCTTTGTATGTTTATTTTGTTGTGTTATGTACTACTTTGTATTTTTTGTCTTGTGCTGACTATCTTGACCAGGACTCCCTGGTAGAAGAGATATTGTATCTCAATGGGACCTTCCTGGTTAAACAAATAAAATAAAATAAAATAAAATAAATAAACGTGGGATTATGAATTATATTGATAACGTCGTATATAGAAAACATGCCAATGTACCCTGAGTGTAAACCTTAGCCGCATTCATCGTGAAGCGTGCAGCAAGCGATTTGCAAAGATTAATATAAAGTTTAATATAAAGGTTAATAAAACGTTACACTCACTTCTTCTTCTGGAGGTGCAGCAGGAACACGAATAGTTGGTACCGATCCTTTTTTCAGGAGCAGCTTCTTAGCAAAACCAGCTTTATACTGACCCTCATTTGTAAAGCAGTCTGGTGTGAGAAATGATTCGCGCAAACATGAAAGCATTGACGTTGATCGTGGGGAATATTCCCTTCGAAAACACACTCAGCCACTGCGTCTTCAGCGGTTCGGATTTAGGAACATCAAAATGATGCTGTGTTCCTTATTACACCCAAGACTTTATTTTTTTAATTTTTTTTTCTCTTGTTCTATGTGTTTTAATTGTATATGTCAAGTGTTTTATGTGAGGCACCATGTAAGCTTAAATTAATTACCCCATGGGGATCAATAAAGCTTTAAACTTAAACTTAAGAACACCACAATCGCTGAGACGCCATTCTGCTCATAGACAGTGCTCCAGCGTATCAACAATGACCGCGCCGGTTCGCGCGGACTATGATTGACAGCTCGCTCACGAGCGAGGGCGGGTCTGTGTTGAAACGCTGCTGTCAATCAACAATCGTGGGAGGGGCATCCGACTGTGTGACGTCACAAAATCGAACGGCTTGATTTGAGACGGGGGAAAACATATAAGAAGATTAATTTTTTATCATTATATGATGGTTGTGTACAGGCAACACACATTTCAATCAACTTGTAAAAGTGCATGTACCATTATATGACCCCTTTAAGACTAATAATAGAAGATAACAAGGTTTTGCCAGTGACACTTTTGATATATTTATTGATACAAGTTATTTTTTATATAACGTGACTAAATAAAAAGACAAAGTCATTAGTGAAGATTATGCAACAGTATTTAGAATATTATATAGAATAGAACATGCAATGCAAACTAGTTTGGTTATAGCTCAAATGTATCATTCTCATTCTATCATTCACCCTGCCTCCATTACATATCTCTGTCAAGTGTTTGATCACCACATTTGAGTGATCATTGCAAAAAATGTGTTTATATATTCTGTTTATGTATACTGTATTCTATATACAGTACCAGTCAAAGGTTTGTACACACGAATGGGAAAGTGTGTCCAAACTTTTGACTGGTTCTGTACTATAATATACACATAAATAATATTGCTACTGCATTATTGTTACGAACTCTTATGATCTAGGGTCAGAAGAGGTAACATTGAGGTCATGATAAAATTTGGTGTGATTGGGGTGGCAAGAGACAACACGTAACAAAATAATGCGAAAGAAAGATCATTTATTATACATAAGTGAAATAAATATACAAAAAGATGGATACTAGTAATAATAATAATGGTGAATTTAAGCAAGGAAAAATAAGCAAAATATTTACAGATCAAAAAAATATCAGATAAATAAATAACCCAAGAGAAAAAGGGACGCAATTAGTTTAGCCAAAGAAGTGAAAAGAACAAAACAAAACTCATTCTAACTTGTAATTAAACCTCTTATCTAACTAATAAAAAATAAATAAAAGATATCAAATCTTCAGCGTCAAACGCCCTAATTTAATTACTCTAACTACCAAATACAAAACATACAGGGTGGCAGGGTGGCATTCACTTTCTACATACATCGAGTTACCTAGGTGTTGTTTTATGTAAGTCACATGACATTTAACCTGTCCACCTTACTCTTGGTCGAACAAAGCCATCAAAAGGCAGAAAGAGAACATAAAGGGAAAAGTATCAAAACAATATTCAAAACGAGATAGCAACTAAAAGCAACAAGGTTACGACGGTTACAGAAGAAAAGAATGAGCGTACAAAGTAACAACAAAGCAGAGCGGCAGGAAAACAAGTTGCCGCCTCGTGTTCTTTTCAGCGTCCTTTCAACTGCTGGCGGGAAACTTGATTGGCTGTGGGGGAGGTGATGTCATGCCATTGATATAAATTGACAGCCCTCCAAGCCAATAACAGACCAGAGGTGGAGTGAACCTAAGCAAATGTCAGAGAGAGAGAGAGAGAGAGAGAGAGAGAGAGAGAGAGAGAGAGAGAGAGAGAGAGAGAGAGAGAGAGAGAGAGACACGCACAACCACAGGGACATAACAATTATAATATACACATAAACAATATCGGCCGATATATCGATATCAGGCTTTTTTACTCTCTAATATCGGCATCGGCATCGGCATCGGCATCGCCCCCCAAAAATCCATATCGGTCGGGCTCTAATTTCAAGGTACACATTTACATTCTTATCAGTTCTTCATTCCCAATCAAACCCATGACCTTGGCGTTGCAAGCGCCAACGCTCTACTGCTAACTGTACTGTTACTGAACTTCTTTACTTACAAGATTGGTTACAAGCTCAACTTACACAACTCATGATGGACAGATGCACTTTTACGATGGATAGATGCACTTTTATGATGGATAGATGCACTTTTATGATGGACAGATGCACTTTTATGATGGACAGATGCACTTTTACGATGGACAGATGCACTTTTACGATGGATAGATGCACTTTAATGATGGACAGATGCACTTTAATGATGGACAGATGCACTTTTATGATGGACAGATGCACTTTTATGATGGACAGATGCACTTTTATGATGGATAGATGCACTTTTATGATGGACAGATGCACTTTTATGATGGACAGATGCACTTTTACGATGGACAGATGCACTTTTACGATGGATAGATGCACTTTTATGATGGACAGATGCACTTTAATGATGGACAGATGCAC
Organism: Rutilus rutilus; assembly: GCA_021464565.1. Classification (NCBI taxonomy): domain Eukaryota; kingdom Metazoa; phylum Chordata; class Actinopteri; order Cypriniformes; family Leuciscidae; genus Rutilus; species Rutilus rutilus. The sequence goes on along the minus strand of JAJAQA010000016.1, from coordinate 1,416,402 downwards.
TTTTATGATGGACAGATGCACTTTTATGATGAACAGATGAACTTTTATGATGGATAGATGCACTTTTACGATAGACAGATGCACTTTTATGATGGATAGATGCACTTTTATGATGGACAGATGCACTTTTATGATGGATAGATGCACTTTTATGATGGACAGATGCACTTTTATGATGGATAGATGCACTTTTATGATGGACAGATGCACTTTTATGATGGACAGATGCACTTATGATGAATAGATGCTCTTTTATGATGGATAGATGCACTTTTATGATGGACAGATGCACTTTTTTGATGAACAGATGCACTTTTATGATGGATAGATGCACTTTTACGATGGATAGATGCACTTTTATGATGATAGATGCACTTTTATGATGGATAGATGCACTTTTATGATGGACGGATGCACTTTTATGATGAATAGATGCACTTTTATGATGGATAGATACACTTTTATGATGATAGATACACTTTTATGATGGACAGATGCACTTTTATGATGGACAGATGCACTTTTATGATGGATAGATACACTTTTATGATGATAGATGCACTTTTATGATGGATAGATGCACTTTTATGATGGACGGATGCACTTTTATGATGAATAGATGCTCTTTTATGATGGATAGATGCATTTTTATGATGGATAGATGCACTTTTATGATGGACAGATGCACTTATGATGGATAGATGCTCTTTTATGATGGATAGATGCACTTTTATGATGGACAGATGCACTTATGATGGATAGATGCTCTTTTATGATGAATAGATGCTCTTTTATGATGGATAGATGCACTTTTATGATGGACAGATGCACTTTTATGATGGATAGATGCACTTTTATGATGGATAGATGCACTTTTATGATGGACAGATGCACTTTTATGATGGATAGATGCACTTTTACAATGGACAGATGCACTTTTATGATGGATAGATACACTTTTATGATGGACAGATGCACTTTTACAATGGACAGATGCACTTTTATGATGGATAGATACACTTTTATGATGGACAGATGCACTTATGATGGATAGATGCACTTTTATGATGGACAGATGCACTTATGATGGATAGATGCACTTTTATCATGGATAGATGCACTTTTATGATGGACAGATGCACTTATGATGGATAGATGCACTTTTATGATGGACAGATGCACTTATGATGGATAGATGCACTTTTATGATGGACAGATGCACTTATGATGGATAGATGCACTTTTATGATCAATAGATGCACTTTTATGATGGATAGATACACTTTTATGATGGATAGATGCACTTTTATGATGGACAGATGCACTTTTATGATGGACAGATGCACTTATGATGGATAGATGCACTTTTATGATGGACAGATGCACTTTTATGATGGATAGATACACTTTTATGATGGACAGATGCACTTATGATGGATAGATGCACTTTTATCATGGATAGATGCACTTTTATGATCAATAGATGCACTTTTATGATGGATAGATGCACTTTTATGATCAATAGATGCACTTTTATGATGGATGGATGCACTTTTATGCCATTCACTGCTATTATAAAGCTTGAAAGAGCCAGGACATTTTTTTATATATATATAACTCTGATTGTGTTCATCTGAAAGAAGAATGTCATATACACCTAGGATGGCTTGAGGGTGAATAAATTATGGGCTAATTTTCATTTTTGGGTGAACTATCCCTTTAATCTATTTATTTGGAATTACGCAACAATTCTGAGCCCATCGGTTTTATACTCGGTCAAAATAGTGAGCGGTGGGAAACAGCATAGTCAGAATTCATACAAATTCTTCAATTGAAAACACAGGTTTTGGCTGTTCATCCTAGTTATCAATTGTTTATTTTTAAACAGTTTAGCTGCCAACTTTTAGCTTGGAGTGAGATTTATGGTGGGGGGTATTGGGGGGATGTAAAAATAAATTGCATCACAATAAGTGTATTGTGATTGTCACTAACATTTTAGTAACATTTTAGTGTCACTAAAGTTTAGTGACAACATGTTACAATGTTTACATGGTACAATTTCTGGTAATTTTCAATTTCAATTATTGTGATTTGATTTAATATATTGACTCATTTGCAGGGCTCCAGACTAACTTTTCCACTGGTTGCACTGGTGCTACTGTTGTATTACAAATTTATTAAAATGTTTCATTTAGGTTTACATTGAATTTAGCATGTTAAGGTTAGGTATAAATTATTATTATCAGAGTTTTCTAGCAAAAGACTCCGCTCAGTCCTGTTTTACTGAAACTCTTAATGGCTCTTGGAGCTTGTGTTTTAGCAAGAGAGACCTGCCAGTCCGGTACTCGGGTCTCAGCATTTGAATAGATATGCTGAGTGGATTAGGATGGCCAACACTCTCAGTCTAGAACAGGTTCCTAAACCTGTCTCATCACAAAGTTTTGGTTCCTGCCCCTAAATGTATATAAACTGTAAGAGAACGTCCACTTAGTCAGACTTTGGAAGAACTGCAGCCACGTCAACGCGAAGTCCTCAATAAAGAATAACTTCTTGAACGTGATCCCAAAGTCTCCTGGGGCTCGTTCTTCGTACGTTGCTTATTACATCCGAGATCAAATGACACATCCAAGATGATTTCATCGTGCTAATCATAATCCGGCTAATTGAGTTCTTCGAACACACTTGCCGGATAGGATTAGTATCGCTGGATTGAGTTATCTGAGATAACTGCGCGTTCACGCGCTGGCTTAAAAGGGGATATGTATCGATAGTGGAAACATTGATCAGCAACGCTGCCATTGGCTGCTCAGCGTGGCCAAAGAGCGCGCACAGTTTTTCTCATATTATATCTATGTTTTTTTCTCCTCAGCAGAGCAAGAACTAATAGTCGAAGTTTATTCGGAATTTTAATGTTTTAATCAAAACGCCAGGGAACACCTCAAAGTCTGCAAAAGCCAGGAGAGAGGCCTGGCAAAAAGTAGCAGACAATTTAAATCCGTTAGAAGTGGCCATGTTAGATGTTTTTATCACTTATTAGCCTATATTTTTGTATTTTAATAATTGCATAATTACTTTGTTCATTGTAATGTCAGAGTCACCACACTAGAATATGGGAACAAATAAAAGTGAAGTACAAAAATATTCTAATGGTAATTTTTAGTTATATTATAGTCTCTTTTATGAAAGGCACTGTTAAATAAATGGTTGTCTGTTTATAAAAGCAATCAAGAAAAAGGCTGAGAAAAAAAAAAGATCTTAGTAGCCTACACTGTATTTTTGCTGCATTAAATTAAGGCCATATAGTCATTTCAGCTGTTAAATCTTGAGCAATGATGAATTGCTTTGACTTGTGGAAGTAAAAACTGATAAACTTATGTTAATGTAAAAATATGTATTGAAGAAGAGTTCAAAAAGAGTTATTGATCACATTTTTCCCAAGTGTAGTTCATTGTAATGACATTGTGTTTTCCTCTTTTGTGCACTTTTACATAATACACCAACACTTGTTAACTTAAGTGGACATTTCCTAACTTTCCAAAGGAAAGAAAGTATAAGACTTTGTAATGTCCATTTGTTTCCATTGCACTGGACAGTGAATAAACCCTCTCAGATAACTGTCATATGGAGGAACTAGCCTACCTGCAAGTGCATAAATAACTTAACTTAATTTATACTTGTATGCTTTATGGCTGCAATATAAGTGTCAGGATTCCACATCTACAGAAAGGCCTACAGAAGAGTCATACAGAGGAGACATAGGCCTACAGGTGGGCAGTGGATAGCCAACTTTTCCTTTTATTTGTTGCATGAGGCATGTGTCTAATATCTCTTGTTGCAGGCACTTGACCACTGGCTTTTCTTTACAAAGAACAATTGAAATAAAACTCAAGGAACTAAGCATATTTGTCTTTTATTAAACATTTAATGAAAAGTGTATTTTTTTTTTTTTTTGGCAGTGTTGTGTAATATGGCACATGCAAAAGCAACAATGTCACAGGCCCTGTCAGGTGTGCAACCCCTCAGACTTTTCAGACACTGAAATCTTCCCTTTAGTTAGCCAAAGTTCATTTCATTGTGTGCCCTTGTCCTGGCTAGAGCTGCATTGTAACTGGTTTGGGTCAGGGAATGGGGTCATAAAACACCTGTCTGCAGGAACATGTCATAATCACCTATGAAAAAATGCAGTTCTGTTAGGATCAGCATAAGTGTATGTAATACAGTGAGCTTGATATTTAATTGTGGAACTTTCCTTACCACTTTCAAATAATGTGCATACATGTGAATCTCTGAAAATTCTTAAGTCATACACAGATCCTGACCATTTTGCTTTCACATTTGTGATATGGAAGATTTGTCAACGGCCTTTTTTTTATTTGATATAATATTATTAATCTGGAATATTAAGAATCACAATAGTAACTGGGCTGCACATTTACATTGTGAACCCCCTTTCTGTTCACATAATCCCCTTCATTGAGGCCTTGATGGCAGTCTAGCCTATAAGCCTGAGTGACATACTGTAATCAGCATGGTCATGATCGCATGATCTTCATAAAAAAATATTTAAATAGTCGAATAAATAGTAGGCTATAGTCTAATAAATAAAAATAAAAAAAAAGCTGCTTAAAAAAACTGATTTACATTGGGTCTTCAGTGGCTTGGAAATGCCACACAAAAAAAACTAAAAAAAAAAACTAAAACTGTTTTTTAAACCTAAAAGCGCCAGGTAAACTCCGAATGGACACGACAAACAGCACTTTCCATCAAGTTCTCCGCATCTCCAATAGTGTAAAGGAATCTTAGGGTACAGTTTGTGCTGTAGTTAAAGCCCGACTCCGACAAGTCGAAAATAAATGTGCGTTTCCAACAAATTAATAATGTAAACGACAATCTCATGAGTCACGAGGAAAAAAAATATATAGGCTATATCAGAAAGTGCACTATCGCACTGCGCTGGACTTCCCGTATCATCTCCGTTTATGAGCCGCAGTCTAATCCTGTTTACATGAAATAAGCCTGCTCCCGAGCAGGTTTAAGATTGCGCACCTGTTGCTATGACAGCAAGTCCAGGATGAGCGTCGAAGAACCAAACAATCCAAGATCATGCCAAATCCCCAACAATCAAATCCAGCTAACTGAGTTAGCGACGTACGAAGAACGGGCCCCTGGTCTTCGATTCTGAGTTTCCAACACTACCAACTTTCTCAGTTGGTTGCACCAGCACATGATTTGGTCGCACCAAATTGTTTTTTTTACAACATGGAATTAATAGCTGATGAATAGTTGTCCTAATCTGCGTACCCTAGTTTTGCACTGATGTAAAAAGACTGACAGTGACACAGGACCTCATGTTGACAAAATGTTTTAAGCTTTTAAATGAAAACCATTAAAAATAACTATCAAAAAAACACCACGTATGTTTTTTAATGTTTGATCGTATTTTATTTAGTACTGTCAATCGATTAAAACCATTAACTAGCCTATTTGCGATTAATCACACTTAACATTAAAGTTTTTAATATATTTTTATATTGTAATAATTTCACATTTAATCTCCAAATTAATGTAGAAACAACATAAAGTATATTTTAATATTTGATCTATTAGGTAGGAAATATACATAAATTGAATAAACTTAGTTTTCTCTGACTTTTTTCTTTGATTTGATTTTTTTACATTAATGTATTACAGAAGCGGGTTTATTAGGCTGCTGTCGCTTTAAGATCTGATGCATACAATGCAGATCTGGATCTGACAAGCATCCGATGTTGTCACAACTCTTCGCGTTCATTTAACACCTTTTAACTAATTTAATACTGTGCTTACAAGGATTCTCGACAAAGTGAACATTTTGGCATACTTTTGTGTGTTTTTGTCCGTTCAAGCGTGAAAGAGAACTCAATGCGGCCGCGCGCTGTCTGAAGCGGCATTCTGTGGGCATGAGTCCTGTGTGTGTGTGTGTGTGTGTGTGTTGTGTGTTTATCACACAGAGAGGAGATTTACAGACAGCGCGCCGCCAGTACAGATTTAACGCAGGCACTGGGCAACTCCGCAGCCGAGCCGACCCCGGGATAAAATAGTCAGGATATAAACACTTATTATATACCGTAGTGATTCAGGATAAGTCAAAAACACGGTTTGGAAACTGGATTCATGATGTACTCGTTCATTTTAACCATAAGTTACGGACTGCAGCAGCTGCTGATACAACGGCGTTGTGTTGCTCATGCGTGAATTTAATTGAAAGGTAGGGTGATATCAGGTAAAATAGGCCATTTAAGGTTTGGGGGTCCCAGCCCCTCTGGAATTTAGAGCCAATGACTGCAAAGGATTTCAAACTGTTGTCATAACTGTGCTTGACAAGTAACAGGTGATTTGATTGGTTTATGGTTGCTATGGTGGGCGGGGCAATAATTCAAATCAAGACTGCACCAGAAAGCTGCATGGTAATTAGCCTGGCATACCAAATCTAACTGAACTATTATAAGGATGATAAATCTATAAAAAAACAAACATGCACATAAAAAAAACTATGCATAATATCTGTCTTGATGACATCAATCAGAAATAATGTTGTTAGTTTGGTATATGAACATACTTTTTGAAAAAGTGATGTTTTTCTTAGCGGCCCAATTTACCTTAAACCACTGAGGTAAAATGGGCCACATGGTTCCAGCTAAAATGGGCCATCATCTGTGTCACTCACAAACACACATACACATGTGTGTGTGTGTGTGTGTGCGCGCGCGTGTGTGTGTGTGTGTACGTACGTGCATACACACACCCCCACACACTCGCACACCGACCGACACACACACACACACGCACAGGTCGCACACACGCTCACGCGTGCACACACACGCACGAACACACACACACTCACCATGACCCCCCCAACAGTAATAATGGTAGTAGATATTTTATTTACAGTGAGTATGGCAAACGAGAAGGAAGCGAGAGGAGAGGAGAGAGGGAGAAGGAAAGAGAGAGAAAGTGAGAGGAGGAGCAGGAAGGATGAGAGAGGAGACAAGCAGAGGAGACAGGAAGTAAGAGAACAGGTGAGGAGAAAGCTGCAACCGGCAGACAAGGCCCTCTTCAAGAGTCTAAAACACCACTGGGACCAGGAAGGGAGGAAGTGGACGAGGATGATGGCTGGGCAGAAGCTGTCAAGGATGGAGTTCCTTTGCGGTGTTCAACAGGGCTTGGGCAAAGGCTGCCACTATTGAAAATGCCCAGGCAGGGTTCCGGGGGACAGGGATGTTCCCTCTCAATAAAGATATTTTCCCTGAGACTGCTTTTGCCCCCAGCAAGACCACCGAAAGAGTGCTACCATCCACTCTACCACCCCCACCCCCGCCCACAGGACCACAGTCTCTCCCACCCCCGCCCACTGAACCACAGTGTCTCTTACCCCCGCCCACAGGACCACAGTCTCTCCCACCCCCGCCCACTGGACCACAGTGTCTCTTACCCCCGCCCACTGGACCACAGTGTCTCCCGCCCACTGGACCACAGTGTCTCTTACCCCCGCCCACAGGACCACAGTCTCTCCCACCCCCGCCCACAGGACCACAGTCTCTCCAACCCCCGCCCACTGGACCACAGTGTCTCTTACCCCCGCCCACTGGACCACAGTGTCTCTTACCCCCGCCCACAGGACCACAGTCTCTCCCACCCCCGCCCACTGGACCACAGTGTCTCTTACCCCCGCCCACTGGACCAGAGTGTCTCCCGCCCACTGGACCACAGTGTCTCTTACCCCCGCCCACAGGACCACAGTCTCTCCCACCCCCGCCCACAGGACCACAGTCTCTCCCACCCCCACCCACTGGACCACAGTGTCTCCCACCCCCGCCCACTGGACCACAGTGTCTCTTACCCCCGCCCACAGGACCACAGTCTCTCCCACCCCCGCCCACAGGACCACAGTCTCCCACCCCCACCCACTGGACCACAGTCTCTCCCACCCCCGCCCACTGGACCACAGTGTCTCCCACCCCCGCCCACTGGACCACAGTGTCTCCCACCCCCGCCCACTGGACCACAGTGTCTCTTACCCCCGCCCACAGGACCACAGTCTCTCCCACCCCCGCCCACTGGACCACAGTGTCTCTTACCCCCGCCCACAGGACCACAGTCTCTCCCACCCCCGCCCACAAGACCACAGTCTCTCCCACCCCCGCCCACAGGACCACAGTCTCCCACCCCCGCCCACAGGACCACAGTGTCTCTTACCCCCGCCCACAGGACCACAGTGTCTCCCACTAGAGTGCGGATCGGGCCGAATTTTTCTGTCCGAGCCCGGCCCGCGTCCGACAGAGCAGTAACCGAACCCGACCCGAGCCCGACAGGCATAAAGATATTTATGTCCGAGCCCGACCCGAGACCGACAGTTAAAATCCCATTTTTTTCTCATACTAATGACACATGTACGTTTGTGTGGAAAGCCCGCTTTTATTAAGCAACTGTAGGAAGGCATTCGGAAATGTCAACAGGATGAGTGCATCAGCGCGCACGGAGAAACAAGCGCACTGGCGCGCATGCACGTGTTTGGTTGTCACGGCTACATAAACAAATTTGAAATTTGCGCACACAGGATGACAGATGTTATGGTAAAATTTCACATGCATTTTAATCACAAAAACGAACGTTTGCATCAAATGAAAGCATCACATTGGCTACCTACATAATAAGCTGTTTTAAATTTAAAATGTTCAATATCGCGCTGATGTGACCGAGCCCGACCCGAACCCGAACATAATTTCGAAATATCTGTCCGAACCCGGCCCGGCCCGTCGGGTACCGACGGGTCCCGTCGGGCTCGGGTCGGGTATCCATCCTCTATCTCCCACCCCCGCCCACAGGACCACAGTCTCTCCCACCCCCGCCCACTGAACCACAGTGTCTCTTACCCCCGCCCACAGGACCACAGTCTCTCCCACCCCCGCCCACTGGACCACAGTGTCTCTTACCCCCGCCCACAGGACGACAGTCTCTCCCACCCCCGCCCACAGGACCACAGTCTCTCCCACCCCCGCCCACTGGACCACAGTGTCTCCCACCCCCGCCCACTGGACCACAGTGTCTCTTACCCCCGCCCACTGGACCACAGTGTCCCTTACCCCCGCCCACAGGACCACAGTCTCTCCCACCCCCGCCCACTGGACCACAGTGTCTCTTACCCCCGCCCACTGGACCACAGTGTCTCCCGCCCACTGGACCACAGTGTCTCTCACCCCCGCCCACAGGACCACAGTCTCTCCCACCCCCACCCACTGGACCACAGTGTCTCCCACCCCCGCCCACTGGACCACAGTGTCTCTTACCCCCGCCCACAGGACCACAGTCTCTCCCACCCCCGCCCACAGGACCACAGTCTCCCACCCCCGCCCACTGGACCACAGTCTCTCCCACCCCCGCCCACTGGACCACAGTGTCTCCCACCCCCGCCCACTGGACCACAGTGTCTCTTACCCCCGCCCACAGGACCACAGTCTCTCCCACCCCCGCCCACTGGACCACAGTCTCTCCCACCCCCGCCCACAGGACCACAGTCTCTCCCACCCCCGCCCACAGGACCACAGTCTCCCACCCCCGCCCACTGGACCACAGTCTCTCCCACCCCCGCCCACAGGACCACAGTGTCTCTTACCCCCGCCCACAGGACCACAGTGTCTCCCACCCCCGCCCACAGGACCACAGTCTCTCCCACCCCCGCCCACTGGACCACAGTGTCTCTTACCCCCGCCCACAGGACCACAGTGTCTCCCACCCCCGCCCACAGGACCACAGTGTCTCCCACCCCCGCCCACTGGACCACAGTGTCTCTTACCCCCGCCCACAGGACCACAGTCTCTCCCACCCCCGCCCACAGGACCACAGTCTCCCACCCCCACCCACTGGACCACAGTCTCTCCCACCCCCGCCCACTGGACCACAGTGTCTCTTACCCCCGACCACAGTCTCTCCCACCCCCGCCCACTGGACCACAGTGTCTCTTACCCCCGCCCACAGGACCACAGTGTCTCCCACCCCCGCCCACAGGACCACAGTGTCTCCCACCCCCGCCCACTGGACCACAGTGTCTCTTACCCCTGCCCACAGGACCACAGTCTCTCCCACCCCCGCCCACAGGACCACAGTCTCTCCCACCCCCGCCCACAGGACCACAGTCTCCCACCCCCGCCCACTGGACCACAGTCTCTCCCACCCCCGCCCACAGGACCACAGTGTCTCTTACCCCCGCCCACAGGACCACAGTGTCTCCCACCCCCGCCCACAGGACCACAGTCTCTCCCACCCCCGCCCACTGGACCACAGTGTCTCTTACCCCCGCCCACAGGACCACAGTGTCTCCCACCCCCGCCCACAGGACCACAGTGTCTCCCACCCCCGCCCACTGGACCACAGTGTCTCTTACCCCCGCCCACAGGACCACAGTGTCTCTTACCCCCGCCCACAGGACCACAGTCTCTCCCACCCCCGCCCACAGGACCACAGTCTCTCCCACCCCCGCCCACAGGACCACAGTCTCCCACCCCCACCCACTGGACCACAGTCTCTCCCACCCCCGCCCACTGGACCACAGTGTCTCTTACCCCCGACCACAGTCTCTCCCACCCCCGCCCACTGGACCACAGTGTCTCTTACCCCCGCCCACAGGACCACAGTGTCTCCCACCCCCGCCCACAGGACCACAGTGTCTCCCACCCCCGCCCACTGGACCACAGTGTCTCTTACCCCCGCCCACAGGACCACAGTGTCTCTTACCCCCGCCCACTGGACCACAGTGTCTCTTACCCCCGCCCACAGGACCACAGTCTCTCCCACCCCCGACCACAGTCTCTCCCAGCCCCGCCCACAGGACCACAGTATCTCCCACCCCCGCCCACAAGACCACAGTCTCTCCTACCCCCGCCCACAGGACCACAGTCTCTCCCACCCCCGCCCACAGGACCACAGTCTCCCACCCCCACCCACTGGACCACAGTCTCTCCCACCCCCGCCCACTGGACCACAGTGTCTCCCACCCCCGCCCACTGGACCACAGTGTCTCTTACCCCCGCCCACAGGACCACAGTGTCTCTTACCCCCGCCCACTGGACCACAGTGTCTCTTACCCCCGCCCACAGGACCACAGTCTCTCCCACCCCCGACCACAGTCTCTCCCAGCCCCGCCCACAGGACCACAGTATCTCCCACCCCCGCCCACAAGACCACAGTCTCTCCTACCCCCGCCCACAGGACCACAGTCTCTCCCACCCCCGCCCACAGGACCACAGTCTCCCACCCCCACCCACTGGACCACAGTCTCTCCCACCCCCGCCCACTGGACCACAGTGTCTCCCACCCCCGCCCACTGGACCACAGTGTCTCCCACCCCCGCCCACTGGACCACAGTGTCTCTTACCCCCGCCCACAGGACCACAGTCTCTCCCACCCCCGCCCACAGGACCACAGTCTCTCCCACCCCCGCCCACAGGACCACAGTGTCTCTTACCCCCGCCCACAGGACCACAGTGTCTCCCACCCCCGCCCACAGGACCACAGTCTCTCCCACCCCCGCCCACTGGACCACAGTGTCTCTTACCCCCGCCCACAGGACCACAGTGTCTCCCACCCCCGCCCACTGGACCACAGTGTCTCTTACCCCCGCCCACTGGACCACAGTGTCTCTTACCCCCGCCCACAGGACCACAGTCTCTCCTACCCCCGACCACAGTCTCTCCCACCCCCGCCCACAGGACCACAGTATCTCGCACCCCCGCCCACAAGACCACAGTATCTCCCACCCCCGCCCACAAGACCACAGTCTCTCCTACCCCCACCCACTGGACCACAGTCTCTCCCACCCCCGCCCACAAGACCACAGTCTCTCCCACCCCCGCCCACAGGACCACAGTCTCTCCCACCCCCGCCCACAGGACCACAGTCTCCCACCCCCACCCACTGGACCACAGTCTCTCCCACCCCCGCCCACAAGACCACAGTCTCTCCCACCCCCGCCCACAGGACCACAGTCTCCCACCCCCGCCCACTGGACCACAGTCTCTCCCACCCCCGCCCACAGGACCACAGTGTCTCTTACCCCCACCCACAGGACCACAGTCTCTCCCACCCCCGCCCACAGGACCACAGTCTCTCCCAGCCCCGCCCACTGGACCACAGTGTCTCTTACCCCCGCCCACAGGACCACAGTGTCTCCCACCCCCGCCCACAGGACCACAGTGTCTCCCACCCCCGCCCACTGGACCACAGTGTCTCTTACCCCCGCCCACAGGACCACAGTGTCTCTTACCCCCGCCCACTGGACCACAGTGTCTCTTACCCCCGCCCACAGGACCACAGTCTCTCCCACCCCCGACCACAGTCTCTCCCACCCCCGCCCACAGGACCACAGTATCTCCCACCCCCGCCCACTGGACCACAGTCTCTCCCACCCCCGCCAAGAAGACCACAGTATCTCCCACCCCCGCCCACAAGACCACAGTCTCTCCCACCCCCGCCCACAGGACCACAGTCTCTCCCACCCCCGCCCACAGTCTCTCCCACCCCCGCCCACAGGACCACAGTCTCCCACCCCCACCCACTGGACCACAGTCTCTCCCACCCCCGCCCACAAGACCACAGTCTCTCCCACCCCCGCCCACAAGACCACAGTCTCTCCCACCCCCGCCCACAGGACCACAGTCTCTCCCACCCCCGCCCACTGGACCGTGGTCGCCCCTGCTGACCTTGACCCACTCTGCCCGGCAGCCATCAGCCCTGCTCTCTGGACATCAGCCCTCCCACCCGCCAGCCAGACCTCAGTCCTCCCACCCGCCAGCCAGACCTCAGTCCTCTGCTTCCCTGACACCCCTGCTACCTGTGGAACCACTGTACTTTCTCCCAGAAGATGAGAAGGTGGTGTTTGAAGAGGTTGTGTTGGAGGATGTACCCGAAGAAGATAATGACCTCTTCAATCAGTTCACACCACAGAACGAAACCCACTCCCAGGATGAGGGACCTTCCACCTCCACAGTAAGTGATATTTTATACTACTTTCAAACTTAGGCTACATGACATGTTACACATGCATGCTCACGCAAACATAAACATGCACATTCATGCACGCACGCACACACTCACACACACACACTCACACACACACACACACATACACACAATTTAGTCCCTAATCATATCAAATGTACACCAAGTAATTATTCTATTTTCTGCAATAACATAGGCTCTTTTTGTTATTTTCTTTCTGTTCAGTCTGTGAGATCGGTCACATTCACTGACTTGATCTCAGTGCCGCAAAGAGAGAGGGCCATCAGAAAGAGAGTGAAGCCACTATATAACCTCACAAGTGAGCAACACATTGAATATATTAAAACAAAAAAGTCATCCAGCAAGCAACCAGCCAAGCAAGCAAGTACCCGGGCAGCAAGCAACCAAAAGGGAAAAAAAAGCAGGACAAGGGAAGCAAATCACCTTGCAAAGTCTGCAACACCCACTATGGTGACCCAAATGACCCTAAGGCTACTGAGAAATGGGTAAAATGTGATCCATGTTCTGCCTGGTTTCATGAGAGCTGTGGTGAAGAGAATGGTATCTGTGATGATGATGGTTTCATTTGCAAAGACTGTGTTTGAAAAATGTTTTCATCACATATCAGTTATCAATTTTGAATGTGATTTTTTGTAATTTGCACATTTCGTTCTAAATGTGTTGTTAACACACACAAACACACACACAACCACACACACACATCAGTTCACTGATCTATGCTGTTCCAAAATGGACTTTTTTAATTGCACATTTGAATATGTGGGTTTGAACCCAAAATGTTTTTTTTTAATGGCACATATGAATATGTTTGTTTAATGCAGTTTAAATGTTATGTGGCTGTATAAGCAATTGTGTTTTAAAATTAAAATTGATGATAAATTACTATTTCCCTTTGCAGTTTGACTGGCCCATTTTACCTGAAACTGCTCATGCAAAAAAAGTTGTTTCAAGAACTGTAGGGCCTAAATAATTATATTTTATTACATAATTTCAACACAACATTATCAAAAACAGTCATTATTAATCATAAAAACACATGGAAAAGGCATATATGGTATTGTATTATTGTCCCAAACGATTTACCAAAAAGTGGCCCAATTTAGCTGATATCACCCTACATGACCATGCACTCGCACAAATGCGACTACATCAAATTTTAACTCGCACATTCTCAAAAAATGGTCGCAGTCTGGTACCCTGATTTGGATATTAGGCGTTTCTATTTTTCTCAAGAAAAAAACAACTCACCTAATGCTGTAAACACACAGAGAGCCCTATCAGCTGGCAGTATTATTTAAAGGGTTAGTTCACCCAAAAATGAACATTCTGTCAGTAATTACTCTCCCTTATGTTGTTCCAACCCCGTAAGACCTTCGTTCATCTTCGGAACACAAATTAAGATATTTTTTATTAAATCTGAGAGCTAGCTCACTCCTCCATAGGCTTCTAAGACATTATAACCTGCCGGCCCAGAAAATGCATTAAAGACATCGTTAATATAGTCCAAGTGACTACAGTGGCTCAATCTTAAGATTATAAAGCGACGAGAATACTTTTTGTGTGCAAAAAACAAACAAAAATAACGACTTTATTCCACTATTCATTTCCTTCTCTCTGGGCCTCATGTTTTTTCACGTATAGTGTTATAGCGCAGCGCTTCTGGGTTGCACGTCACACGTAGGCTCACTATTGGCCGACGCTGGTCATGTGTGTGATGCGTGTGACGTACAACACAGACGCGCTGCGCTAAAACACTACGTGAAAAAACTCGAGGCCCAGAGAGAAGGAAATGAATAGTGGAATAAAGTCGTTATTTTTGTATGTTTTTTGTGCACAAAAAGTATTCTCGTCGCTTTATAAACTTAAGATTGAGCCACTGGAGTCACTTGGACTATATTAACGATGTCTTTAATACATTTTCTGGGCCAGCAAGTTATAATGTCTTAGGAAGCCTATGGAGGAGTGAGACAGCACTCAGATTTAATCAAAAAATATCTTAATTTGTATTCCGAAGATGAACGAAGGTCTTACGGGGTTGGAACAACATGAGGGTGAGTAATTACTGACAGAATTTTCATTTTTGGGTGAACTAACCCTTTAAGGTTAAAAATAACTCAAATTATAGCCTATATAATGAGTTTTTTTTATTATAATAACAACTTTATTTAATGATATAAGTAAAAATATAATAAATATGTAATATAGTACACATATTTAGCAAAATAGCTCTTTTTTTCTAGCCAACTAACGTGCTATAGCCTATTATGGTCATTAACTGGCTTTCCTGAGGTAAATGTTATGTGACATAATTGTTCTCCAGCTGTTTTATGGACCCATTTGTTTGATTGATTGGTCGCTATTATGTATGAGGAATATACATTTCGGTAACTTGTACTGTATCTTTCAACTACTATGTTCATTCGTGTTTATTTACTATTAGCTAGGAATGATCGGGTCACGTGCCGCTAGGGATCTGTCACGTCACATTTACAAGCGCCAACACGGTATAGTGTTTGAATTTAGTAATAAAATTGACAGAATCTGAGAGCTGATATTTTTTTTATATCATAAGTAACCTGCTCTGTCTAGTCTGTCGGTCTCCGTGTCCTCTTTGCCTCGCGATTTTTCTGTGCTTGAGAAAATGGATGTGTGGCGTGACTCGTGAGAGCGTGTGAAACGTGTTAATTGCGTGAGTCTCACGGTGAATGCGGGAGAGTTGGCAGCTCTGTTCAGATGTGTTGGACTTTCTAGATGTACGTGAGCCTGAAGTGCTGTGTGTTCATAAATCGATTGGCTGGTCGCTGTTGGAGACTGATCCAATAGCCCAGAGTGTGCTTCAACACCGACTGCTGCAGTATAGGGTGCGGCACACCAACTATAGCTTATGTATCTTATCTATCTCTGTATAAATTGTATTAACAAAAAGTAGTTTGGGACTGCTATTTAATAGCTTAACCTCTACAGTTTATTTATCAGAATTTGTCATATTCTTACACTTTATGTGTAAGTTAAGTAAAGGGGACAGTACTTTTTAGTAGTTTTGTAATGATCATAATTAATAATCGCAATTACAATGTCAAGGGAATAATCAACAATTATGATTTGTCATAATCGTGCAGCCCTACTTTCAATTGCCTCTTTTTCAAGTGTAGGAACAACAGTTACTGCACACGCACACACACACACACACGCACAGCACTGGGCGGTCACGAACGTCTAGTAGCCTAGGTCCAACAAATCTGATCGTTTTAAACTGTGTAAAAATAAACAAATGATAATCAGGATTAACAGCCAAAATCTGTGTTTTCAATTGAAACACTGTGTTATACCGGTCACAACGTGAACAAATGTAGCTACACCTCTTAAATATATATTATTCTCATTGATTCTGCCTTAAATTATTACGTTGTTTAAATTAATATTTGTTTTAGCTAAATGGGATTTGTATATGTACATAACTTAGACAGTTTCCTCTGATAACAGATCACTCTGAATTGAAATGTGGACTCATGCATTTTCTGTAAAGATGTTTTTAAATTATGTGTAGGCTATTGTGAAAAGCTCTATACAAATAAATTTGAATTGAACTGAAGGAGTATATAATTCTGAAAATATATCAGTAGTATGCCCTTTATAGAATATGTACAAAATATGATAGTTCCATTAGTTAATTAAGGTGTTTTACTTACTTCTTTTTGTAGTAGTCTGAGGAAGACTATAGGTGTGTTGGACATCAGCTGGATGTTGTGTATTCATTCACCCACCGAACTGACCGAAGTGAATATCCCACATCTGCAGTGACTGACAGCCGCACTACTCCTCAAACAGGAGATTCATCCGCGCTCGCGTTAAAGGAGCCGATGCACAACCCTCGTAAAGATGATAATTCCGCTAATAACTGCAATTGCGGGTTTCAAACAGAGATGGCGACAGAGAGGCTAAATTTACACACTGCCTGATTCAAATGAGCCCCACCATTAGACCTAGCAACAACTTTAAACATGAATACTCACTAAATTTAATCCAGTAATATAATCTGAAATGTGCCATTCTGCACTTCTTGATATTTTAAGTGCATTTTGATTTGTATTTAACTTAAAAGGATAATTCCCCCAGAAAATACATTTCTGTTATCCTACTAATCTCATTCATAGCATTCCAAACATAAATGATTTCCTTTCTTCTGTGGAACATAAAGGTTATTTTGAGACTTCTTGTTCAAGACTTTTCCATGTCCCTCAACGATATGATTTTTGGCTTCCTTATCAGAAACACAATGGCTCATTTCACAGATTTACTTAAGTAAACTCAACACCAGTAATATTTATTATACATATAACATATTTAGCCTACACTGTAAAAAGTGATTGTTGTGTAGTCACGTAAATCAAGAGATCAGATTCAGGTAACTCACATGTCTCTTTACTAGCATTACATGTTCTCTTCCCCATGCTGCGTTCACACCAAACGCGAATAGCGCGTCAAATTCGCGCCTGCCGCGTCTAGTTATACGCTTGACCACCTTGTGTTAATTCGCGCGTCAAGAGCGAAATTGACGCGCGTAAAATCAAAAGTTTGAAATGAAATTTACGCGCGTCACGCGCGTCAGAGGCGAAATCCGGAGGCGAAAGTTTCGAAACCTGTTGGCGGCCATCTTTTTTAGATGTTTATCGAGCATTAGCAGTAGCATTAATCGAGAGAGTCACCGCTCGTATATGCTCTGGAGAGCAGAAACAGCTGCGTAGGGGACATCGTCGCTGTACTCGGGTCCACCAGACCCTCCGGAGGGTTTCAGGAGTTTCACAATTTGCTCCAGGAGGTAGGTTTGGTGGACCTAACGGTGAGGACGCTGACGAGGACAGCGTAGGCCGTATAAGCTTCGGCCTCGAGTGGTCGCTGCATGACGAGCCCGCGCTGTACAGCCCGGCGCGAGGTTCACCCTCGCCCGCACCTAATCTGTCATTTATTTTTGTTTTGATAATAAATGGAGCCAGCCTCCAAAAGTGAAACCTGTCCTGTTATTTTTTTTTTTTTTTTAAGTTTTTATACACTAAATTTTGTTTGTTGTCTTTACATTAGATTAATAAAGTTTCATATAATCTAGAATAGATATGGAATAAATAGCATTCAATAAAAAATGAGTATCTCTATATTGAAATCGAGTTTTTATGTGAAAGATTTGCTTTGTTGTGCATTTTAGTCATATTACAAAATAATTTATTGAGGCCAAACATAAAATAACATTATAAACTGTCAGTTCACCACGTGACAGCAGCAAGCAGGCTCCTGATTGGTTAACGCGGCGCGAATTGACGCAGAAGTTCAGATTTTTCAACTCGGGCGGCAGACGCGAATTCGCGTCAAACGCGCGAATGCACAAATAGCACTAATAAAATCATTCGCGCATAACGCGCTTAACGCGCTTAACGCGCTAGACGCTCTATTCGCGCTATTCGCGCGAACTTGACGCGCGAATGAGGCGTATTCGCGTCTACCGCGCCGCGCTCTACGCCTCATTCACGCCGCAGGAATTTTTTACGCGCGAAACGCGTCTTTGCATTGACTTAACATTGAAATCACTCGCGCCTGACGCGCTATTCGCGTTCGGTGTGAACGCACCATTAAGTTGCATGCACACCAGTTCCCCACATAATACACCAACTCCCCCTAGTGGGCATTTACCAATCAACTTTATTAAGTGAACACAACATCTCCACAAGACTTAAAGGTGAACTAAGTAACTTTTTTTACCTTAACTGAACAGCTTCGGAGTCATTGGAATGGTTATATTACTTATTTCGGGTTGAATGGTGGTCGTTTCGCACCCCCCTGGTGCCCCTGAGCGGAAAATGCGCACTTGCAACTTTGAGCCAGCGGGCCGCCGGCCGCCGCGTCAGGAAGTCTCGTGTGATATCAGGTCTCGCGATGTAAACAATCGCTTTACGGCCAAAAGAAATCTGCTAAAATGCCGTCATTATTGCGCTCCCTCACACTGTTCGAACCCGAATGAAGAAGACGTTTTAAAGAATGTCCCATCTGCTTTGATGTTGTTGATCTACTAGCCTCTGGTGTCTGAGAATCACCAACGAGTTTTTACAACAGTGTTGTCAAATATCTATTCCGAAGCTGTGGGGGGAGCTCTAGAGAGAAACCTGCGAGCAAAAAGCGAGAATACAGCGAAGAAATCCCGAAGTTACTGAATGCAGCTTTAATTGATTACATCTGTACTGTAGCTTCACTGAACAAAGATACAAATACTCAGTTAATTCAAAGCTTTCCTGATTTGATTTATTTTTCAGTTTCACCAAATGCAGAACAATGCTCTAGTTTAAAATGAACATTTTGTAATAAGGTACATTAGTTAGCATGAGTTAATGTATTAACTAACATGAAGTCAAGTCAGGTCACCTTCATTTATATAGCGCTTTTAACAATATAGATTGTTTCAAAGCAGCTTTTTAATAGGAAATTAAAGTAACTTTAATTTTAATATTGTTTTGGCTCTACAGCAGAGCTCTAGAATAAAGTTATTGTATAAAAGGCTCCTGGAGAAAATAAGACTTCTATTGTGGGACTTTTATTTTGATAGTCATTGTAGAGTGCGATTCCCGATGCTTGCAGTAGGAGGCATTATAGTTATAGTTTGCTTCCTGCTGGGTCATTAAAGGCTGCGTTCCAGTCCAAAATTGTCATGCCCTTCACTCGCTAAATTCCCTCCGTCTCGTTCACTCGGATGTAGGGGAGAGCGGGGCACAAAGTAACGCTTTTTGACTTTCTCAGTTTGTGTAAATCTACTTATGGTTCAGAGTATTTATTTTTTCCCACATTAATTTCCCACATGTCTAGTACAATTATGTGTTTTTGTTTTATTAATACAGTATATACTTTTTCTTGATATACCCCGAAAGAATGGAAGTGAAATGTGACAACATGCCCCATAGGTGGGGTACATTGTAACATGTGTGGGGCACATTGTAACATAACATATGACAGCTTAAGATGTTATCTGATCTAATAAAAAAAATATACAAAACAAACTAAAATATTTTCCAAATAAAATACAATTAAAACACCTTTTCATATAAAAGAATGGCAATTTTTTAATAATTAAATATAAGCTCATTTTTGAGTTTTGACTACGAACACATGAAAACACAGCTATACAACATAGTTCAAAATAATTAGTCATTTCTGAACATTGACTCTCAGTCTTTATTCACCTTTTTCTCACGTTTTCTCAATAAAATTAATAAAAGTATAGAATATAATAGCATATTTCTAATAGAGGCTCATTGTAACGCAGTGTTACAACATGCCCCCGCCTGCACAACTGGGATTTAAACCCTGCTAGTGTCTTCTGCTAGTTAGCGAAGCATTAAATAACTATCTCAACTGTTAAATAACATCTTGGAGATTAAAATAATATCAGATTTGTCTCATTTTAAATAAACACAAAAAATAGAGATGAAAAATTAACTTAAGTAAGAAATTTACTTTTGCTATGGTTTAATAAATGTCTATGGATATCTTCAAAAAATAAATAATTTTGGCGGATTTTTTTTTTCCTATATAGTGTTGATATGGCAACTAGTAAATACACAAAGTTTCGTCATCCAAGCATGTGCGGAAGTATTTAAAACAAGCGTTACAACTAGCCCCGTGTTACGTTGTGCCCCGCGCTCCCCTACGCCATTGCTCACGCTGCACAAGTACCACTACTGGCGGAACCAGTTTGCACTAGGCTGAATTGGAATGTGCTAAGCCCTTGATCACTTGCAATCCATGGGTTGATTTATTATTTATATTTTCCCTTACGAAATTGTTTAATGCAGCATTCTACATGTATATAGGTGTGTTTGAGTTAATTGTTTTTTCAAAATAGTTAATGTATCATTGAGGTTGTGGTGGGGTAAATTAAACGCAATATGCGTTGATGTCACAATCGTGTTGCATTGTGGTATATGGAACTGCCTTAAGTGTATGAAGTAGACTCGCTCCCTCGGTCAAAATCGAGGGTCTGTCCATATAAACTTCCCTCATCCACTTCAGGAAGTGGAACGCACTTCAAAATGGCGGCAGGGATTCCACCGAGGGGAAGTGCTTAGGGAAGTTTGCAAGTTCCTGTCTAAAACTGGAGTGGATGCCATTTTATTTGAGAATTCATGTTTTCTCCTGTTATATGAGATATATCTCCGCGTAAACTTCAAAAAACGTGAATCAGTGAAAACGCTGACGGCGTGCACTTGCATATTACGTGTTGTTCAGTCTGAAGGTGTGCGTGTTAGAATATATATGTGCGCAGGCGCGGTCTTTCTTTGACATCGCCAAACTTTACTATTTGTCCGGCTGCATAATACAGAATTTTTTGTCGTTTCTGCGGATCCATGTGAACTGGAATCATTTTGACAACGTTTTATCTGTACAGAGGTAGAGGGAGGGAGGCCTTCACAGGGGAGAGACTAGAGGACACTTCAGGACTGCGCTGTCGTCGTGTCCAGGCGCAGGTCCTTCATCAGGTCTGGAGTGTGTGTGTGTGTGTATGTGTCCAGGTGCAGGTCCTTCATCAGGTCTGGAGTGTGTGAGAGAGTGTATGTGTGTCTCCAGGCGCAGGTCCTTCAGGTCTGGAGTGTGTGTGTGTGTGTGTGTGTGCAAGAGTGAGTGTGTGTGTGAGTGTGAGGGTGAATGTGTCTGTGTGGGTGAGTGTGTCAGGATTAATGTAGCTTAAATAACACTCAACTAAACTACAGGACTTGGAAACACAACACACTGGACGCTCAGGTCGGTATTGCAAAGTTTTATCAATTTAAAAGTCCATTTTCATGTACCTTGAGAAAATTCTTGCCACAATTCACATAACATGTTGATTTTTGGCTTTAGTTCTTTTAGGGCTCTTTTTCCTCGGGTGCAAAATCCCTCCGCATCCCGATCCTGAATCCACACGTGGAACATCTCTGAACCTGAGCTGTGACAAACACTTTCAAAGAAAAACTGGCTTATTTCTGAAAAAGTATATAAGCTTTATACTGGTCATATATATATATATAATATCTTACTGAGTCAAGTGAAATGTACAGGTATAACAACACACACACACACACACACACACACACACACACATACATATATCAGTGTATGAACACTGGGCTGGATGAATACAGTACACTTCTCTTTAAAGCTATAACAGTCACATTTGAGTCCCCCGACTTACAAAATTAACAACAAATACATAAATAGTTTCCCTTTCAATCAAGAAATTGTGTGTTAAATACTGGCTGACCCAATAAATGGATAATACTAGTGTTTATGTTTGCCATATAGCCCTGATGTAACTCCAGTTCAGGTCCTTTATTTTGAAGCTTCAGGAATGAGTTAATTCCAGCGGTAAGGCACTTCAGTGGTGAAAACCAAATCCTGGGAGCGAGTGATGGAGGAGCCGGGCCAGGGCACAGTTTATGACTATCTGAGTCCTGTACAGTCCATAGACTGTATAACAATCTGTTCGTAGTGTGCGTGACGTCACCCGTAGTGTTTCTGAAGCCCAAAGTGGGCGGAGCCGGCCGTCGCCATCTTGGCAGCATCACTCCCGGATAAACGTAAATGTGCAGCGAGGCGGATTAGCTGAGGTGACGTTACGCTAACAGACAAACGGCTAGTAGTGACATCAGCGGCAACCCACCTGTCAATCAAGTGGCCACGCCCTTAATTATGCAGAACTTTAAGGCTTCATTTTATTTAAACAAATGAGTTGTAAAATAATTCACCCCCCTCACAGTTTTCATGAAGGGCAACATTAGCTATATAGACCAAAACCACTTTTAGCACCAGACTGTAAACATGTTTATTTCTGCTGTAAAGTTGGGCATTTTAACATGGAGGTCTATGGGACTGAGTCTCTTCTGCAGCCGGCCTCTAGTGGCCAGTCCATGAACTGCAGTTTAATCTCTTCAGTGTGATTCAAGAGAGAGAACAGAAGGTTGCCGCTTGTACAGTCCTGTTTGCCCAGTTCTCTTCTCCCGTGTGTTTGGATCTCTTGTACAGGTCGACGTGGGTCATCATGGCCCGGGGCAGGTTGTGTGTTTAACGCAGTGTCCCTGAAACAGGACCAGGTTGGCAGGACAGTGGCAGCCGGCCACACAGGGTCTGTGACACGGGCCGACCTCGTTCCAGTTGTGGCAGGTTTTAGTGCAGCCGGGTCCACATGTGTCATAAACCGCACCGTTTTTGCAGTGTGTGCCTACAGCAGAAAAAAGAAATGAACACTAGTCAAATATGAAGAACAGATACAGCTCTAAAAAATGTTTAAAAAAAAAAAAAAATTAATTTTTTTTATCTGGGTGCTAAGGGTGTTGCTCAGTGATACACAGATCTGCACGGTGAAGCAGTCATAGCTGTGCGTTGTCATAAATAAAGCCCAGATATGAGGACCACTTTTTGATGCTGCTGCACAAATAGATTCATAATATCCCTGTAGCAGATATAGACAAGTGGTGCCGGGGAGGAGGAGGGTTTCAGAGGAACTCGTTCTGCAGGATCAGCTACAGTTCATTTCTGCTCATTCACAGGAACTGTTGCTCCTTAGGGTTAAAGAGCCCATATTCTGCCCTTTAACAATAGCCGCTTTCCGACCGGAGGAACCTTTTCACAGTTCCTAGAACTATTGGCTAAAGTACCCGTATGTTCCTGCGGTGCGAACACGCCGACTAGGAACGACTTTAGTTCTAGGAACTCCATTTGGAGGAACTAATTTAGCTCCTACTTCAGAGTAGTGTCTAAACCAGCACTATAGGAACTACCCGTGACGTTAGTGTACGCTGATTGACCGAACGCATGCGGAACACCAGCACCCGCCATTTTTAATACAGCTATATGTAAACACACAGATTATAGCCTATATTTACTCCAGAAACTAGATACAAACATGGAAACAGTGATATGGGCCTCTAAACCTTTATGCTGAAGAGAAAATCCAACGCAACTTTGAGGGGACCAAGTCAAACATGATTATGTATTTCTGCTCAGCTAGCAACACTGGACATCAACCACACGGCATAGGCTAATACATTTTTTCATATACTGTGTACTTTCTATAACAATTCTATTTTATAACATGTTAAACGTTACAGTACTGTTAGACAGATCGCTAACTAATGGTCCGTCGCTCCGTCAAAATAAAAGTCGCCGTGGTTGCGTCACTCCCTTACCCCTCCTACCAGTTCCTATGGCCACTTGGCCAGTGCGAACGCAAACAGCAAAACCGAGTTTGGGGGAGAGTAGTTCATAGAACTGTTTAGAAGTGGACAGTTCCTATAACTAAGTTCCTGTAACTACTTGGTCGGAAAGCGGCTAAAGTCTTGTAGTTTTCAGGCTCTACTAGAACAGGTTTTCCTGCTTGAATGTTGATTATTCTCCTCATATTCTCCATTGTTGCGGCTCCTCTCTTCCCAGTCTGTCAGTAACGCTCTGTTTACTTCCTGTCTCTATGAAGCCCCTCCTTCTGAAAAGCACACTGTGCTCTGATTGGTCGGCTGGAGCAGTGTGTTGTGATTGGTCGAGCGCTTCGAGTGTGTTTGGGAAATGCCCCGCTCTTACCATAACCGCCAGTTTAACACACTACTAACTAACTCAACCAGGCCACGCCCCTTTATTCTGCGCATGAATTATTATAATGAGGAATATTGTGACGTGTTCGTTCCTGGAAGAAACTCAAGACTACAGTGGAGGCGTTTCAGGAGTTCAGGAACACTGACACTGATATAGAGAAGAACTGGAGCTTCTTCATGATCAAACTGCAACATTACACACTAAAGATCGATGTAAAAAAGCATGAGCTCTTTAATGTCACTCTAGACTTCAGGATCAGGGACATCCACTTTCATTCAATCACAAAACATTTAGAATGTAAGGAGAGGAATGGTTAGTACACAAAACATGTTCTGTGTTTTTTCACAATTTCCTAAATATAGGCAATTAACCTGTTGTATTGAAAATAAATGTATATATAAATAAATGTGTGAGGTGTGACTCACTGATGCAGGCGAGCTCCGGTCTCCAGTGCACACGGATGCCCTCTCTCTCACACGCTCGACTGTATGCTATGAACGACTCGCAGAAACAGTTCTTATGCACTGGACACTCACACATGTCCGTGACACATGACCTAAAGAGAGGAAGACATGGGGAGAGACTTTGTCCAGATTTTCTCACTTTTTCTATTGTTGCTCTGTAAAGGTGAAGTATGTCGTTTCTGCGGCACTAGAGGAATTACAGAAATACAGCATATTTTGCAAACAGCCCTTACTCTCCTCGAACATCACAAACCCAGCTCTGACGGGTGCTTGTAAAGGCATGTCTCAGCAGGGGAAAGTGGGCTACTTTTAATAAAGCTCCAACATTATAGGAATACTTTTAGCTGGGTTGCAGTGTGCCATGAGTAAGTAATTGAGTAGCAAACACTGTCTAGAGTGATCATGAGCATCTCCCTTATAATAAACCCATTCAATGTGTCTGCACTGGGCGCATTTATAGACGTGCCACAACTGTTGTAGCGCGTAACATCGCAATGTTCCATTCGCTTTGACGTGTTCATGACCCGTTTAATCTCCGAAAGCCTAAATACAAAGAATTTTGCCTAGCGCTTCTGTAACTGAAGATGAATGAAGAAGCTTTTCCCATGTAGTGTGTCAATCATGATCCCACACCGACTAAACACCCTGTGGCTCCGCCCTGCTACAGTAGCCACACCTTAATCTCTCAGCCTGATACAGTAGCTACACCCCGAACTCTCCTCCTGCTACAGTAGCCACACCCCAAACTCTCCTCCTGCTACAGTAGCCACTCCCCAAACTCTCCTCCTGCTACAGTAGCCACACCCCAAACTCTCCTCCTGCTACAGTAGCCACACCCCAAACTCTCCTCCTGCTACAGTAGCCACACCCCAAACCTAGTCTGCTAAAGTCGCCACGTCCCAAACTCTCCATCTGTTACAGTAGGCACTCCCAAAACTCTCCTCCTGCTACAGTAGCCACACCCCAAACTCTCCTCCTGCTACAGTGGCCACGTCCCAAACTCTCCATCTGTTACAGTAGGCACTCCCAAAACTCTCCTCCTGCTACAGTAGCCACGCCCCAAACTCTCCTCCTGTTACAGTAGCTACACCCCAAACTCTGTCTGCTACAGTAGCCACTCCCCAAACTCTCCTCCTGCTACAGTAGCCACTCCCCAAACTCTCAGTCTGCTACAGTAGCCACTCCCCAAACTCTGTCTGTTACAGTAGCCATGCCCCGAACTCTCAGTCTGCTACAGTAACCACTCCCCAAACTCTCCTCCTGCTACAGTAGCCACTCCCCAAACTCTCCTCCTGCTACAGTAGCCACACCCCAAACTCTCCTCCTGCTATAGTAGCCACTCCCCAAACTCTCAGTCTGCTACAGTAGCCACTCCCCAAACTCTCCTCCTGCTACAGTAGCCACACCCCGAACTCTCCTCCTACTACAGTAGCCACGCCCCGAACTCTTAGTCTGCTACAGTAGCCACTCCCCAAACTCTCCTCCTGCTACAGTAGCCACGCCCCAAACTCTCCACCTGCTACAGTAGCCACGCCCCAAACTATCCTCCTGCTACAGTAGCCACACCCCAAACTCTCCTCCTGCTACAGTAGCCACGCCCAAACCCAGTCTGCTAAAGTGGCCACGTCCCAAACTCTCCATCTGTTACAGTAGGCACTCCCCAAACTCTCCTCCTGCTACAGTAGCCACTCCCCAAACTCTCCTCCTGCTACAGTAGCCACACCCCAAACTCTCCTCCTGCTACAGTAGCCACTCCCCAAACTCTCCTCCTGCTACAGTAGCCACACCCCAAACTCTCCTCCTGCTACAGTAGCCACTCCCCAAACTCTCCTCCTGCTACAGTAGCCACACCCCAAACTCTCCTCCTGCTACAGTAGCCACACCCCAAACTCTCCACCTGCTACAGTAGCCACTCCCCAAACTCTCCTCCTGCTACAGTAGCCACTCCCCAAACTCTCCTCCTGCTACAGTAGCCACGCCCCAAACTCTCCTCCTGCTACAGTAGCCACACCCCAAACTCTCCACCTGCTACAGTAGCCACACCCCAAACTCTCAGTCTGCTACAGTAGCCACTCCCCAAACTCTCCTCCTGCTACAGTAGCCAGGCCTCAAACTCTCCTCCTGCTACAGTAGCCACGCCCCAAACTCTCCTCCTGTTACAGTAGCCACGCCCCAAACTCTCCTCCTGCTACAGTAGCCACACCCCAAACTCTCCTCCTGCTACAGTAGCCACACCCCAAACTCTCCTCCTGTTACAGTAGCTACACCCCAAACTCTGTCTGCTACAGTAGCCACTCCCCAAACTCTCCTCCTGCTACAGTAGCCACGCCCCAAACTCTCCTCCTGCTACAGTAGCAGGTTGCAAAGTTTCCTCAGAGCCTTTAGTTTGATAATGATGACTGGGGAACTTACTTGTAGAAGGAGGTAAAGTCTACAGCAGAATGGCACTTCTGAAACTCCCAGGACTTGAGCTTTTGGCAGGTTCTGTGCGCGCGGAGCTTCACTTTGACTGAGCCAGGACAGAGGAATGACGTGGGCTTGCGGTTGGGAGCCTCACACACCTCATTGTCCTCCACACGCCAGGACTCAGCAAACTCATCCACGTCAAACTTAAACTGTCCGTCTCCTCCGAGCAAATCGTCTCGCCTGTGACCGTTGTAGTTTCCACACAGCCCGCAGAGACGCTCCTTCAGATGCGGGGCCGCGACCACCTCCACCAGACTGTCCCCGTCCCACGAGATCTCCAGGCCTGGGGAAGAGTGAGGGAAAACACACATAATGCATTTGCCTATGTTTGAGATGTTGATGGTGTGACAGGCTAAAACCATCTAAAAACCACTTCAAACAATGTTTGGCTAAATCATTTACTTAAAGGTGCAGTGAGAGAGGGGGGGGCGTTGCGACGTTCGTCTGTTATAGGACAACTTAGTTTGAATAAACGAGCAGACACTGATTAGCTACTTGATCGCCTAAATTAAAAAAATTAAATTAATATTTGTGTAGTGTTCAATGTTGTTATCGATAGAGATACGCGGATGGGGTATTATTTCATCCGCAACCGCATCACAAAAGTCATCATCCGCACCAACGTTTTTTGTCCAGATTTCAAAGCCGCACACGCCCGTCATCCGCTAATTGTTTTGCGGTCTATGGACGATGCAATGCTCTGCTGATGCGAGCCACAAGAAAGCCCTTGTCTGTTCTAGAAAGGATGCAGAAAATATATTTAATGCTAATGTATGAGGCATAGGCCTACGCTGAGTTTCATTCATTTATGATGAGATGCGCTCTAGTTCACAATGCAATGCAAGTAAACGCGGCGCACCGGCGCCTCCATGTCACGGTTATTATATTGTCTGCTATATTTGCTTTTTATTTATTAAATACATGCAATTGGTTGATGAAACATTTATTAATTTTAATTAATTTAGATACAATTTGTACAAAACGAAATTTGCTTTAAAGAAAGGTTTTATACAAAGCAAAACTTAATGAAGTGGTAAAAAAAAACATGTCTCCCGATATATTGCGCATCTTATGATCCTATCTTTTATTACAATTGTTTTTGAGCTAAAATGTAATACATATCATATAGGCTATATACACACTGTATATGTTTCTTTTATCAAACATGTTTGGGGCCAGTCAAGGGGTAATTAAACTGCACGATCAGTTATCGGTAATGATACGTTGTTTATTATTGCAAATGTTTATTGCTAATGTTTATTATTGCAAATGTTTTTCATTTGTTTAATAAATCTCATAATGATGGCACATCACTATATCAAAGTAATAGCTTTCTCAAATGATTGGCGGTCGGTCAGGGGGTACTTGGCAAAGAATCAAATACAGTTGGAAACGACGTAGGCCATTAACACAGACTGTTAACAATTGTTTTTAATTAGTATTTAAACATTCTCTATGATCAATTTTTTTTGTAAAAAATATTTTAATAACAAGGTTTTGGCAGATATAGAGTTCTAATGACGGTGTTCAACTATAACCGTCGGTCTCACGGTTATATAATAACCGTCACACCCCTACTGAAAATGTCAAAAACTTTTAGCCTTTTATGTTCTAAACCGGAGTCAGACAATGATAGACTGAGAATGAGAGACTCAAGAAGAAGTGACAACATGTGGAAGCAACAGGACATTTCTGAATGGTTAGTTGATGAATTTATGTATTCATATTCTGTCATGATAATCTATAAATGGCATTCCCGGGGGCGGGGTTTATGTAAATTATAAGGTTGGTGATGTCACTAACGGGAGGAGTGTGGTGTAGTCTCTACCAGCCGTGTGTTGTAGTCCTTAAACAGTGATTTCTGTAAAAGCAAATCTCTCCCTTTGCTGTGAACTTTGAGCGTCGTAATGTTGCAGATGTTGTTTATGATCAAACAGCAACATTACACACTAACTACAGCTAGAGAAGTGAAATCATGATCAACCACCGCTTTAACTACACTGACACTATCAGGGTTAAGTTATGAGTTAAATGTTTTTTACGTTACGTTACGAACATTAAGGGAACATTCCATTGTATCATTCTGCAAACATTATGGGAGTGTTACTTTTTTCTGAAACAAGTAGTAACATTGAAAAAACATTAGACAAACGCCCAAAACATTTCAGAGAAAATGCTCTGTGAATGATGTATAAATAATGTTTTTGTCCTAATGTTTTGAGAACATTATTAAAGACCAGTTAACTATCATCTATCATCAACTACCATCTATCAACGTTACTGGAAGAACGTTTGCTCATAATTCATAATTCATAACCTCGCCAGAATGTTCCCTGTCAGCTGGGACTGTTGTCTTCTGCTTAGAACTGAATTGGACTCGTTTCATAATTGATACATTTTGATACACTGACACGGTTATTGAAGTGCATTGAAACAACACTGAACCAAATTGAGCCGAATAAGAGCACGATCATTCACACTGTAGAGCTGCTTTACAGCTGAAACTGAATTATTTTCATAATTGAATCATTTTATTTTGCTTTTTGTTCATGTGAAGCTGCTTCTAAACAATCTATTGTATAAAGCGCTATAGAAATAAACTTGACACGCTGAATTGCTAATTGGAAGCTAGCATGAAGCTGCATTTTTATAGAATAATCACTTTAAATCGAACATGCTCTTTTGAAACAGAAAGGTGTGTTGAACTCTGACCCTCTGCTGTGTGACCTGTGCTAGGCTGGAACGAGTGATTTGAGCTGCTAGCACAAAGGTCATAAAGGCGAGAGCGAGTTAATGAAATCACAGTCCTGTTGCGAGTCCAAGGGTCAACACTGCAAGGCACCTAATCTTAAATTGCTTCATTCTTACACTGAAAATTCCTTTTCTTACTCAGTAAAATCAGTAAAATCAGTAAATACTTTCGCATCAGCAGTGCACCTTAAACAGGACTCGACACAAATCAGTTTTGGCCAGAATGTCATATAGTGACAGCTGGATATATAAATATGTCCCACTTCACCTGCATGCATACACTATAATTGCATAGGGAAATATATTTCAACTGCTTCATTGCTTGTATTGTTGCAAAATGTAAACTATATTATCGCCCAGCTCTAATGCAGTCACAATGCAACAAGCATCTGGTCCATCAATTAAATGATGGTTAAAGAGCCCATATTCTGCCCTTTAACAAAGTCTTGTAGTTTTCAGGCTCTACTAGAACAGGTTTTCCTGCTTGAATGTTGATTATTCTCCTCATATTCTCCATTGTTGCGGCTCCTCTCTTCCCAGTCTGTCAGTAACGCTCTGTTTACTTCCTGTCTCTATGAAGCCCCTCCTTCTGAAAAGCACACTGTGCTCTGATTGGTCGGCTGGAGCAGTGTGTTGTAATTGGTCGAGCGCTTAGAGTGTGTTTGGGAAATGCCCCGCCCCTTACCATAACCACCAGTTTAACACACTACTAACCAACTCCACCAGGCCCCGCCCCTTTATTCTGCGCATGAATTATTATAATGAGGAATATTGTAACGTGTTCATTCCCGGAAGAAACTCAAGACTACAATGGAGGCGTTTCAGGAGTTCAGGAACACTGACTCTGATATAGAGAAGAGCTGGAGCTTCTTCATGATCACACAGCAACATTACACACTAAAGAGAGATGAAGATGGGAAACAGCAGAATCCTCTTTAAAAGGCTCTTGGTCTCACCTGCGATGGTGGTGAGTTTGAGCAGGTACCCGTCCAGGTCGATGTGGACCCCGGTGCTGTGGAAGGGGAGAGCGATGCGCGTGCCGTTGTGGCGTACGGTCAGGTGCTGGTGGAGGCTGATGCTCAGGCCTGACGTGTGCAGCTCCACTGATGTGGTCCATGAGAAGGAGCGTGTGCGACGAGCATCGTTCTTCACCAGCACTGTGAAGCTGGCCGCCGGGGAGCAGTCTTTAGTGAGCACGTACTTACACCTGCCCTGGAAGTTAAAGGTGCGTCCGTCAAACGTGTTGTAGTGAGGGTCTCCGAACACGGTGCACACGCCTGGCTCTGGAGAGAGGGATGGAGAGAGGGATGAGAGAGGGATGGAGAGAGATAGAGAGAGGGATGGAGAGAGATAGAGAGAGGGATGGAGAGAGGGATGGAGAGAGATAGAGAGAGGGATGGAGAGAGGGATAGAGAGAGGGATGGAGAGAGGGATGAGAGAGGGATGGAGAGAGATAGAGAGAGGGATGGAGAGAGATAGAGAGAGGGATGGAGAGAGAGAGAGAGAGGGATGGAGAGAGAGAGAGGGATGGAGAGAGGGATGGAGAGAGGGATGGAGAGAGGGATGGAGAGGGGGATGGAGAGAGGGATGAAGAGAGGGATAGAGAGAGGGATGGAGAGAGGGATGAGAGAGGGATGGAGAGAGAGATAGAGAGAGGGATGGAGAGAGGGATGGAGAGAGGGATGAAGAGAGAGATAGAGAGAGGGATGGAGAGAGGGATGAGAGAGGGATGAGAGAGGGATGGAGAGAGATAGAGAGAGGGATGAAGAGAGAGATGAAGAGAGAGATAGAGAAAGGGATGGAGAGAGAGAGATAGAGAGAGGGATGAAGAGAGGGATGAAGAAAGAGATAGAGAGAGGGATGGAGAGAGAGATGGAGAGAGGGATGAAGAGAGAGATAGAGAGAGGGATGGAGAGAGGGATGAGAGAGGGATGAGAGAGGGATGGAGAGAGATAGAGAGAGGGATGGAGAGAGGGATGAGAGAGGGATGAGAGAGGGATGGAGAGAGGGATGGAGAGAGGGATGGAGAGAGAGATAGAGAGAGGGATGGAGAGAGGGATGAAGAGAGAGATAGAGAGAGGGATGGAGAGAGGGATGAGAGAGGGATGAGAGAGGGATGGAGAGAGATAGAGAGAGATAGAGAGAGGGATGAAGAGAGAGATGAAGAGAGAGATAGAGAAAGGGATGGAGAGAGGGATGGAGAGAGGGATAGAGAGAGGGATGGAGAGAGGGATGGAGAGAGGGATGAAGAGAGGGATGAAGAGAGAGATAGAGAGAGGGATGAGAGAGGGATGGAGAGAGGGATGGAGAGAGATAGAGAGAGGGATGGAGAGAGGGATGGAGAGAGGGATGGAGAGAGGGATGAAGAGAGGGATGAAGAGAGGGATAGAGAGGGATGGAGAGAGGGATGAGAGAGGGATGGAGAGAGGGATAGAGAGAGGGATGGAGAGAGGGATGGAGAGAGGGATGAAGAGAGAGATAGAGAGAGGGATGGAGAGAGGGATGAGAGAGGGATGAGAGAGGGATGGAGAGAGATAGAGAGAGGGATGAAGAGAGAGATGAAGAGAGAGATAGAGAAAGGGATGGAGAGAGAGATAGAGAGAGGGATGAAGAGAGGGATGAAGAAAGAGATAGAGAGAGGGATGGAGAGAGGGATGAAGAGAGAGATAGAGAGAGGGATGGAGAGAGGGATGAGAGAGGGATGAGAGAGGGATGGAGAGAGAGATAGAGAGAGGGATGGAGAGAGGGATGGAGAGAGAGATAGAGAGAGGGATGGAGAGAGGGATGAAGAGAGAGATAGAGAGAGGGATGGAGAGAGGGATGAGAGAGGGATGAGAGAGGGATGAGAGAGGGATGGAGAGAGATAGAGAGAGGGATGAAGAGAGAGATAGAGAGAGGGATGAAGAGAGGGATGGAGAGAGAGATAGAGAGAGGGATGGAGAGAGAGAGATAGAGAGAGGGATGGAGAGAGAGATAGAGAGAGGGATGGAGAGAGAGAGATAGAGAGAGGGAGAGAGAGATAGAGAGATGGATGGAGAGAGAGAGATGGAGAGAGGGATGGAGAGAGGGATGGAGAGAGGGATGGAGAGAGGGATGGAGAGAGGGATGGAGAGAAGGATGGAGAGAGGGATGCAGAGAGAGATGGAGAGAGGGATGGAGAGAGGGATGGAGAGAGGGATGGAGAGAAGGATGGAGAGAAGGATGGAGAGAGGGATGGAGAGAGGGATGAAGAGAGAGATAGAGAGAGGGATGGAGAGAGGGATGAGAGAGGGATGAGAGAGGGATGGAGAGAGATAGAGAGAGGGATGAAGAGAGAGATGAAGAGAGGGATGAAGAGAGAGATGAAGAGAGAGATAGAGAAAGGGATGGAGAGAGAGATAGAGAGAGGGATGAAGAGAGGGATGAAGAAAGAGATAGAGAGAGGGATGTAGAGAGGGATGAAGAGAGAGATAGAGAGAGGGATGGAGAGAGGGATGAGAGAGGGATGAGAGAGGGATGAGAGAGGGATGGAGAGAGATAGAGAGAGGGATGGAGAGAGGGATGGAGAGAGAGATAAAGAGAGGGATGAAGAGAGAGATAGAGAGAGGGAGAGAGAGATAGAGAGAGGGATGGAGAGAGAGAGATAGAGAGAGGGATGGAGAGAGGGATGGAGAGAGAGATAGAGAGAGGGATGGAGAGAGGGATGAAGAGAGAGATAGAGAGAGGGATGGAGAGAGGGATGAGAGAGGGATGAGAGAGGGATGAGAGAGGGATGGAGAGAGATAGAGAGAGGGATGAAGAGAGAGATAGAGAGAGGGATGAAGAGAGGGATGGAGAGAGAGATAGAGAGAGGGATGGAGAGAGGGATGGAGAGAGAGAGATAGAGAGAGGGATGGAGAGAGAGATAGAGAGAGGGATGGAGAGAGGGATGGAGAGAGAGAGATAGAGAGAGGGAGAGAGAGATAGAGAGATGGATGGAGAGAGAGAGATGGAGAGAGGGATGGAGAGAGGGATGGAGAGAGGGATGGAGAGAGGGATGGAGAGAAGGATGGAGAGAGGGATGCAGAGAGAGATGGAGAGAGGGATGGAGAGAGGGATGGAGAGAGGGATGGAGAGAAGGATGGAGAGAAGGATGGAGAGAGGGATGCAGAGAGAGATGGAGAGAGGGATGGAGAGAGAGAGATGGAGATTGTGTTTGCTGGTGAAGTATTGACTTGGTATCAGGGTTAGTACAGATTCTATAAAATGAAATTCCAGGACTTTTCAAGGAGTATCAAGGACTACAATCAGCACTTATCAAACAAAATCTTTATTATTTTTATTAATTTTATTAGTTTTTTTATTCAAATTACATCTATATAGAACTGATGTTTCACTTCATCGAGATCAATCCACTGACCAGCGCTGTCAGACATGGGAATCCCCTGAACCATTGAAAGCATACTATGAAAAAGAAATCGCCTTCTTTATTCAAACTTATTCAAACTGTTTCCCCATGAATATATGATTGACCTGTCTTATATACTTATCATAAACTTAATATCATGCTCATAGCCATGCGAAATAGCTCTATATCTCAGACGGGCTGCAGCAATAATTGTGCGAAACAATTTTCGAATAAATGATCAATAATTTAAGCACTTTTCAAGTACCTCTTCAAAAATATGGCTGTTTTCAAGGGTTTTGCAGGACTTAAATTTCAAAAAGTCAAATTCAAGCACCTTGAACGAACCCTGTGGTATATTAAATAAAGAATGCATAT
Organism: Rutilus rutilus; assembly: GCA_021464565.1. Classification (NCBI taxonomy): domain Eukaryota; kingdom Metazoa; phylum Chordata; class Actinopteri; order Cypriniformes; family Leuciscidae; genus Rutilus; species Rutilus rutilus. The sequence goes on along the minus strand of JAJAQA010000016.1, from coordinate 1,381,326 downwards.
TTGTGTGCAAACAGAGGGCAAACATATAGCACTTATAATTTTTAATTGAAAGATACACTGTTGAGTGTGTGACAGGTGTAAAACAGAAAAACTGTAGTTCTAACCAAGAAAATTTGTCCTTTTATAAAAACTGCGTTTGATTGTTCAAAAGTGATTTTTAAGTCTTCTTCTGCACAGCAGGATGATTGTGTAAAGAAGTCCACTTACTGTCAGTGCAGACAGGACAGCAGCCAGTGCGATTCAGGATCTTATTCTGAAAGACAAAACATTGTAAAGAGACAGACGTGCATAGAGAGACAGAGAAAATCAAACAGGTTGCGTATAACATTGTCCCTGTCAAGGAAGGTCTGTTCACTCGGCGGCCATATTTGCGATGACTTTACCAATCATCGATTGGCTCTTTTACTTAGAAGGTGGGAGTCTTTGGTTATAATATCTAGAACAAATCCACAGGAAATGTTGAGAGTAACTAGTCACAAAATAATGAGTTAGGCCTCTGTCTGAATTGTAAATGAATTATGATTTATTATATAACAGTACACTACTGTTTAGATTTTTTAATGTTTTTGAAAGAGGTTCATTACTATTGGTCCCCCTTCAAGTCTGTCTGTGAGTTTTACATATGTATCTAGCCAATGAAAAGTATTTAAAAGCTTGTCTCGTAACTCCATTGGCTCCTCAGACTGTCAGTCAAGCCTCATAACTCCGCCCACCTCTATAATGCATGAAGTGCTGCACACAGTTGAAGCGTCTCTGCTTGTTTGCAATGCAGTGATAATAAAGAACTGCTTCTTTGAACAACTACAGCGTTTTCTTCACTCAAGAAACACTATCAATATCTAAAGGTTAATGTTTTATGTATTTGAGGAGCGGAGAAGATTATCTTAATCTAGCATTGGTCGTCGAGTCACAGCCAGTGTGTCTTTACCAGTGGAGCTACAGTAAACTTTATAAGATGTAAGTTGATGAAAATGAACTCGATGCACTCACTGCCTCAGACACGGTCGTTCTAATGACTTTCTCATAACTCCATTTGAGCTTGATCTAGGTCAAATATTAATAATATAATGACACGTGTGTGTCTGATCATATATAAAGCCACTATATCAACTTTGACAACTATAATAATTTAAAAATATATAGTGTTTTTTTCCATTTCCTGAAAAGCAGCAGTTTTGTACATACGAGGTTTCTGCCCGACAGCGGTGATATATAAAGTACAGTATGAGTAAAGGTAGGACTGCTGGTAGGTGTCTTTGTGCGTCACGTAAAGCAGGACTTACCGAGGGACAGCTGGTAATAGGAACACAAATCTTGGGCTGGCACTCAATGTTCCCCTTAACACATGAGCACAGAGAACAGTTCACCGACGACCATCTGTCCCCGTCCTGAGAGACGAAGACAAACACACACTCATTCTCTTGATATATGCAGGCTTTATCAACCAGTTCATCAGATTGTCCACACGCATCCCAGACAGCAACATAGTGTCGGCCCAGATCCGGCCCACATCTGGGACATGTGGATTCAACGCGTACCGGATGTGGGCCGGATCTGGGCCGACACTATAAGGGCTTTCGCACCGGAGGAACCATTTCATAGTTCCTAGAATTATTGGCGGAAGTTCCCGGATTTTGGCGCATTCTACACTCTACATTCTAGATTTGGCGCAGGAACTAGGAACGATTTAGTTCTAGGAACTCCTTTTGGAGGAACTAATTTACTCCTACTTCAGAGTCGGTCTAAACCAGCGCTATAGGAACTATCCGTGACTTTACACACATGCTTTATAGTCACACATATTATAGAGTATGTGTAAACATACTCTTGTTTGTAAAGTGTGTACACACACATACTCTATAGCCTATATATTTACTTCACAAACTAACTCTACCGACATGTAAAACAGTGATAGATGCTAGCGACACTGGACATCAACCACACGGCATACGCTAATACCTTTTCATTACTGTCTACTTTCTATGTATAACAGTTCTATCTAATACCGTATTAGACACAACTGTTAGACAGATCGTAAACTAATGAACATGGAGAATGCGAGCTCTGGCGTTCTCAGCGCCATCAAAATAAAGGTCTGTCGCTCCGTCAAAATAAAAGTCACAACAACAAGCTTTGCTTACGTCACTTCAGAGTTCCTACTAGCAGTGCGAATGCTACCAGGAAAACGTTCCTAGGGGAACTATTAGTTCTCAGGGAACCACCTTGGTGGCTAGAGTTCCTAGAACTACCCGGTGCGAAAGCCTCTTATGTTGCAGTCTGGGATTAGTCCATGCTCGTGGACGCCTCACCCTATATATTTTGCTCTTCACCCTGCAGTACTTCACATCTTCCATCTGAAGGTGAGTCTGGCAGTCCTCACAGCAGGCGGAGCCCCGACAGGTGCCGGGCGGGGAGCATGTCCTCCTGCAGGCCACCGTAGAGTCCACACACGTGCAGACGGTGCAGGCGTCGTAGCTGATGGAGGAGCCGTTCTCGTAGACCTCGCTGTGGAAGAGACAGCTGCCCGGAGACAAGTCGAACACCTTCCTCTGGCCTGCAGGAGACACACATCACCTGCACTTATAGAGGCCATGAAGACAGAGACCAACATAGTGTCGGCCCAGATCCGGCCCACATCTGGATTCCACGCGCACCAGGGGTCTCATTTATAAAACTGTGCGTAGGATCCTTACTAAAAGTGTACGTGCGCCAAAAAATATTCAGACTTATAAAACCGTGCGTACGCCAGAACCTGCGCAGAATTCACTTTATAAATCCCAGTCAGAGGGAGATTGTGCGCACATGCGTCTCCACCCGAAATAACCATATATGGAGCTTACAACGCCTAGTTTTACTATGCAGATCCTCATCTACATATCATTCTGGTGATAATGTTTAACGGTACAAGACACATTACATTAATAAAAATCATGTAGTTGCCTATCCTTGCCTTGTTTTTGAATACATAAATCAAATAAATCATTTCAGAGAAAGTTTTTCTCAATCTTTTCCACTTGCCGAATTGTATTTTTAATTGATTTATATTTTTAATGGAAACAGATAGGCCTTGGGCATTATTTGCACGAAACTATTTTCTCAGACAATCTGGTAAGCAATTATCTCTGTGGTTAAAACATTAAAACACAGCACGCCACGGGAAAAGTGTTCAAAAACATCGCAAATCTTTCTATGGATGAATGTTGTAACTTCTCAGTAATGATTTCATGTTTAAGTGTGTAACTCCATTAATTTGAATGGCATGTTTAATCTAAATGTTTATATCATAAGTAAAACATAGTTTAAATCATTATTTTATTTATTTAAACTGTTATTTGCGTCAGTTTCACTAAACGGCTCAACACGCTCGCTGGCGCGGACATTTAAGAAGGAATGGATATTTGCTTCAAGTGACAGGCTTGGTGAGTGAAATTATATTTGTATTATCTTTCTGTATATGTTTAATTTTCTTTAGATTTTCTGTCTAAAAGTGACCAAAAAGACACTTAACTCCAGCTCACCATCGGTGTCGCCAAACTGCTCCATCTCCAAAACGTTCGTACGCATGGGTCAGAGTTTGCGTGCAGGTGCGCAAGTTTTCCCGTCAAGTTTGTTTTTATAAATCACAGCTTGTGCGTCGGAAGTGGCGTACGCCTCTCTCAGGGCCTGTTCTGTGCGTACGCAACGGTTATAAATGAGGCCCCAGGTCTGGGCAGACACTATGTTGCTCTCTGGGATTACATCCACACAACAGTTTGAAGGGCTGTAGAATTTTTTTGAGGGATGTAATTGTTGATGGTTGCGCTGTGTCAGGAATCGGGATACTTGTTATAAAAGTAAAATCTCGATTCCTTACTCGTCTGGAGATCTGTGGCCGGCGCCTGGGTTCGTGTGGATTCTGTTCTCCGTTGCTTCTTCCACAAAGGATCGGGTTGCCCACTGAACGTCCCTGCGCCACCCAGATTGACTGTTGCCTGCACAATACTGTTCTGACCGGCTTATCTCACTTTGTGGTTAATAAACTTACTGGTTATTTGCAATTGCATCCTCTGCTTATTCTTTTGTGACAGGATGATTGCTACTCTGACAAATTCGGATCTTGTTTCTGGACTGTCTGTTTGTGGCTCTTGGTGTTGCCCGATACCCATGACTCTCTGTACCAGTAACCTCTAACTGGCTTTGCCTGCTGTTCACACTAGTGTCTGTCTAATAAATACACCTTACTGCATCTGTCTCGTTCATCACTGACACAAGTTCCTTGTGTAAGTGTTCTTTAGCCTAATCTTTGTTCATGATATTCAGCTACAATTAAATGTTTTGCAATAAGAATAAATGTGAATAATATCTAAGGTTATTTACTTTATTGGAATCGATATCGGAATTGTTAAAATTCAAACGATAACCAACCCTAATTTTAATAGATAATTTCTTCCTGCATATAATTAATCTCTGACATTATGTACAGCAGTGGACAAAACATTTTACATCTAAAGGGTTCGGCTGACAAAGAAAGTTTGCGAAGCCCTTTGTTAGAAGGTATTTCTTTTTTGGGAGGCCGAGCTCCTTTTACTGAACTGATTAGTTAATGGCTTGTTTCGATGTGTGGGAGATGCTCAGCAATCATTTATCCAATTTCTGATCTCTAATTCAATGCAATCCCAGACAGCAACATAGTGTCGGCCCAGATCCGGCCCATGTGTGGAATCCAGGTGTACCAGATGTGGGCCGGATCTGGGCCGACACTATGTTGCTGTCCGGGATGCATCATATTGATGAATGACTAAATATCTGATATGAAGTTTAATTTAATATTTGGATGGTTTGTTGCATGTACATTGCGTGGGGAAATATCTAGTATAGTGGGTGTGTGTGATATCTGTCATTGAGGACGGCGTGAGTTAGTGTGTATTGAGGTTCTGGAAGTGTGTGAGTGATGAGAAACTCACCACGGCATCTGGGACAGCAGTGACCCGCCGGTGTGTGTGTGAGATGAGACGGACAGGACAGGACAGGACACACCACCTTCTGACACATGCTGTGACCTCCCTGAAACACACACACACACACACACACACACATCACTGAACTACAGCTGCTAATGTCAGAGAGAGAGAGCAACAGATGCTTATATTCAACATGGAATTACATTTACTATTATTATTATTATCATTTTGAAGTTGAGAAGGGCAACTATTGTTTGGCCAGTGTAAAGAGTGCTTTGTCTGATCTGAGAACAGTGTTTAGCAGATAAACTCACAGTGCAGATGCATTTAATACAGGGATTCCCTTCAGGATGAAATTCTTCGTCTTCTTTATATAAATTCCCCTCGAAAATACATCCTGTGAAGGTATAAAATATCAGCAAGCACTGTGATGAGAGTCTGGCTGATTAGCAGAGATATTCAACGCACTTCTAGACAAAAAAGCCTTGTGGATAGTTTAATCATGGGACATTATTGAGGAAATATTATTGAGGATAATTGTGCATATTAATATCTAGAATGCTGTTTATAACATTCAGGTTAAATAGTCTTGTTTTTAAATTGTTTAGGTTTCCCTTTCTCTTTTCTGAAAAAATGCACTGCATATGAAAACACACACACACACACACACACACACACACACAAACACAAACACACACACACACAGGTTTGTTATGCTATACTTGTGAGGACATTCCATAGGCGTAATGGTTTTTATACTGTACAAACTGTATATTCTGTCCACTTACATTAACCCAACCTCTAAACCTACCATCACACACACACACACACACACACACACTGACTGACCCGGGCAAGTTGGGCAGCATATCTTCGGGTGTATTCTGGGGTTTTTACAGTGAATGACGCACCTCATCTCTGCTTCAGTGACGACTCCTTCCTGTACAAACAACAACTAAAACTTAAATGTGCGAGTAAAGATCGAAGAGGATGTGTATGTTTGTAGCTGGTTTGTTTCTTGTTACAGTGACTTAAATATGAAAAAGCACATATTGTGTGGTGAGGTAGCAGGTTCATCTACATGTTATTTCATCTAATTTAAGTCTAGTTGTTTAAAGCAGTCAGTCTGCTGAATTACTCCAGATATACTTCTGTCCGGTCCTGGTGATCTGCTTCTGTTTATTCTAGTTCTGGACTACAGTATATCAGTGTTGTATGATTCATCAACGCACCTGACAGCTGTATGTGACGCAGGGTTTGACAGGACTGATCCAGTGATGGGAACTGTTGTAGGACGTCCCGTTCAGCTGACAGCCTGAGGGAGACAGAGAGCACTGAACACTGAGAGACAGAAACACTGAGAGACAGAGGGCCCTATCTTGCACCCAGCGCAATTGACTTTGTACACCGACGCATGTTTCATTCCTATTTTGCACCCGCGCAAAGCGCGCTTTTCCCTCCACAGAAGCACGTCGCTAAACTAGGGAATGAACTTGCGCTCCCTGGGCGGTTCAGCACAAAAAAGGAGGCGTGTTCCGGCGCAAACGTTCCCTGGTGCTATTTTACTGTTCCATAAAACAATTGCGCCACTGGCCAGAAAAAACCTAGTCTAAAGTCAGTGGCGCGTTGCGCGTTGTTCATTATGCTATTTTAAGGGCGCATGCTTGACCATAATGTATAGAGTGCACAACGCTCATACACTGTGATTCTCTAATCTACACAGAAGCAGCAGTTTTCATTTTTGCAAATCATATTATTACAAACGATAGATAGATAGATAGATAGATAGATAGATAGACAATTTATTATAAATATAATAATTTATTATAAAAGCATACATCTAGCTTACACATTTACCCACATTATTATATGCCTGTTTAACCGAAGCTAATTTGGGTGTGTTTCTCCCATCCCCAATGTCACTTCTCTCTCTTTTACGGCCGTGACGAGAGCGTTGGTCTCCTCGGCTGTGAACCCCTCTTGACGCGCGCTTGGCAAATCCGCCGTTATAATAGCAATACGCCAAGGAAAAAGTGCGTCTGCTCTTAAAGGGAATGTGAGATGATGCTCTGATTGGTTTATTTCACGTTACGCCCAATCCACACCTATGAATAATGAAGCTACTTCAGACCAACCCCTTTTAGATTTGCGCCCGGCGCAAGAGTCATTTATCCCGCCGGGAAAATAGCAACAGCGCCGAGATCCGCCCACAAAGTTACTTGCGCTTTGCGCTTTGACACTTGCGTTTCAGATCGTTAAAATAGGGCCCAGAGACACTGAGAGACACTGAGAGACACTTAGAGACAGAAACACTGAGAGACAGAGACACTGAGAGACTGAAACACTGAGAGACAGAAACACTGAGAGACTGAAACACTGAGAGACTGAAACACTGAGAGACTGAAACACTGAGAGACTGAAACACTGAGAGACTGAAACACTGAGAGACTGAAACACTGAGAGACAGAGACACTGAGAGACTGAAACACTGAGAGACAGAAACACTGAGAGACAGAAACACTCAGAGACACTGAGAGACACTGAGAGACAGAAACACTGAGAGACAGAAACACTGAGAGACTGAAACACTGAGAGACTGAAACACTGAGAGACTGAAACACTGAGAGACTGAAACACTGAGAGACTGAAAGACTGAGAGACTGAAACACTGAGAGACTGAAACACTGAGAGACTGAAACACTGAGAGACTAAAACACTGAGAGACTGAAACACTGAGAGACTGAAACACTGAGAGACTGAAACACTGAAACACTGAGAGACTGAAACACTGAAACACTGAGAGACTGAAACACTGAGAGACTGAAACACTGAGAGACTGAAACACTGAGAGACTGAAACACTGAGAGACAGAGACACTGAGAGACTGAAACACTGAGAGGCAGAAACACTGAGAGACACTGAGAGACAGAGACACTGAGAGACAGAAACACTGAGAGACTGAAACACTGAGAGACTGAAACACTGAGAGACTGAAACACTGAGAGACTGAAACACTGAGAGACTGAAACACTGAGAGACTGAAACACTGAGAGACTGAAACACTGAGAGACTGAAACACTGAGAGACTGAAACACTGAGAGACAGAAACACTGAGAGACAGAAACACTGAGAGACAGAAACACTGAGAGACAGAAACACTGAGAGACTGAAACACTGAGAGACAGAAACACTGAGAGACACAAACACTGAGAGACACAAACACTGAGAGACAGAAACACTGAGAGACTGAAACACTGAGAGACTGAAACACTGAGAGACAGAAACACTGAGAGACACAAACACTGAGAGACACAAACACTGAGAGACAGAAACACTGAGAGACTGAAACACTGAGAGACAGAAACACTGAGAGACACAAACACTGAGAGACAGAAACACTGAGAGACAGAAACACTGAGAAACAGAAACACTGAGAGACAGAAACACTGAGAGACTGAAACACTGACAGACTGAAACACTGAGAGACTGAAACACTGAGAGACTGAAACACTGAGAGACTGAAACACTGAGAGACAGAAACACTGAGAGACAGAAACACTGAGAGACTGAAACACTGAGAGACAGAAACACTGAGAGACAGAAACACCGAGAGACTGAAACACCGAGAGACAGAAACACCGAGAGACTGAAACACTGAGAGACTGAAACACTGAGAGACTGAAACACTGAGAGACTGAAACACTGAGAGACAGAAACACTGAGAGACAGAAACACTGAGAGACTGAAACACTGAGAGACAGAAACACTGAGAGACAGAGACACTGAGAGACAGAGACACTGAGAGACTGAAACACTGAGAGACAGAAACACTGAGAGACTGAAACACTGAGAGACTGAAACACTGAGAGACTGAAACACTGAGAGACTGAAACACTGAGAGACTGAAACACTGAGAGACAGAAACACTGAGAGACAGAAACACTGAGAGACAGAAACACTGAGAGACTGAAACACTGAGAGACTGAAACACTGAGAGACTGAAACACTGAGAGACAGAAACACTGAGAGACAGAAACACTGAGAGACAGAAACACTGAGAGACAGAGACACTGAGAGACAGAGACACTGAGAGACTGAAACACTGAGAGACAGAAACACTGAGAGACTGAAACACTGAGAGACTGAAACACTGAGAGACTGAAACACTGAGAGACAGAAACACTGAGAGACTGAAACACTGAGAGACTGAAACACTGAGAGACTGAAACACTGAGAGACTGAAACACTGAGAGACAGAAACACTGAGAGACAGAAACACTGAGAGACTGAAACACTGAGAGACAGAAACACTGAGAGACACAAACACTGAGAGACTGAAACACTGAGAGACAGAAACACTGAGAGACTGAAACACTGAGAGACTGAAACACTGAGAGACTGAAACACTGAGAGACTGAAACACTGAGAGACTGAAACACTGAGAGACTGAAACACTGAGAGACTGAAACACTGAGACAGAGACACTGAGAGACTGAAACACTGAGACAGAGACACTGAGAGACACTGAGAGACTGAAACACTGAGACAGAGACACTGAGAGACTGAAACACTGAGAGACTGAAACACAGAGAGACTGAAACACTGAGAGACTGAAACACTGAGAGACAAACACTGAGAGACTGAAACACTGAGAGAAAAACACTGAGAGACTGAAACACTGAGAGACTGAAACACTGAGAGACACTGAGAGACTGAAACACTGAGACAGAGACACTGAGAGACACTGAGAGACTGAAACACTGAGACACAGAAACACTGAGAGGCAGAAACACTGAGAGACTGAAACACTGAGAGACAGAAACACTGAGAGACTGAAACACTGAGAGACACTGAGAGACTGAAACACTGAGAGACTGAAACACTGAGAGACACTGAGAGACTGAAACACTGAGAGACTGAAACACTGAGAGGCAGAAACACTGAGAGACACTGAGAGACTGAAACACTGAGAGACTGAAACACTGAGAGACTGAAACACTGAGAGACTGAAACACTGAGAGACTGAAACACTGAGAGACTGAAACACTGAGAGACTGAAACACTGAGAGACTGAAACACTGAGAGACTGAAACACTGAGAGACTGAAACACTGAGAGACTGAAACACTGAGAGACTGAAACACTGAGAGACTGAAACACTGAGAGACTGAAACACTGAGAGGCAGAAACACTGAGAGACACTGAGAGACTGAAACACTGAGAGACTGAAACACTGAGAGACACTGAGAGACTGAAACACTGAGAGACTGAAACACTGAGAGACTGAAACACTGAGAGACACTGAGAGACTGAAACACTGAGAGACTGAAACACTGAGAGACTGAAACACTGAGAGACACTGAGAGACTGAAACACTGAGAGACTGAAACACTGAGAGACTGAAACACTGAGAGACTGAAACACTGAGAGACTGAAACACTGAGAGACTGAAACACTGAGAGACTGAAACACTGAGAGACTGAAACACTGAGAGACTGAAACACTGAGAGACACTGAGAGACTGAAACACTGAGAGACTGAAACACTGAGAGACACTGAGAGACTGAAACACTGAGAGACTGAAACACTGAGAGACTGAAACACTGAGAGACACTGAGAGGCAGAAACACTGAGAGACTGAAACACTGAGAGACAGAAACACTGAGAGACTGAAACACTGAGAGACTGAAACACTGAGAGACTGAAACACTGAGAGGCAGAAACACTGAGAGACAGAAACACTGAGAGACTGAAACACTGAGAGACACTGAGAGACTGAAACACTGAGAGACTGAAACACTGAGAGACAGAAACACTGAGAGACTGAAACACTGAGAGACTGAAACACTGAGAGACACTGAGAGACACTGAGAGACTGAAACACTGAGAGACACTGAGAGACACTGAGAGACTGAAACACTGAGAGGCAGAAACACTGAGAGACACTGAGAGGCAGAAACACTGAGAGACAGAAACACTGAGAGACTGAAACACTGAGAGACACTGAGAGACTGAAACACTGAGAGACAGAAACACTGAGAGACTGAAACACTGAGAGACTGAAACACTGAGAGACTGAAACACTGAGAGACTGAAACACTGAGAGACAGAGACACTGAGAGACTGAAACACTGAGAGACTGAAACACTGAAAGACTGAAACACTGAGAGACTGAAACACTGAGAGACAGAGACACTGAGAGACTGAAACACTGAGAGACTGAAACACTGAGAGACTGAAACACTGAGAGACTGAAACACTGAGAGACACTGAGAGACACTGAGAGACTGAAACACTGAGAGACACTGAGAGACTGAAACACTGAGAGACTGAAACACTGAGAGACACTGAGAGACTGAAACACTGAGAGACAGAAACACTGAGAGACTGAAACACTGAGAGACACTGAGAGACTGAAACACTGAGAGACTGAAACACTGAGAGACAGAAACACTGAGAGACTGAAACACTGAGAGACTGAAACACTGAGAGACACTGAGAGACACTGAGAGACTGAAACACTGAGAGACACTGAGAGACACTGAGAGACTGAAACACTGAGAGGCAGAAACACTGAGAGACACTGAGAGGCAGAAACACTGAGAGACAGAAACACTGAGAGACTGAAACACTGAGAGACACTGAGAGACTGAAACACTGAATGACAGAAACACTGAGAGACTGAAACACTGAGAGACTGAAACACTTAGAGACTGAAACACTGAGAGACTGAAACACTGAGAGACTGAAACACTGAGAGACTGAAACACTGAGAGACAGAGACACTGAGAGACTGAAACACTGAGAGACTGAAACACTGAAAGACTGAAACACTGAGAGACTGAAACACTGAGAGACAGAGACACTGAGAGACTGAAACACTGAGAGACTGAAACACTGAGAGACTGAAACACTGAGAGACTGAAACACTGAGAGACTGAAACACTGAGAGACAGAAACACTGAGAGACTGAAACACTGAGAGACACTGAGAGACAGAAACACTGAGAGACTGAAACACTGAGAGACAGAAACACTGAGAGACTGAAACACTGAGAGACACTGAGAGACAGAAACACTGAGAGACTGAAACACTGAGAGACTGAAACACTGAGAGACAGAAACACTGAGAGACAGAAACACTGAGAGACTGAAACACTGAGAGACACTGAGAGACTGAAACACTGAGAGACTGAAACACTGAGAGACTGAAACACTGAGAGACTGAAACACTGAGAGACACTGAGAGACAGAGACACTGAGAGACTGAAACACTGAGAGACAGAAACACTGAGAGACAGAAACACTGAGAGACTGAAACACTGAGAGACACTGAGAGACTGAAACACTGAGAGACTGAAACACTGAGAGACACTGAGAGACTGAAACACTGAGAGACTGAAACACTGAGAGACTGAAACACTGAGAGACTGAAACACTGAGAGACTGAGAGACTGAAACACTGAGAGACTGAAACACAGAGACTGAAACACTGAGAGACAGACACACTGAGAGACTGAAACACTGAGAGACTGAAACACTGAGAGACAGAAACACTGAGAGACACTGAGAGGCAGAAACACTGAGAGACTGAAACACTGAGAGACTGAAACACTGAGAGACTGAAACACTGAGAGACTGAAACACTGAGAGACAGAAACACTGAGAGACAGAAACACTGAGAGACAGAAACACTGAGAGACTGAAACACTGAGAGACTGAAACACTGAGAGACTGAAACACTGAGAGACTGAAACACTGAGAGACTGAAACACTGAGAGACAGACACACTGAGAGACTGAAACACTGAGAGACTGAAACACTGAGAGACTGAAACACTGAGAGACAGACACACTGAGAGACTGAAACACTGAGAGACTGAAACACTGAGAGACACTGAGAGGCAGAAACACTGAGAGACACTGAGAGGCAGAAACACTGAGAGACTGAAACACTGAGAGACTGAAACACTGAGAGACAGAAACACTGAGAGACTGAAACACTGAGAGACTGAAACACTGAGAGACTGAAACACTGAGAGACTGAAACACTGAGAGACTGAAACACTGAGAGACTGAAACACTGAGAGACACTGAGAGGCAGAAACACTGAGAGACACTGAGAGGCAGAAACACTGAGAGACACTGAGAGGCAGAAACACTGAGAGACTGAAACACTGAGAGACTGAAACACTGAGAGACAGAAACACTGAGAGACTGAAACACTGAGAGACAGAAACACTGAGAGACTGAAACACTGAGAGACTGAAACACTGAGAGACTGAAACACTGAGAGACACTGAGAGGCAGAAACACTGAGAGACACTGAGAGGCAGAAACACTGAGAGACACTGAGAGGCAGAAACACTGAGAGACTGAAACACTGAGAGACAGAAACACTGAGAGACTGAAACACTGAGAGACTGAAACACTGAGAGACTGAAACACTGAGAGACTGAAACACTGAGAGACTGAAACACTGAGAGACTGAAACACTGAGAGACTGAAACACTGAGAGACTGAAACACTGAGAGACAGAAACACAGAGACTGAAACACTGAGAGACTGAAACACTGAGAGACTGAAACACAGAGAGACTGAAACACTGAGAGACTGAAACACAGAGAGACTGAAACACTGAGAGACTGAAACACTGAGAGACTGAAACACTGAGAGACAGAGACACTGAGAGACTGAAACACTGAGAGACTGAAACACTGAGAGACAGAAACACTGAGAGACAGAAACACTGAGAGACTGAAACACTGAGAGACTGAAACACTGAGAGACTGAAACACTGAGAGACTGAAACACTGAGAGACTGAAACACTGAGAGACTGAAACACTGAGAGACTGAAACACTGAGAGACTGAAACACTGAGAGACTGAAACACTGAGAGACTGAAACACTGAGAGACAGAAACACAGAGACTGAAACACTGAGAGACTGAAACACTGAGAGACTGAAACACAGAGAGACTGAAACACTGAGAGACAGAAACACAGAGAGACACTGAGAGGCAGAAACACTGAGAGACAGAAACACTGAGAGGCAGAAACACTGAGAGACACTGAGAGGCAGAAACACTGAGAGACTGAAACACTGAGAGACAGAAACACTGAGAGACTGAAACACTGAGAGACTGAAACACTGAGAGACTGAAACACTGAGAGACTGAAACACTGAGAGACTGAAACACTGAGAGACTGAAACACTGAGAGACTGAAACACTGAGAGACTGAAACACTGAGAGACTGAAACACTGAGAGACTGAAACACTGAGAGACAGAAACACAGAGACTGAAACACTGAGAGACTGAAACACTGAGAGACTGAAACACAGAGAGACTGAAACACTGAGAGACTGAAACACAGAGAGACTGAAACACTGAGAGACTGAAACACTGAGAGACTGAAACACTGAGAGACAGAGACACTGAGAGACTGAAACACTGAGAGACTGAAACACTGAGAGACAGAAACACTGAGAGACAGAAACACTGAGAGACTGAAACACTGAGAGACTGAAACACTGAGAGACTGAAACACTGAGAGACTGAAACACTGAGAGACTGAAACACTGAGAGACTGAAACACTGAGAGACTGAAACACTGAGAGACTGAAACACTGAGAGACTGAAACACTGAGAGACTGAAACACTGAGAGACAGAAACACTGAGAGACAGAGACACTGAGAGACTGAAACACTGAGAGACTGAAACACTGAAACACTGAGAGACAGAGACACATCTCTAACGGGAAAGAGATTTGAGATCGACTGTACAACTAGATTTGACAAGAAATCTGAGGTATATTTTCACACACTGCTGAAAGCTACAGAACAGAGAAGCAAATGAATCGCTGCGATTCACAGAAACATCTGGATCCAGGCGCAGAACGGCGGATTCACAGTTATTATATTTTATTGTTATATATTGTATTGACAACTCATCAATTGAATATTTATCATCACATATTCTGGATAATTGGACGTTTTTAAATAAACACTGACAAAAAAACGATATGTTTTAAGGCGGGATGATATGATGATATATAACATTGGTATAAGTGATCATCCAGATTTAGACCTATATTGTATTTCTATAAAGCGTTCACAGGTATATTTGCTTTATGTATTTCCCCGGTGTGGAAATCAGGATCATATAAACGTCAGGAAACACGATTCCTGCTGCATGACCCTATCCATGATCACCGGATCTCTGGTAAGTTATAAGGAACGCTATATCGAGTCCAAGCTTTAGTTTAAACTGATAATCGTGTGTTTTACTGGCGTTTCCTCAGTTTCTCCTATTAAATCCAGTCACTCAGCAGCTCTTCTGCCACTCAGTCCGGCTGAGCGAGTGTGTTCCCGCGGGAAAGTGACTCAGTGCATAACCTCTATTCCCCACAGACAACATCAAGTCCCAGCAGCTCAAATAAAACATCCAGGACAGAAAGAGAGCAGAAGTCCTCAGCTGTACTGGCGTCTGTCGGCCACACGGTGGCAGTGATGCTAAACTCACGAGTTAAACAGCAACACTACAGTCAGACCAAACATGATTCAGACTGTGTGCAGAAGTGCAGAGCTCAAGTCTGTTAGCCTAGGTGCCATAAATAATAATAAGATATTCATCATATTTCAGACCTTTGCATCGTTCACAGCAGGCTCCCGTCTGCTTGACCACCAGCGCACAGTCTTCATCCAGCGCCGGACACTTCTCCTGCTTACAGTCCGCTTTCTGATTCTGTCCACACAGAGAACACACGCAGAGCAATCCCTTATCATCACAGCCGGACGCAATCATTTCACAGTACAAACACAAGCAGACAGTGAGTACGGGATGTGACAGATCAGCTTAACTCCATCAACAGCAGACTAATGCAGGAACATGAAGAGCATCATCATCATCATCTCTCAGAGATCAAACTTCCGGGATTCATCAGCAGAATCAATACGAGACATTCATCAAGCCGTCGTATCAGTTCTCACTCTCTAGCCCTGAGAAAGACTCTCAGGTCCTCCTCTTTATACTCAAGAACACACACTCACTGCCTATATGTGTGTGTGTGTGAGCATCTACATGTGGAGGTCTGTGATCAGGACAGATATATAGACGTGGATAAATCTGCTTAATTACAGTTATTCCACTTCATCACTCATGTTATTATTAACACTGGACACAGATGCATAACACATCTACAGTTAGCACTTATTTCAACTTCTCCAGCTCAGCTGCTGTCCTCTCAACTTTTTATATTAAATTAACTTAAAAAAATGTAGTTGAATCTTGTTTAACGTATAAAAAGTAATGTAGTGTCACAACTTATTGATCATATCATTTTTACAGCGTACAAAAGCAGCGCTGCGTATTTAACCACATATAAATTCAGATATACTTTATTTTACGGTGTCCTTGATACAGTTACAGTGTAATATACAGTTAAAGCAAGACACCACAGGCCCAGACACTGGCTTCATGCATCTGTTTGGACTTTCATAAAGTGTTTTTTCTGACTGGCGAAAAGAAAACCTCCAAGAGACGCGTTTAAGTGCATCTTTTACTGCACTTTATCTGCTTGTGTCTGTATATTTCCACTACAGTTCATATATTTAAAGGCCTTTTTCTCTCCAGAAATCTCCAGTTCAGCAGCTTTACACACACCAAACTTTACACTTTTATTCCTATCTATATTCACAGGGGTTTTACAGAGCGGTTTGTTCATATATAATGAGCCTTTTTTTGCACAAAAATAAATAAAATTCTGTATGTTGACAATATTTTCTGATTTATGGAGCGATAAAACCCTTGCCTCTGGTTTAGAGTTAGTTGCATGTGATTACATAGTTGGTTAATTAGCACATGACACGAGTGTAACAAGGACACGGTAAACCACAGTGTTACCTTACATTCCCCTTAAACAATATGTAAATTATGAAGCCAGTACTACTTACAGTTTTACTATTATTACTATCATCATTGTCATTATTATATCAAAGACTGTTCTCATAAACAGAATGATTACAGATGACTGAATAATGATTAATTCTACACAACCCTTAAATATGTGTATATTCTGTCAGAATCGTATTTGTTGTATAATACTTCTTGAACATCAGTCTCTTGTACTCTTCTGTATAACCCTAGTGTTGACCCAATGTAAAACAGCTTAGGTTCACTAATGTTGTTCCGATAACATAATATTTGAAGTTTCTGTTGACTGAAGCAATCTCTTTCACTGTATTAACTCGAAATATTAGTTTCATTGAGCGGTTACTTGCTTTTTTAAGTGAACAACAGTAATCTCTGCGTGTATTTGCCTCAACAGAGCATTTGACTAATCAACATCTCTGATTCTGAATCTCCGTGTGAAAGCATGAGATGTTCTGACCAGACACACGCAGGAGATGCAGGGGTTGTCCGTGATGTTGGGGATGTGTAAGACTTCTCCCTCGTTCTCACAGCTAGCCTCCGTTCCTGCAAGAACAACACAAGAGCCGTCCATTCAACACAACCAAACTCCAGATCTCACCATGAACATCACACTTTATCTTACAGTGTTTCTCTGTGTTTAAGGGATTATTGAGGCATAGAAATAAAAATAAATAAAATTAATCTAAATAGCAACAGTACATTAAATGCAGTTATCTGGTGTATGATCATTAATAATTGAATAATGTGATATGTAAGAGCTAAATTGCACCAATAATGCTACAATTTTCAATATATCATAATCATTTGTTATCAAACAAGTATTCATTACTTCAATCGGCTCATTGTTTCTGCATTCAATTATTGCATTGCTTAAATTAATACGTTTATCTAACTGTGATTTGTATATGTACATTTCTGAAATACATAACTTAGACAGTTTCCTCTGATATCAGATCACTGTAAATTGTAAAGTGGACTAAAGTGGCATTTTCTGTAAAGCTGCTTTGAAACGATGTGTATTGTGAAAAGAGCTTTACAAATAAATGTGAATTGAATTGAATTCTTTTCACCACCTAAACTAAACACTACTAACACTTCAGATTTAAAACTCAAAAATCCTGCTCAACAACAAACCCGACCATTGGTTTAAACTAACCTAGGTTTAAACGGTTTAATATAACCCAACAGTCGGGGTTGTCCATATTTAACGCAAACGTGGGTTGAAAAACCCAGCATTTTCCAACAAGTAGTGGAGCTACTTACTACTGTATACTTATTAATAATTGCATAATGTCGCTAATCTATGAGCTAATTCTTTTCAGCAACCTTTGATTTTTAAACACTACAAACACTTACTCAAAATCAAATTCTGATCAAAAACCATCAGATTTCCCATTTAACTCTTAATGAAACTAATGTTGTGTCTAATATTTGATGTGTTCTGCTGATATTCCTCGTTCCGAGAGTGTGTGAGTGTGTGTGTGATTCTCACCGGTGATTAAAGGCGCAGTTGAATGAGGCGTTTGGAGAATGAAGAACCAGAGCAGCAGGTTGTGTGTTACTGGAGAAGACACACACAGCATCCTAAATCCGCTCCAGAGAGAAAACACGAGAATAAAGAGAGAAAACACGAGGATAAAGAGAGTATCCAGAGCCTGTCGTTAAAATCCAGAGAGAGACAGACATGAGTGTCCTGAGGGACTCGATCCCGACGCGAAACCTTCACACACACACATCAGCTCGACATTATCAGGACGAAACCAGCTCACACACTCCACAGAGAGCTCCAAACGCAGGTAAGATCCAGAAGTGTGTGTAGAGATGTCAGTGCCATGGTCCGAGTGGTCCGAGCTGTGTGCGTGTGTGTGTGCGGGTCCCCGCGGACGCGCTCCGCGGTTAAACACCAGTCCTCCGGCGCGCGCACAGATTATCCGCCCTCGCTATTTAAACGCACGTGTGACACACACACACACACACACACACACACACTCACAGAGCTCCTGATCGCGCAGATCAGTGTGTGTGTGTGTGTGTGTGTGTGTGTGTGTGTGTGTGTGTGTGTGTGTGTGAGGTGTAGTGAGATCCGCCCCTATCTCAGCTGGGCTCTCACACACACTCCTGACTTTCTCACCAAACAAGAATGTCAGCCTATCATAAAGACAGAGTCTGGATAGGAACAAGCCTTTCGCATGTAATTCCTAATCGCAGAATAACAATGACTTCATTCACTGACAATTACCCAGAGTAGGTGCTAATCGTCTACATCTACATGCGCATCAAAGAGCAGATTAATCTGCAGATGTGAGGCTTAAACACACACATTTAGGGAATGACATGTCCTGAGAAGCCCAAGCTCTCCGAGAAGGACTGTGTTCCTGTAATATTAGGCACTAGAGAGCGCCAGAGAGCACTTTACCGGCATCAGACCTTTTGCCAAGCCCGAATAATTACAGCGGGTTTGACCAATCTTCTTATGTAGATCCACTTATAATAGTCACCTGTAATTGGTTTAAATATCAACAGTTGTAAGCAGAGTTGGGGAAAGTTACTTTTAAAAGTAATGCATTACAATATTGCATTACTTACAAAAAAAGTAACTAATTGTGTTACTTAGTTACTTGTTATGAAAAGTATTGTGTTACATTACTTTTGCGTTACTTTTTCTCACCTGGGCTGGCTTGCTTGTTTGTTTTTTATGTAAAATGACATATAAATAACAGGGAAATAACAACAAAAAAGGTTATATTTTTGGCAAATGTTAAGGCCCTCTCACACCAAAAGTGAACTGAATAATCCTCAGGCTGAAGGAAGTGCATATTTACGTCTGTACTGTAGAGGGCGCCGCTCAGACTAACCTTTCAGCTGCTGCTGTTCTGGACCACAGAAGAAGAAAGCTCAACAATCTTACTTTACCAATAAACACAACACAATGAAATACAAATATGATGTTTATCTAAAATCATTCTGGTTAATAAAGTGAGATTAAATACATAAAGTATATTTGTGTAATTTAACACATTTAATTATTGCAGGTTTTCGTAATATTCTGAGTTTGCTGAGGAATACTGAATCTGTTTTTGTGCCAGTGAGAGTAAATGCTCACATTCAAAACACAGTCACTTCAGTTACTTATCTGAAAAAGAAACTCAGATATTTTGTTGTAAATTTAAAGTTACTTTACTAGTTACTTGTGAAAAGTAATCTGATTACGAACCTCTCAGCACTTGTAATGCGTTACCCACAACACTGTCCATTGCAATGGCAAAATGAGTCCAAACTCAATGAAATGATCATTTGCGAGGCCTGTTCACACCAATGCAATGTTCAGTGCTAGAAACATGCATCGGTTCAATGGATTATCATAATTATAAACACACTGGTTTGTAATGCAAATAGTTTGACCATTTACTGCTCTTCGTAATTCTTCTGGTTATTTACCTATATCGCTAATGAAGTCTCGCACATTCACTGAAAAATAAGGTGGATAAGCGCCACCTACTGTCAGAGCGTAAATCTGCATTTTGCACTTAATTAAGAGACAAATCGCATGAAATTGAACCAAATTTTCATGTTGAACATTCATGTTGATGTGAACCGGCTTTAATTCAATATAATTGTTCACTCAACTGGGAAACCAGTCTTACCAGTGTCAGCCCACCACTCTGCAGTTTCAGTGCGCAGTCTCAGAGTGGATTCTTACATGGGTTAGAATCATAGACTGTAAAAAACATATGGACGTAGTCACCCGTAGGTTTCTGAAGACCGTTTTTGAAGCCTAAAGTGGGCGTGGCCGACCGTCGCCATCTTGGCAGCGCGTCACTCCCGAATTTATTTATTTATACAGTCAGACAATGAGCTGAGGTAACCTGACGGCTAACAGACAGCAGACAAACGGCTAATGATGACTAATGACCACAGCAGTGGGAATCCACCTGTCACTCAAAAGTGGACACCCTTAATTATGCAGAAATGTAAGGCTTAATATAATTTAAACGGATGAGTTATAAAAAAATTCACCCCCCTCACAGTCGTCATGAAGGGAAAAATAAGCTATATAGACCAAAGCCACTTTTTGCTCCAGGCTGTAAACGTGTGTTTTTCTGCTGTAAAGTTGGGCATTTCAACATGCGGGAGATGCAGATTTGACTCACTTCTGCAGCCAGCCTCAAGTGGCCAGTTGATGAATTGCAGTTTAATTCACTTCCGTGTCGGTTTCAAGACAGAGACGGGGAGGTTGCCGCTTGGTTAGAATGGCATCAGAGCAAAAGTTACTAGTTAAACCCAAGGTATCGTTTTATTTTTACACATACGCTGGTATACGTACAGACGTAACTTTAGTCTCCAGCATAGTACACACATACAGCCGTATTTTTCTAAAAATAGACACTAATTGGGAAAAGCCCTCAGACATACAACTCTTTTCACATACTGTTATCACCTATAATATATTCATATTTGGATGCAGCCACTGTATCCAGCAGCGGATGACTTTCTGCTCTCCCATTGGCTAGTTTCACACAGTGGATGACTTTCTGCTCTCCCATTGGCTAGTTTCACACAGTGGATGACTTTCTGCTCTCCCATTGGCTAGTTTCACACAGTGGATGACTTTCTGCTCTCCCATTGGCTAGTTTCACACAGTGGATGACTTTCTGCTCTCCCATTGGCTAGTTTCACACAGTGGATGACTTTCTGCTCTCCCATTGGCTAGTTTCACACAGTGGATGACTTTCCGCTCTCCCATTGGTTAGTTTCACACAGTGGATGACTTTCTGCTCTCCCATTGGTTAGTTTCACACAGTGGATGACTTTCCGCTCTCCCATTGGTTAGTTTCACACAGTGGATGACTTTCTGCTCTCCCATTGGTTAGTTTCACACAGTGGATGACTTTCTGCTCTCCCATTGGCTAGTTTCACACAGTGGATGACTTTCTGCTCTCCCACTGGTTAGTTTCACACAGTGGATGACTTTCTGCTCTCCCATTGGTTAGTTTCACACAGTGGATGACTTTCTGCTCTCCCATTGGTTAGTTTCACACAGTGGATGACTTTCTGCTCTCCCATTGGCTAGTTTCACACAGTGGATGACTTTCCGCTCTCCCATTGGTTAGTTTCACACAGTGGATGACTTTCCGCTCTCCCATTGGTTAGTTTCACACAGTGGATGACTTTCTGCTCTCCCATTGGTTAGTTTCATACAGTGAATGACTTCCTTAACTGGTTATCGTTTATGATTAATATGATGAGTTTTAAGCAAAAATATACATTTTATAGTCACCAAAAGTCCTAAGTTGTACAGGTTTAAAAGTAGCTACACAGACTCTGTCAGGGTTCTGTCACTTCTGTCTAGTTTATATCTTGGTTTGGTGACAGAGCTCTGACACGTGCTTGTGTTATAGTCCTGTTTGTAGTGAGCACATGGCTTGTCTTGTGTTTGCTTGTGCCGTGTGCTCTCCTGTGGATTGTCTAGCTCCTCCCATCTTGTTCCCTGATTGATTAATTCACCTGTCCTCCCTCGTTACCCGCTTTTGTCTGCTTCCCTATTTAGTGTCCCTGTGTTTGCAGTCCTGTGCTGGTTCGTTGTCTATGTTCCCTCGTGTTTCTGTTCCTGATACAGTCCAGTTGGGAACCCTTGATGCCTGTCTGGTTTTCCCCCATAGGGTAGTTTTTATTTGTATTTTGTTTTATTTTTTATGACTGAATAAATCCCCATTGCTCGTGCACTAGAGTCCTCGCTGCTTTCCTCCACCCAGACCGTGACAGGACTCGCTGCTCTAGTGTGTGTTGGACAGCAGAAACACACACTTCTTCTGTTGCAGTATTTTCTGGTTATCACTGTAAATACAGTTATGTGGTTATAGTTACCCGGTACCGACCTGTATTGTAAAAAGCGCTAAATAAATAAAGGAGACTTGACTAGACTAGTGTGATTTACATTCAGCATGTACAGATGTGGGAAACGTGACTCGCCTGTCTCCACTAATAGCGCACAGATCAGCGCTGTGAGGAGTTGATGATGTTGTGTGGAGGGAAACACACATTATTATCTACACAAATGGCCATATCAGGTTCCTCAAATGAGGCAACATAATACAGAAACGATGCATGTAAAACCACGAAAAAATCCATTATACATCTAATCTTGGTCTACACACACACACACACACACGCACACACACACACACACACACACACACACACACACACACACACACACACACACACACACACACACACACACACACACACAAGAGTTCACCATCTCATTGGAGTGTTTGTAGATTTTAATATTCATAAGCTGTATTATTCAGCGAGACTGCAGTGTAACTGACTCTGATCCTGATCCTGATCTCTCTAGAGGGAATGTTTCAGGATTAGAGGGAATGTTCTCTCAGCATCAGTGTGTCAGTATGAATGCAACATTGATTCAAAAACTGGAACAAAGAACATAATACTAACAATAATAATAACAACAACTACAAATATAATTGGTATGAATAAAATTCTTGATGTAAAATGTAACATGGCCTGGTGTTTGTGCATTATGGGTGGATGTGTCCGGCGATTCTTACAGTGGAAAGGAAGATTATTGTGACGTTCATTTTACAAATTACTATAGTTTTTCTTCAAAGATGAAAATGAATACATTTATTTCTACTTTTGTCTATGACCATTCAAAACTATTATTTCAAAACTAGAAAATCAGTCTGTAGTGTGTGTGTGTGTGTGTGTGTGTGTGTGTGTGTGTGAGAGAGTGTGTGTGTGTGTGAGAGATAGTGTGTGTGTGTGTGTTTAGAATTCTGTCCTGTTTAGGTCTCATCTCGTGACATCACGTCCTGTTTAGGGTCTCATCTCGTGACATCACGTCCTGTTTAGGGTCTCATCTCGTGACATCACGTCCTGTTTAGGGTCTCATCTCGTGACATCACGTCCTGTTTAGGGTCTCATCTCGTG
>JAJAQA010000016.1:1350000-1352500 GCA_021464565.1 Rutilus rutilus | reverse complement strand
AGAGTCGTGCGCTTTCTGAAGACGGAGAGAGGTTCGTCTACGTCATTGTAGATTACATGCGGATATTATTTTCTCTAAACATCACACTAATCAACACATGAATAACTGGCGATCTGAATCAGTTTCTCCACACTGTACAGATCGATCAGCACGACTGCAGATACTGATCACAGAATCACACAGATCTGTGAGATTACACAGTGGATATGTGAGACCATAGTAAATCTGATTAAAGCGGTGGTGTAATGCCCTTTCACAAGATGTAATATCAGTCTCTGATGTCCCCAGAGTGTGTGTGTGAAGTTTTAGATATTTTTATATAACATGTTAAAATTGTCACTTTTTGAGGGTGAGCAAAAACACACCGTTTTGTGTCTGTCCCTTTAAATGCAAATGAGCTGCTGCTCCCAGCACAGGGGGCGGAGCTTCAAGAGCTCGTGTCCTTTTACCTCACACACACACACACACTGAACATTTCAAAACTTTTAGCCTTTTATGTTCAAACCGGAGTCAGAATGATGGAGAGACTCGAGAAGAAGTGAAACATGTAGAAGCAACAGGACATTTCTGAATGATTAGTTGATGAATTTATGAAGCTGATGTGTAGTTATCTTATAGTCACTGATTAGCATGTGACTGATTCTGTCATGATAATCTATAAACCGTGTTCAGGGGGCGGGGTTTATGTAAATTCTAGGGTTGGGTTTAAACAGTGATTTCTGTAAAGCAAATCTCTCCCTTTACTGTGAACTTTGAGTGTTGTAACTTTGCAGATGTTGTTTATGCTCAAACAGCAACATTACACACTAACTACAGTTAGAGAAGTCAAATCATGATCAACCACCGCTTTAAAGCTGTTCATTTTGCTGAAACAGCGAAAGACAACATTAAATCCTACGACTCCCACACATCTTTCCAAAAATGAAAATAATGCTAACTGAAATGCACTGTGGGTCGAAGGACAGGACGGGGACTAATTTACTCGGTCTCATTCTTGAATAAATCAGTGAATTATTATTCGCACAGAAGAACTTCTCACGAAAAATAAATCGTGCCTAATTCAAAACACGTGCATGAGCATATGAGCCTGCTCTTAATCTAGCTGTAATATTCATGACTTTACTGAGCCTGAGATCAGCCATTTACATTAGACCAGATCTTTCAGAAGAGACGAGTGTGTGTGGCGTCCTCAAGACGAGTGTGTGTCCTCAAACCAGCTCAAACGCAATACACACATTTCTACAGGTCACAGAGCTTTAATCAGCCAGCTGAACACACACACACACACACACACACACACATCTGCGTTCATATCCAGACGAACATATACCATTTCATCTTAACACACTTGAGTAAAAGTAAGTTAGTGATCGAGAAGGCCACAAGTGTGCACACTGCAAACATGCTTTTCTTACTTAGTGTCTCTGTCTTGTTTCTAGTCCAAATATCTAGGAATTCTTAAATCAAGAAGCATTTACTAGATGAGTAAAATGACATAAGAAATAATCATTTAAGATAAAAAGCACAATTATCTGCCAGTGGGGTGAGAAAAATAATCTTGTTTCTGTTTGAATTTAGATTATTTGTCTGACAGCATTGGCGGATCATTTTGCTTGTTTTAGGCAAAAACTCACTTCATTTTTATTTATTTCTCCAGAAAACAAGACTTCCAATCTTATGGTGTTTTACTACTTTAGTAATGCATCTTGATTTAAGAAACGTTTGATATCTGGACTGGAAACAAGACTGAAACACTAAGTAAGAAAAGCGCTGATGTACGCTCACCGCTAGCTCTGATGTACGCTCGCCGCTAGCTGAACGCTGATGTACGCTCGCCGCTAGCTGAACGCTGATGTACGCTCGCCGCTAGCTGAACGCTGATGTACGCTCGCCGCTAGCTGAACGCTGATGTACGCTCTCAGCTAGCTGAACGCTGATGTACGCTCGCCGCTAGCTGAACGCTGATGTACGCTCGCCGCTAGCTGAACGCTGATGTACGCTCGCCGCTAGCTGAACGCTGATGTACGCTCGCCGCTAGCTGAACGCTGATGTACGCTCGCCGCTAGCTGAACGCTGATGTACGCTCGCCGCTAGCTGAACGCTGATGTACGCTCGCCGCTAGATGAACGCTGATGTACGCTCACCACTAGCTGATGTACGCTCACTGCTAGATGAAAGCTGATGTACGCTCACCACTAGCTGAACACTGATGTACGCTCACCGCTAGCTGAACACTGATGTACGCTCACCGCTAGCTGAACGCTGATGTACGCTCACCGCTAGCTGAACGCTGATGTACGCTCACCACTAGCTGATGTACGCTCACCGCTAGATGAACGCTGATGTACGCTCAACGCTAGCTGATGTACGCTCACCACTAGATGAACGCTGATGTATGTTGCGCTGATGTACGCTCACCGCTAGATGAACGCTGATGTATGTTGCGCTGATGTACGCTCACCGCTAGATGAACGCTGATGTATGTTAAGCTGATGTACGC
>JAJAQA010000016.1:1297500-1345000 GCA_021464565.1 Rutilus rutilus | reverse complement strand
TCAAACAGAAGTCGTTTCTGAAGCTTGATTTCAGTTAATGCTGTTTTGAGGTCTAAAGCCTGCGTCGTGTTCTTCTGTTGCATTAAATCTTATACACTCACACCTGAGGTCAAAGGCTTGGGCTCACTAAGATTTTTATTTTTATTTTATTTGAAAGAAATTCATGTTTTTATGCAGCAAGAACACATTCAACTGATCAAAAGTATACCCATTTAAGGGTAATAATTTAATTGATGAGCAACAATTAAAAACAGATATAATACAAATGGACAAATGATAAAGCTTGGGTTACTGGATATTCCATCCTTTTCTTCAGAAGAACTTATGATATGATTACAGATTATAATCTAGATGTGCTGTGTCTGACAGAAACCTGTCTAAAACCAAACGATTACATTACTTTAAACGAGTCCACCCCGCAAGATTACTGTTATAAACATGAGCCTCGTCTGAAACGCAGGAGGAGGTGTTGCTGTAATCTATAGTAATATCTTCAGAATTACTGAGTCTAGTTTCAAATATAATTCTTTTGAAGTGTTGGTGCTTAATGTAACACTATCTAGTGTAAATGATAAATCACGGTTGAGATTTGTGCTGGCTACTGTATACAGAGTTAGTACTGGCTGCAGATAAAGTCATAATTGTTGGTGATTTTAATATACAGTACATGTAGATAATGAAAAAGATGCATTGGGTTTGGCATTTAAAGACATTCTTAACTCAATTGGAGTTAGACAACACGTGTCAGGACCTACTCATTGTCGTAATCATACTCTAGATCTAATATTACCACATGGAATAGATGTTGATGCCGTTGAAATTCTGCAGCAGAGCGATGACATCTCAGATCATTATCTAGTCTCGTGTAAACTTCATTTAGCCAAGGCTGCAAAGCCGACTCCGTGTTTCAAATATGTGAGACCTATCACTTCTGCTACTAAAGATTGCTTTATTAATAATCTTCCTGATCAGTTTCATCATCTCAGCATCCCGGATAGCTTAGAAGAACTCGATATTGCAACAGAAACTTTTAACTCTCTCTTTTCCAGCACTTTAGACACAGTTCCTCCTTTGCATTTAAAGGAACACACCAACTTTTGGGGACTTCAGCTTATTCACCGTATCCCCCAGAGTTACATAAGTCCATACCCTTCTCATCTCCGTGCGTGCCGTAACTCTGTCTGACGCACCCACCGCTAGCCTAGCTTAGCACAAAGACTGGAGGTAAATGGCTCCAGCTAGCATACTGCTCCCAATAAGTGACAAAATAACGCCAACATTTTCCTATTTACATGTTGTGATTTGTATAGTCACAGCGTGTACAAATAACAAGGTCACATGACACACAGCCATCTTCTAACCGTATACATACTGGGAACTATATTCTCAGAAGGCGAAGCACTGCTACTTCTGCGGAGTGATTTACTCGATCTTAGTGCTGCTTTTGACACCATTGACCACAACATTCTTTTGAATAGACTCAAAAATGATGTTGCCATTAGTGGAATTGCATTGTCATGGTTCAAATCATACTTATCTGACCGTTATCAGTTTGTAGCAGTAAATTAAGAGATGTCTTATCGATCACAAGTTCAGTATGGCGTACCACAAGGCTCAGTACTAGGACCGCTGCTGTTCACTCTGTACATGCTACCCTTAGGAGATATCATTAGGAAACATGCGTTAGTTTTACTGTTACGCAGATGAAATACACCAATTCACAAAAGTAACAGAATGCATAGCTGATATAAAAAAAAATCACTGACTACTAAATTCAGAAAAAACTGAGATTTTAATTATTGCACAAAAAACATCAGCAAGTAATAACCTAGAATACACTAATGGCTGAATAACACTTGATGGCTGCTCTGTTATGTCTTCGTCATCAGTTAGGAACCTGGGTGCGTTATAGCAATCTTTTATTTGAAAGCCACATTTCCAGTATTTGTAAAATCGTATTTTTCCATCTTAAAAATATAAATAATTATTACATGGCTTGGTTGAACTCCAATGTAGAATGCGGTGTGTTATTTCTTGATAACAGACCGCTGCGAAGTATAACACACCGTTGCCATGCAAAGCAGAGCGTTGCTATGGACGCAGGATTCTAACCGTAGAGACGGAACGGACTATTTTCTTTAGCGGAAGCAATACAATCGTTTTTAAATCAATAAACTCCTTTTTAAATCAATATTTTGTGTCAAATTATTGATTTATTTGGTGGGTAGCCTCCGCTTCGCGTCGGGTCCAGATCAGCCTGTCGGGGTTGTATTCGCTATAACAACCGCCTCGCTCTACATTATCCCTTACATAACGACTTGCTTTCAATGACAAATGCGGAACAATTAGTTCCTGCGTTCATGACCTCAAGGCTAGATTATTGTAATGCTCTACTGGGTGGTTGCCCTGCACGCTTAATAAACAAACTACAGCTGGTTCAAAACGCAGCAGCTCGAGTTCTTACCAGAACCAGGAAGTATGACCATATTAGCCCGGTTCTGTCAAAACTGCATTGGCTCCCTATTAAACATCTCATACATTTTAATTGCTTAATTACTTACAAAGCACTAAATGGTTTAGTTCCCCAGTACTTAAGCGAGCTCTTAAAGGGGTGGTTGATTATAATTTCACTTTTCTAGCTGTAGTTAGTGTGTAATGTTGCTGTTTGAGCATAAACAACATCTGCAAAGTTACAATGCTCAAAGTTCACACCAAAGGAGGAGATTTGCTTTTAAAGAAATAGTTTTTTAAGGGCTACAACAAACGGCTGGTAGGGACTACAACGAAATTTACATAAACCCCGCCCCCGGGAACACACAGTCCATGTTGAGAAGAGGAAGAGTCAAGCAAATGACTGTTGTAGCTCCGCCCTCTGTGCTGGGAGCAGCAGCTCATTTGCATTTAAAAAGACACACATGAAACAATGCGTTTTTACTGGCCCTCAAAAATAGACAACTTTAACATGCTGTACAAAAATGATCTGTGGGGTATTTTGAGCTAAAACTTCAGACACTCTGGGGACATCAGAGACTTATTTTACATATTGTAAAAAGGGGCATTATATCACCCCATTAACGCATTATAGTCCTTCACGTCTATTGCGATCTCAAAATTCTGGCCAGTTGATAATTGGTAGATCCTTTTCCTATTTAGCACCAAAACTTTGGAACAGATACAGTCTGTCAGTTTAAATCTAGATCAAAAACACCCGGCATACGCGTTACATATCCGTTACATCGTATGAAGAATGGCATCTATACTTATTTTAGTGTGTCTGTCTCATCCTCATCCGGAGGTTACCACAGTCACAGTTGTATCCGGTCCGTATCCAGATAAGATGGTGGACCTGCACCTGAACACGACCACAACTTGACGTGACTTTCACTATATTAATGAGGACATTTCATAGAGTTACACTGATTTATATCAGGTTAGTGATATTTTCTATGGCCTAACACAACCACTACCACAGAAACGTGCAGAATACGCAGAAACTATATAAGTGAGGACATTTGGCCCTCACAAGTACAGCCAAACCTGAACACAAGCTGTCGACCACATTCATGCTTGAATTATAAACTATTTTCCTTTGTAGGGAGATTAACTACTCTGTTTTTCACCACACACACACACATCTCTCATTCATTAGTTATTTGAGTGAGTGTGTGTTTGAGATCACACCCTTCACAGCAGAGCTTCCAGACATCAGTGAGAAAACAAAACAAAACATATTTTCTCAAAGTTATTTTTATCATGTGGAATTTGATGTGTGGCACCACAACACACCAACAGAACAGACTATATAAGTTTAGACAAGTCACATGGGTTGTGTGGTTGAAAAAGTTATGCATCTGAATAAGACATCTGCAGTTTATCAAGAACACCACAAAGAGAGACAAGTGAAAATACCAAAACTATTATGTATAAAAAAAATCACATGGATAGTTAAACTTTGAACTAAACAAATAATCCACGAGTGGCCGTGCGATTAGTGTTAATTTAGTATCACTGGTATACTATTATAATTAATGTTTTGAATTAGATTTAGATTCGATTTTTTCACAGTTTTAGTTATTTTAGTACTTCAAGTTAAACAAAACAAAAATTACATCAATTATGAAACGAAGTCGAATCCTCTATACAGCAGCTCTGAAGAAAACATCGATGCCATTGTCCAGCTCAGTTCAGTTCAATAATTCTTAAACCAAAAAATCTTAATTCCAGGATGCATCACATGTCAGATTGTGGATTGGAATCATTCAGAAAATGTCATCCGGCACCTTCTTTAATACATTTTTGAAGATCAGGATATATCACACGTTATATGTAGGGAGGTGGAGTTGTACTCCTGTGTTTATCCAGTAATGGACGAATGGCTTATGCACTCTTAGAAGGAAAGGTTCTATTTAGAACCGTAAATGGTTCCGTCAGGTGCTTCTTAGAACCTTCCCATCGTCATTTAATGGATTAAGTTTTAATTAACTCATTTAGTTTTCATTATTTTTTATTTTAATTACATTTTATGAATAAAAAAAAGCAGCCTGTTAAACATGAAAAATCTCAAAAAGATGAATCTGAGAATCATACAGTCACTGCTGGAAAGGGTTCAAATATGCAGAAGATTCTGGAGAATCAGAGAATCCGAGGATTCTGGAGGATTTTCCCGCAATTTAACAATTCAGGACAAACAAGGGACTCATGATCAACCACCACAAAACATGAAAACAGTCGTGGATCATCTAAGTAACGACACATCGTGTAACAAATCAAGGGTGTGCAAACTTTTGAACAGGGTGATTTTTATATTAGTACATTATTTTGAATAGACTCGAAAATTATGTTGTCATTAGTGGAATTGCATTGTCATGGTTCAAATCATAGTGATCTGACCGTTATCAGTTTGTAGCAGTTTCACGAGTTCACACTTACATATCATTTGAAGGGGTAAAGTTTAATGCGTATTTGGCGTGCTGTCCGGAGGGAGGGCTCCGAGCTCGGAGTTCGGCCCGAACCCAGAGTACTCCCCCCGTATGTAAGTGTTTAGGACTAGAAGTGTGGAGAAGGGGTGGTGGAGGGATGCTGCAAAACTGTCAATGGAATGAGGTGAGACTGCTGAGTATATATACACCTCTTACCATTGATTGCTGAGTGCTCTCCACTTGTGTTAATTATCTGAACGTGCTCCTCCCGAACCTTGTTAATAAAACATCATAAATGAAGAGATGTCTTATCGATCACAAGTTCAGTATGGCGTACCACAAGGCTCAGTACTAGGACCGCTGCTGTTCACTCTGTACATGCTACCCTTAGGAGATATCATTAGGAAACATGCGTTAGTTTTACTGTTACGCAGATGAAATATACCAATTCACAAAACTAACGGAATACATAGCTGATGTAAAAAAAAATGGATGACTAGTAATTTCCTACTTCTAAATTTATTCAATATCCAATCAATGTACTCGTTACATCGTATGAAGAATGGCATCTATGCTAATTTTAGTCTGTCTCATCCTTATTCCGAGGTTGCCGTAGTCATGCAAACTTTGAACAGGGTGATTTTTATATTATTTTGTCTTGTGGACTATATGTAAACATCTGTTATGTGAAAAAGCTTATTCAGAGAAGTTCTAAATAAAAAAATTCATGATCTCTCATATTTTGTTAAAATGATTAACATCTAAAAGATTCTGCAAGGTGTTTGTAAACGTATGACGGCAACTGTATATCCAGTCAGCCCAGAGCTCAGAAAACTGGTTTAGGCCTCAAAACTGTTGCTTGTCTTTGTGAAAAAGCTCCAAAACTTGTTTTAAAGCACCTGTGGCCGTGGCCTAGAGCAGAACGGCCTTTCCTCAGCTGCCCCAAGATATGCCCGTGTGTCTGAGCAGACAATAGAGGACGAGATCTGTATTTAACAGAGTCCTTGATTTTAAATCACTTCGATAACTCTCCTCCGGTCATGAAAAAAAAAGCCTGTGCTTATCTGGATCACATCTGGAAGTGTTTCTACTCTCACACTCCGAGACACTACAGTTGAGATGTATTGATGGATCCCTCGAGCTCATACTTCCTCAAATATATACACACACACCGGTCATGGGAGATATGCAAAGCATATATTTGGAGGCGACTTATCCTTCCTCTCTTCTCCACAGGCTCTGAGTGGATGATGCGTGTGTGAGTTTGTGTGCGAGTTACACGAGGACATGAGCCAGGGCTTGGGAGGCTGTTTTGGAAGTTTATGGAAGACAAACTCATAAATAATACACATATTCTCAAAACAGCAAAAGAGAGAGAGAGAACGGAGAGGAAAGTCCTGCCATCCATCTGTAAACAGCAGACCACAGATGCTGTCCATACAGCTAAAGTATTCAACTCCAAATATTCCTTTAAACATCTGTCTTTTTTCACTTCCCATTGTTCCCATTGGATTGCTCACTGGGGGTCGTACGGCATTATGCTTTGTGTAGCTGCTTTGGAACTGGAAGTATGTTGATCATTTAACTTTACAGTAGAGTAGTAAAGTTACAGTTCTTATGTCTGAATTTGCAAGAGGTAAATCCTCAGGCTTTTATTTAGTCAGAGAACCGTGAGCCGACTCACTCCGAGATGCCGAAAACACCGGATGAAGAGCTGCAGGCGTGTAGATGAACACAGCACACTGAGCCATTACAGAGTCTTTAGATAGAGAACCAGTATTATGAGATAACTGCACGTGCACATTGGCTGGTCCAGCCTGGAAAATAAGCTTATGAATGCTATTTTGAACATAAGAAATAACAATAATGGGACAGTTCATGTCAGATTTTGCTGCTGATTTGAAATGTTATTTAAATGTGAATTTGAGCAAGCAGTTTCTGAGATTTCAGGATTTCCTTGTTTAAGTCCAGAGGACTTGGTCTTGAATGCCCGAAACAGGCGTTGCAAATATGGCCGCCAAGTGAACAGACCTTCCTTGAAAGGACTTTGGCCATATTGCAGTTTCAATTTTAGTCCGATTGACAGATGCTTTGTCAAAGCAACGGTGCAAAACACAACATTAGAGATGTTATTATGAGAAGTCTTTTAGCTTCACTGTGAAGCTGTGATGGGACAGATCAGACTGATAGTGTGAGCATCATCATGTCCTCAGCGGAGGTCGAGATCTCTGGAAGCTGAAGACAGAAGTTTGCCGGAACCATGTCATTTCCTAAAGGTCCTTGCACACCGAGTCCGAAATTCTCTTCCGAAATTCTTCATTTACACACTGCCTCCGAAACCTTCGTCCGTCATGAAAGAATTCGGATCAGGTTCGATTTTCTGCGTTTTCCACTACGTTTCCAAACGTTCTGAGAGGTGTTTTGACAATTCAGAACCACCGAATGATGAATACGGACTCAGTGTGTCTCATGTACGCCTGTCTGTCCTCTGCACACATCGACTCTATTACCGCCTGGTCTAAAAACATCCATCTCTGGGTTTTACAGTACAATTTCACATAAAATGTTCACATTCAGACGGTGCAGAAAACTTCACTAAAATTCCTCATTCATATGCCAGGAGTACAAGACGCTTCCTATACAAGTTCAGTGTTTTCCCTTCATGAGTCCTACTTCCCCATGATGTTCCCGCTCTCACTGGCTACACTGGCCACACTGGCTACACTGTACACTGGCTACACTGGCTACGCTGGCTACACTGGCTACACTGTACACTGGCTACACTGGCTACACTGGCTACACTGGCTACACTGTACACTGGCTACACTGGCTACACTGGCTACACTGTACACTGGCTACACTGGCTACACTGGCTACACTGGCTACACTGTACACTGGCTACACTGTACACTGGCTACACTGGCTACACTGGCTACACTGTACGCTGGCTACACTGGCTACACTGGCTACACTGGCTACACTGTACACTGGCTACACTGTACACTGGCTACACTGGCTACACTGGCTACACTGTACGCTGGCTACACTGTACACTGGCTACACTGGCTACACTGGCTACACTGTACACTGGCTACACTGGCTACACTGGCTACACTGTACGCTGGCTACACTGTACACTGGCTACACTGGCTACACTGGCTACACTGTACACTGGCTACACTGGCTACACTGGCTACACTGTACACTGGCTACACTGGCTACACTGGCTACACTGTACACTGGCTACACTGGCTACACTGGCTACACTGTACACTGGCTACACTGGCTACACTGGCTACACTGTACACTGGCTACACTGGCTACACTGGCTACACTGGCTACACTGTACACTGGCTACACTGGCTACACTGGCTACACTGTACACTGGCTACACTGTACACTGGCTACACTGGCTACACTGGCTACACTGGCTACACTGTACACTGGCTACACTGGCTACACTGGCTACACTGGCTACACTGGCTACACTGTACACTGGCTACACTGGCTACACTGGCTACACTGTACACTGGCTACACTGTACACTGGCTACACTGGCTACACTGGCTACACTGGCTACACTGTACACTGGCTACACTGGCTACACTGGCTACACTGTACACTGGCTACACTGGCTACACTGGCTACACTGGCTACACTGGCTACACTGTACACTGGCTACACTGTACACTGGCTACACTGGCTACACTGGCTACACTGTACACTGGCTACACTGGCTACACTGGCTACACTGGCTACACTGTACACTGGCTACACTGGCTACACTGGCTACACTGGCTACACTGGCTACACTGTACACTGGCTACACTGTACACTGGCTACACTGGCTACACTGGCTACACTGGCTACACTGGCTACACTGGCTACACTGTACACTGGCTACACTGGCTACACTGGCTACACTGGCTACACTGGCTACACTGTACACTGGCTACACTGTACACTGGCTACACTGGCTACACTGGCTACACTGGCTACACTGTACACTGGCTACACTGGCTACACTGGCTACACTGGCTACACTGGCTACACTGGCTACACTGTACACTGGCTACACTGTACACTGGCTACACTGGCTACACTGGCTACACTGGCTACACTGGCTACACTGGCTACACTGTACACTGGCTACACTGGCTACACTGGCTACACTGTACACTGGCTACACTGGCTACACTGTACACTGGCTACACTGGCTACACTGGCTACACTGTACACTGGCTACACTGGCTACACTGTACACTGGCTACACTGGCTACACTGGCTACACTGGCTACTAGGGCTGTCGAATACATTTTTGAATTTCAAATATTCATCAAATTTGAAAAAACCTGCACATTCGAATGCAAAACCTGTGCATTTAAATTCTTGGTGTGTCGAGGCGCGAGACGATGATGACGTCACTGACGCGGTGTGTTTCTGTTAGCTTATCCACTACAGCGCGGCTGCGTTGCTAATGTGAAAAATGGCGGGAAAAGGTTCTTCCTGCTGACGAAAACCCTCTCAGTTGGGAGAAATTGTGCAACGACACACTTGACCAAACCTGCACATCGGTCAGATCGGAGTGTGTGTTCATAGTGAGTTTTATGCACTATTGTAACCTAATTTTCCTTGCATGCACATTAAGAAAATGATATTTTATTTAAGAACAATTGTTTCTAAAGTTAATGCACTTTAAAAAGTGAATGTAATTTCATTTCAATAAAAGATGCGATGCTTGATTTGGTTTATATCTGCTTTTTGCGCTCTTGTGTTCATAGGAGAATACAGCACTTTTCCACGCTTCTCTTCTCGTCGTGAACTCACTCAGGCCCACACAGGAGAACATGAAGAGTGGAATAAAGTCGTTATTGGGTTTTTTTGCACACAAAAAGTATTGTCGTCGCTTGATAAACTTAAGGTTCAGCCACTGTAGTCACTCGGACTATTTTAAACATTGTCTTTACTAACTTTCTGGGCTGGCAAGTTTCAGTCACAGAGAAGCCTATGGAGGAGTGAGACCGCTCTCAGATTTAATCACAAATATCTTCATTTGTGTTCTGAAGATGAACGAAA
This sequence comes from Rutilus rutilus, assembly GCA_021464565.1. NCBI lineage: Eukaryota > Metazoa > Chordata > Actinopteri > Cypriniformes > Leuciscidae > Rutilus > Rutilus rutilus. The sequence goes on along the minus strand of JAJAQA010000016.1, from coordinate 1,335,005 downwards.
GTCTGACGGGGTTGAACAACATGAGGGAGAGGAATTACTGACAGAGTTTTCATTTTTGCGTGAACTAACCCTTTAAGAAATAAATTCAAATTTAGTTTTTCAGCCATTTTGACCCCCACTGGCTCCCTCCAGTTCCTCATCCATCAGTTCTAGAGGCCGCCGTCACACACACCCGTCACACACACCCGTCACACACACCCGTCAGGCCCGTCATCTGCAGATCCTGGAGCACTCGCTGTCCTCAACACTCGATAGCATCCGTCTGCCATCCGGGTTCTGTTTCCACAACTAATGGCTCTCTCTAGAGTAACGGGAAACCAGAACACAATCATCTCTCTCAAGACTCATGCAACATGACACTCTTTTTCATCTACATTTTATTCAGAAATACAGAATAAAGCCTGAACATATTTAAGTTTTTCATTTCGCTGAAAACTGAAATGGAAACAATAATTAATTAATTAAAGTTTTCCGCATGTCCACATTAAAACTGACTTGCTTTTACAAAATTGCACATGAGGCTGTTTTTACATCAGCTTGTTTCTCTCCAGAGTTATTATTCCAGCTAACTCTCGAGCTTATGGCCACTGAATCTGAGGCGAACGAGACGTTATATTGTTCTCCAGCTGTTTTACTGACGTCTTTCTGATTGATGGATTACAGGAGACATGATTGATGTCAGTCATTTGTTCTGTATCTTTCAGCATTCACTGATGTGTATTTGCTGCTGTAACTAGTAGTAAAGAGGAAGAGCTGATCGGGTCATCTGTCACACACATTAAACACACTAACACACATTTAAAAAGAGTTTGAAATCTCTGAAAATGTATGGACTATTGTCAACATAAATGCTTTTCACTGGATGTGTTTGCCAGGACAATACAGGTCAGACCCACTGATAACTCAGGCCTGTAAAGGTTGCGGCAGTGAGTTATGCTTTACTATAATAAAAGTATAACTCGATTTCAGCCGCATTCTGAGTCTGACAATGTCATTTATCCATAAGTGTTATTAGCTTGGGGAAATGCTGAAATCTTAAGTCCATGTGCAACTCTAAATTGTAAGGAATTTATATCTTTGATTTCATATTAACACTTTACAATAAGGTTCATTTGTTTATTACTCATATATTAACTAACATGACCTAACCATGAGCAACACATTTGTTACTGTATTAATAATAATACTCCTGTTTTTTACTTGTTCATGTTATGTCACAGTCAGTGCATTAACTAATGTTAACAAATACAACTTTTGATTTTAATAATGTTTTAATTTTATTAATGACATTTTATTAGACATTATGATGCTCACACTATCACACTAATTAATTTGAACTAAGATTAATAAATGCTGTAGAAGTGCAGTTCATTATTAGTTCATGTTAACAAATGTAACTAATGAAACCTTATTGTAAAGTGTTCCTGATTTCATGATAGCTAACACTTTAATGCATATAATAGTCCAGTCAGCTTTATTTATACAGCGCTCTTTACAGTACAGGCTGTATCAAAGCAGCTTTACAGTGATAACAGGACAATAATGCGACAAAGTTTGTTTCTAGAAGAAATATCGTCATCGTCCACCTTAAGTAAGGCAGATCAATAACCCAACTAAGCGAGCCAGAAGCCAAGGCAACAGAGGCAAGAGCCCAAACTCCATCAGGGACCGAACGGAGGAAAATAAAAGATTATATACATCAAATTTACAGCATCAACAAAACTAACCATGAATTCCTCATAATTATCTTCTTGATTCTCACTGTTTTGTTTGGTAAAGTAAATAATATTTAGTAATATTATCATAATTTCCTTGTTTTCATTATGTATTCTAATTGTATCAATGTCTTTTCATTGAATGCCAAGGAAATAAAGGATAAAAACAAAACAAAACAAGGAACTCTTCTTCTTTGAGGAGGTCTGTGCACTGATTGGCTGATCTCATGTGAGTGACAGGTTATAGCCCCGCCCTCGTCATCAGAGAAGATTATTAACACACTACTGATGGGCACAGATGAACGGCAATATTCCATAAAAAATAAGAATTGAAATATGTGTCTTTAAAAGCTTCATGCCACACACAGCTCACACTGAACATCCCTCTCTCTGCCAGAGCCGATCCAGCTCCGCCTCGGCCAAACACGGGAATATCTGTGATTTCAGGAAAAGGTTATTTCTAGAGTCGGGGGGAGGGGGAAGAGTTGCTTCCTCAGCCGGATTGTGTTTCATGGGAGCACTGTGTGTGTGTGTGTGTGTCAGAGCTCATTGTGGTCAGCTGAGCGGGACACACCCCGAGAGAGAGGATAGTGAGGGGATTGTGTGTATCAGCGCAGGGGAAACAGCCAAACCATTCATCACACACTGTTTACTTAGCCTTTTCAGAAGCCCTCCAAAAACCACACGCAGCAAATATGAGTTAATCCTGCTGAGAGCAGACAGGAACACACACACACACACACACACACACACACACACACACACACACACACACACACACACACACACACACTCACTCACACTCACACACACACACACACACACACACACACACACACACACACACACACACACACACACACACACACACTCTCACACACACACACACTCACTCACACACACACACTCACACACACACACACACACACACACACACACACACACACACACACACACACACTCACACTCACACTCTCACACACACACACACACTCACACACAACTCACACACACACAGAGTGTTAAGCTTTGTCACCACTGACCTCTCTCACATGTGATGGATAAACACAATGTGTGTGTGTGTGTGTGTGAGAAGGTCAGTATTTCTCACACTCTATTTTCACTCCGACACATGTGGCTTCGTCGACCAGGTCTTGGTACTTGGCTTTTTTCAATTGGTGTGACGTGGCTAGCCTCTCTTCCCAGGGCACCGTGAGTTCAGCAATTATGATGGATTTCGTGCTCCTGGATAGCAGGACCATGTCTGGTCGGAGGGATGTCGCTGCCACGTCCTGAGGGAAGACAAGCTTCTTCTTCAGGTCCACTCTCAACTCCCAATCAGAGGCTCGCTGCAAGGTAGAGGGTGGGTTCTTGGCCCCCATGCCGATCTTATAAGCCTTGTCTCCTTCCCTCACAAAGGTTGTGGACTGGGGCGGGTAGGCCTGCTTGTTGTTGGCTTTGACTCGCTGCTGTTCCACCCATTTGGCAATTTCCGTGAGGACCTTGTCGTGCCTCCATCTGTAGCGGCCTTCTGCCAATGCCCTTGGACAACCGGCCAGAATGTGGTTTAGTGTACAGAATGCTGCTCCACATTGGTTGCAAGATGGGTCTTCCTCTCCGCCCCAGATCTTTATATTTCTTGGTGTTGGCAGCAGGTCAGTCACTGAGCGCAGGAGAAAGCTTAGCTTCCCCTGGTCAGTCTGCCACAGTTCCTTCCAAGACAATGGTCGCTCCTGTGCCTGGTCCCACTGCGTCCATCGACCCTGAGAAGCAAGTCCAATCGCTTTCACCTGACGTTCCTCCTCTGCTGCCTCGCGGACTCTTTGCACCACAAGGCCTCTTCTAGCTCTGGTATCAGCCCTGCTCCACCTCTTATCACTATAGTGTCCGAGGCCCAGGCGTCCCTGGCATACCACGCCTACGATTTCTTGGTGTTTCCAGTAGGATTCTGCTTCCATTACAGCTTGCTGGGGTTTCCACTTTCTGCCGCATTTGATGGTCTTGCTTGCATGTCTTACTTTCCCATCTTTAGACGAGAGCAGTGTACTGACTGCCCTTGCTTTGGTGGCTTTAAACTCCTCAACCACCGATGAGACTGGCAAGGGAAGCTTGGAGGTCTTGCTATACAGGTTGACTGCACTGAATGATGGGGGGACTCCCAACCATTTCCGCAAGTACTTGCTGCACAGTCTTTCCATTCCTTCCACCTGGGACATGGGAAAGTCGTAGAGTAGGAAGGGCCATTTTAGCCGGGGTATGATGCCATACTGGAAGCACCAGACTTTAAACCTCCCGAGCAGCTGGCTGTGCTCGACTGCCTTGAGCCAGGTGTTCAGCTGGGCCTTGGTATTAGTGAGATTGCCGCTATCCTTTAGAGAGCTATCGTACTGCTTGCCAAGGCATCGGATCCTTTGATCTTGGATTGTTGGGATCTCAGAGCCTTGGATGTTGAAGATATTTCCTGTTAGCTTCCCCTTCAAGAAGCAATAAACACTCTCTCAAACACACACTCCATTTCAGCAGAAACACAAGATTCTGGATTAAACAGGAAGAGGAGTGAGAGGTGTGTGTGTGTGTGTGTGTGTGTGTGTGTGTGTGTGTGTGTGTGCCCTTGTTTATATTACATTGTGGGGACCAAATGTCCCCATAAGAATAGTAAAACCTGAGATCACCTACATTGTGGGGACCAGCCAGCGGTCCCCACTTTTCAAAAGGCTTATAAATCACACAGGATGAGTTATTTTGAGAAAGTAAAAATGCAGAATGTTTCCTGTGATGGGTAGGTTTAGGGGTAGGGGTAGGGTTAGTGTGTGTGTGTGTGTGTGTGTGTGTGTGTGTGTGTGTGTGTGTGTGTGTGTGTGTGTGTGTGTGTGTGTGTGTGTGTGTGTGATGGGTAGGTTTAGGGGTAGGGTTAGTGTAAGGGGACAGAATATACAGTTTGTACAGTATAAAAACCATTACGTCTATGGAGAGTCCCCACAAAGATAGTGAACCAGACATGTGTGTGTGTGTGTGTGTGTGTGTGTGTGTGTGTGTGTGTGTGTGTGTGTGTGTGTGGTGGTTTGCTCAGTTAGGGTTTGTTTTTACATCAAAAACTGTAATAATAATTTCCTTCAAGGGAAAGTTGTACAAAATAAACTCTGGGAAAAAAAAGGATTGTTGGGATTACACAGGAATGTTCAACTTCCTCTATCCCAGGAAGGGGGGAAAGAAGAAAAAGAAATGCGAGTGTGTGAGCGTGTGTGTGAGTGTGTGTGCTGATTTGAGGTTAAACTCCATCAGATCCACTGCTCATTGCAGGAAAGTAAATATTTAACATGCATTTATTCACTAACATGGAAACAAAGGATGCTCTATATCTGAGACGAATGCCTAGCGCTTCAGTGGCCGGCGGATTGTTAAGGCGTGTGTGTGTGTGTGTGTGTGTGTGTGTGTATTTAAGGACTTTTTTTTTTACTTCAATGCTGACATTTTGAGGGAAAGAGCACGCAGACCGATCTTTGTTGATGAATGTATGGAGTTATGAGCAGCACACACGTGTGTGTGTGTGTGTGTGTGTGTGTGTGTGTGTGTGTGTGTGTGTGTGTGTGTGTGTGTGTGAGTGTGTGTGTGTGTGTGTGTGTGTGTGTGTGTGTGTGTGTGTGTGTGTGTGTGTGAGAGTGTGTGTGTGTGTGTGAGAAGCCAACACTGAATCTGCAGTCATTCCCTGGACCTCGCATTCTTTTATGAAATATGTGTGGCTCATTTGATCATGTGTTAAACTGGCAGGTTTGTAGTGAACTGTAGTATCCTCAGGTCATTCTAACAGAGTTTTACAGTTCATATCAAATGTGTAAAAATGTGTTTCATCTGGTGATGATTCTGTGGATAGCAGCACTGGTGTTAGCATGAGCCTGTTCTCCGACACGGATGCTGCTATCCTCCTCCTTCCTGAGGATCTGTTTTGTGGATTATGGGTGGCTCTTCTGGTTTGAGGAACTTCCATTCAAAAAGACTGAAACAATCATTTCAAATCATAGGGTTGCCCTACAAATAAAGCTGACCCGCCAGTTTCCCTTCATGTTTTACTCCCAGACTTCATGAGAATAATGCAACACTTGGTATTTTAACGTGACACGAATATCTACGGCAAGAGCTCTTTACAGTCGCCGCTTTCTGTAAATGTATGAAAAAGGACATATTCTGCACATCTGTGGTCTGTTCTCCCGATTTAATTCACGATATTCTCCATTAATAATTCTCTGGGATGCACGAAGACTCTCGTTTTTCCAGGTTTGTTTCCACAGGAAAATACAATTTATTATGTGTCAAAATTACGGAAATCACTTTGAAATAGAATGACGCAATGCTGAAGGTAATGAACATTTCTGATTTAGGCAACGTATGTTCTATAATACAGATATATATATATATATATATTACTACAGTGATATTTAACTCTATTGCTGTGGAAAGAATCGCACTTCTGGGGTTATTCATGGTCTCTTGTTGAAAGTCCCTTATTGATGCTCTTACTCTTGTAAATGTGCTTTAATGTGCGATGGTTGAAGGGTGAGCAGAATCATGTCTTCTCGTACCCAGTTTTATTGCGTTCACAGAGCGAGCCTCTCTCTGATTGTTTACAGCTTAACGGAAGTTACACCTTTAATTCACACAAAGCCTCATGAGGCGCAGGAATAAGGAGGACAAACATTTCAATTTGAATGAATAATGAATGGCTGTTAATGTCTGTTCAGACCAACTCAATCATTTCATCCATCAGGATATATTAATCATATATGAACACAGCAGAAGCACTTCCCCTGGCAGCTCCACTGTTTACCACTGTAACTAGGCAACGACTCAGAACCAACATTCATATTCATATTTTTGACATGTAGGGTTTATCTCTAAATCTATATGTATATACACCAAGAGTGGAACTTGCCATTGTCTCTAGTCGATATTTCACAAGAGATGTAAAGAATGCTATTTATTCAGAGACAAGCCGTTGTGAGAAACACACTCAAAACTGTCAAGGAGTGTGCAGACAATGACATGCGTATGATATGTCAGTATTAGTTCACTTCAACAAGTTAGGACTGTTTGTGTTTATGCCGACAGCAAAGCGTCCTGGAGTTCGCGAGATCCATGTCCCACATCACCTCTTCATCTGGACTGAGTCTGCTGCGACAACAAGAACGCTCAAACCGTGAGCAAACAAGTGTGTTCTACCACAGAGATTGTTGCAGTCACTCAGATATCAGTATATAGTATTTTAATAATGTTAAAATGGTGCAATATTTTTGAATTCGATTATGTATCTATTTGGTTAAGAGTGCAGTGCGCCTGCAGACAGACTCCGCCCACACTCTCTTCTGATTGGCTGTGGTTTTTGACTGATTTGATTAAGAGTGCAGTGCGCCTGCAGAGAGACTCCGCCCACACGCTCTTCTGATTGGCTGTGGTTTTTGACTGATTTGATTAAGAGTGCAGTGCGCCTGCAGAGAGACTCCGCCCACACGCTCTTCTGATTGGCTGTGGTTTTTGACTGATTTGATTAAGAGTGCAGTGCGCCTGCAGAGAGACTCCGCCCACACTCTCTTCTGATTGGCTGTGGTTTTTGACTGATTTGATTAAGAGTGCAGTTTCTGCAGTGCGCCTGCAGAGAGACTCCGCCCACACACTCTTCTGATTGGCTGTGGTTTTTGACTGATTTGATTAAGAGTGCAGTGCGCCTGCAGAGAGACTCCGCCCACACGCTCTTCTGATTGGCTATGGTTTTTGACTGATTTGATTAAGAGTGCAGTGCGCCAGCAGAGAGACTCCGCCCACACGCTCTTCTGATTGGCTATGGTTTTTGACTGATTTGATTAAGAGTGCAGTGCGCCTGCAGAGAGACTCCGCCCACACACTCTTCTGATTGGCTATGGTTTTTGACTGATTTGATTAAGAATGCAGTGTGCCTGCAGACAGACTCCGCCCACACGCTCTTCTGATTGGCTATGGTTTTTGACTGATTTGATTAAGAGTGCAGTGCGCCAGCAGAGAGACTCCGCCCACACACTCTTCTGATTGGCTATGGTTTTTGACTGATTTGATTAAGAGTGCAGTGCGCCAGCAGAGAGACTCCGCCCACACACTCTTCTGATTGGCTATGGTTTTTGACTGATTTGATTAAGAGTGCAGTGTGCCTGCAGACAGACTCCGCCCACACTCTCTTCTGATTGGCTGTGGTTTTTGATTGATTTTGTCACATCTCATAGTCGTGTCATGTCTGTCCACAGCAGACACACTGCTCGTCTCTGGAATCGTATCACTTTAGCTCTGGTTAGGAGTAGGACACGGTGTAAGTGTGGTCACTTTACCAAATGTCAGCACAATTTTGCTGGAAAAAAACAGTCCATTATCTATTTTCAAAAGCACAGCTCACACAGAAGTCACTTTCAAAACAAGCAGCTTTTTGTTGGTCAGTGCAGCAAGAACAACTTGAAAATGAGTAAAATCTGCCTAGGGAACTTTTTCACCCTCACGCAAAACAACTGAGAAACTGCCATCGAGATGAAGAGGAATGTTAACAAATAACTCTTTCCCGATATTCTAGACCTGCTCGGGTGGAATTCTTGAGGATTTGAAGACATGGTCATTTATCAGAGAGAAATATTCCTGTTTGGTGTTGGTCGTAAGGCAGAGATGAAACGAGAGCACTGACTGGAGAGAATGACGACAGGATGATGACAGACGTATTTCAGAGAGAAGAAAGCATTGTCCAGAAGACAAGCACTAATTACAGTATAAATGAGAAGATGAAGGGATGAAAACATGTGGATTTAGAGCGGGTTAATGCTTTGGCTCCTGTAAAAAGGCTGGAGCGTTTGAGTAACTATGACTGATCCAGAACAATGCTTGTATTCATAGAGCATTATCTCCACAACACAAAAAACACATGTACATATACAAACTCGCTTCAGTCGAGCCAAGTGCAGTGGAAAACACATATCCACTGCCAAGACGTGGATGAATGAACACACACTGACTGCAGAGATCGCAGGGAAACGGGATCGACATGACTGGATATGAGTCCTGGATCTGGTTTCTGCAATCATACGCAGCGGCTCTGGCTGAGCTTCAGAAACCCAACACTGCTCTCGTGTTATGGTAGGCATATGAGAAGTCTGAAAGGCTGGTTTACATTCAGAAACACAGACACACACACAGCTGTTGTTAAGGAGAAAGCATTGTTTAGAGAAGCTGGAAAAGATGCACATAAAAGTAAAAGTTGCTGATGCCTTCCTCATACCTGTAAACCCTGTAAACCCTGCACTCAATTCCTCTTCTAAGATTTCTTGGACTCAGCCGTTATTCCGATATTAGAACAGAACTACATGTTGTTTTCATCCTAAACTATAAAACAACTAAAGATTATGATATAAACAAGTTAGTTAATATACACATTTTGACAAAAATAAAATGTTTTATAAATGATAAACCTCACATTTCAGCTTAATAAATGATTATATACAGTGGGGAGAACAAGTATTTGATACACTGCCGATTTTGCAGGTTTTCCCACTTACAAAGCATGTAGAGGTCTGTAATTTTTATCATAGGTACTCTTCAACTGTGAGAGATGGAATCTAAAACAAAAATCCAGAAAATCACACTGTATGATTTTTAAATAATTAATTTGCATTTTATTGCATGACATACGTATTTGATCACCTACCAACCAGTAAGAATTCTGGCTCTCACAGACCTGTTAGTTTTTCTTTAAGAAGCCCTCCTGTTCTCCACTTATTACCTGTATTAACTGCACCTGTTTGAACTCGTTACCTGTATAAAAGACACCTGTCCACACACTCAATCAAACAGACTCCAACCTCTCCACAATGGCCAAGACCAGAGAGCTGTGTAAGGACATCAGGGATAAAATTGTAGACCTGTACAAGGCTGGGATGGGCTACAGGACAATAGGCAAGCAGCTTGGTGAGACAGCAACAACTGTTGGCGCAATTATTAGAAAATGGAAGAAGTTCAAGATGACGGTCAATCTCCCTCAGTCTGGGGCACCATGCAAGATCTCACCTCGTGGGGCATCAATGATCATGAGGAAGGTGAGGGATCAGCCCAGAACTACACGGCAGGACCTGGTCACAAAGAAAACGTACTCGGTTACCTAATGTAACCTCGGTTCTCTCTAGAAGAGGGAACGAGTATTGCATAAGTTGCTTACGCTACGGGGTAAAGTCATCTTTTCTCGAGATATGAAGCCAAAAAATTATCCTTAATTTTTGTATTTATTGTCAACGCAGTGCAGCAGCTAGCAGACCTCATAGGCTGCAGTGCGGCAACTGCAGCAGCCAACCACTGAGCCCTGCGTGACGTCACGCCCAATGGTGGGCGCCCACGCCCTCACACGTCAGAGCCCGCCAGAATGGGAGTGGCTTAGCGTATATAAGGAAGGGCTCGGGGGCTGCTACCCTGGTTTTCATCTACTGAAGCGAAATCAGCTTGAGGCGCGAGCACGGCAGGTTACGCAATACTCGTTCCCTCTTCTAGAGAGAACCGAGGTTACATTAGGTAACCGAGTCCCAGGGGAAACCCGGGGAACACAAATAAGTGGGAATCAGGCGACCAGCAACGCGGGCCAGCACATGTACATAAGCACACCGTAGGGGAATACAGAGCGGTGCTGCCGGTCTATATCAAGAACATCAACCCTTGTAGTGCAGCTCAACCAGGAGAGCTAAGTCACGTGAGAGTAGCCTGCACACGAACACTCTGGGCAGAACATACACATCTCTTAGACTGACAAAAGTTTAGCCTGCAAGGCGGGAACTTCCAACAGACAGTGCGTGTAGATCCCCCACACGTTTGACTGATGACAAGGCTATCAGAAAAACAGTCTTGAGCGAAAGGTATTTTAGATACACAGAATCTAAGGGTTCAAAGGGATGTGCTTTCAGGGCCTCTAGGACCAGAGAAAGATCCCAAATAGGAACCGATGGGGGCCGCAGGGGATTCATCCTCCTGGCTCCTCTGAGGAAGCGGATGATGAGCTCGTTCCTTCCTATTGACTGGCCACGCGTTGGCACTGCGAACGCTGCAATAGCCGCCACATACACTTTGAGCGTGGAGGGGGACCTGCCCTCGTCCAACAGCTCCTGAAGGAAGCAAAGTATGGGATGCCAAATCGAGCCGCCGGCTTGAGAGAGAAGATCTCTCCTCACCAGAATTGGCCATGGGGCCACATGTGACAGCCGCATTAGCTCTGGGAACCAGGTCTGGTTTTCCCATCACAGGGCTATGAGGAGCACCGAGTGGCACGTTTCCCTGATTCTCTTGATTACCTGTGGTAACTGCGAGATCGGAGGGAAAGCATACAGTGGGTGGCAGGGCCAGGTTTGGTCCAGCGCGTCCTCGTTCTTTGAAAAGAACCTTGGGCAATGAGCGTTGTCTTTTGACGCGAAAAGGTCAACTTCCGCTTTGCCGAAGAGGCGCCACAGTAGCTGGACTGTCTGAGAATGCAGGGACCATTCTCCCGGGGGACTGTTGTCCCTGGACAGTCTGTCTGGGCCGTCGGTCAGGTGGCCAGGCACATGCGCAGCTCTCAGGGAGCGTAGCGAGTGCTGAGCCCAAACGAGGAGGCGTTCCGTTAGATCGCAGAGGTTCCTGGATCTGACACCGCCCTGGTGGTTCACGTAGGACACCACAGACATGTTGTCCGAACGGACTAGAACGTGGTGGCCCTGTATGTATGGGAGAAAGCGCTTCAGCGCGTTCTCGACCGCTATCATCTCTAGTTTATATGAAGGCGTTTCTCTCTGTTTGACCACAGGCCAAAGACCGGTCTGAAAGTGCGGGGGACGGCGAGCGAACTGCAGCGAATAGCCCTGTTTTACTGGGAACATTTTGTGGGAAAACCGGGACGCGCGAGCAGCGCCGGGGGTAAAATGTTTGTCAGTAAGTGTGAGCGGGCACAGGGCTTACATTCATAACATGACCGGTAAGAGGTAACTCTGGCCGTGTGAAAGAGCGGGCAGTGAGCAGGTGTGGGCACATTTCCTACTTTTAACACTCGAGCGGCATTCGCCGGCTTTATGAGAGTGGGCTCTGTGAGAGTGGGTTATCGTGCTTGTGTGTAGGGGTGAACACTGAGACGTGGGCACATTTTCTACACTTAAAACGGCAGCGGCTTGAGCCGGATAACCAGACATTACACTCTTTTTGAGATTTCTCTGGGTCGCCGTAAAAACGGCGGTTGTGTGCAGGCGAGCGGGTAGTTATACCGGCTCGTTGGCTGCCAAATACACTTCTGCAGTAGCCTTTCTTAAGAGGACTGACAAAGCGGCGTATTTTGACGGTGGTCCGGCCGCAGCGGGAATTAACCGTCTCTTCCTCCTTGCGGCCGCTAGGAGGACTTCGCCTGCTCGGGCTTCAGCGCGATCTTAGGCCGGGGTCCCCGCGGGGGAGACGGTCTGTGACAGCTGGCTGAGCACGATCTGTCGTCGCTGCGAAGACGGAGGCTGGGCTGGACGCTGGTTAGAGCTTCGCGCAGGAGGCTGATCTCGAAGAAGAGAAGGAGAGAGGCTCGAGGGCAGGGTTCCGGCGAGCTCTTAAAGGTGCCCTTGCACGGATTATTTTATTATTTTAGAATGTTTCCTGGGGTGTCCTTATGTTAGTATGTTTTTTAGATAAATTTTTGTTATAATTTATAAATAAAAGGCATTTTTCCTAGACTGATTTTAGCCTCTGATTTGAACACTCTGTTTGAAGGGGCGTGTCTGCTGTGAGACTGCAGTGTAAACGCCCACTGCTGTGATTGGCTGCTGTGAGACTTCTCGTTTGCAAGCCATGATGTCTCTCGAAGAAAAATGATTCAGACGATGATTCGGCTGCGCAGTTCCGCCTGGCCTTGAACATGGGCTGGCATATGCACATTTTTGGAGGCGTGCATATTAATGATCCCGACTGTTGCGTCACAGTCGGTGTTATGTGGAGATTCGCCTATTTTTCAGGGGTGTTTTTCAAAAACGAGATTTAAATAAGGAGAAAACAATGGTGTTTGAGACTCACTGTATGTCATGTCCATGTACTGAACTCTTGTTATTTAACTATGCCAAGATAAATTCAATTTCAAATTTTAGGGCACCTTTAAATGCCGCCACAGACTCCGGTGGTCTCTGGGAGTGGTGCTTCTTCCTGCGCGGTCCAGCAGGGACGGGTGGAGTGACAGCTTCAGCGTCGAACACTTCAAGTTGAGCCCGCAGGATCGACATTGAAAGCTCTTCGCAGTGGATGCAGCCTCCCGAAGAGAGAGCGAGGGCTGCATGTTCTCGACCCAGGCAGAGAGCGCAGATCGCGTGGCGGTCTCCGGCGCTGAGCGGGGCTCGGCAAGAGCCACAGGAACTGCAAGGCATTTTTACAAAAACGCTTGCGCTCTTTTAGAGAAAGTGTGTCGCGGCGGCGAACACGCACAAAGAGAGCAGAAAAGGATACTTGACGCCGGATAGCGCGGCAGGGCACGGATGGCTGAAGGCGGCGAAGACGACCGGCTTCCTCAGACGCTTTCCTCTGCTTGCCAGTCGCTTGATTCCACGGCCGCGGCTTCTCTCAGGATTCAGTGATGCGTAGAGCTTCGCTGAAGAGATGAAAATCAGGGTAGCAGCCCCCGAGCCCTTCCTTATATACGCTAAGCCACTCCCATTCTGGCGGGCTCTGACGCGTGAGGGCGCCCACCATTGGGCGTGACGTCACGCAGGGCTCAGTGGTTGGCTGCTGCAGTTGCCGCACGGCAGCCTATGAGCGCGCTAGACAGCCCGCTCTAGGTCTGCTAGCTGCTGCACTGCGTTGACAATAAATACAAAAATTAAGGATAATTTTTTGGCTTCATATCTCGAGAAAAGATGACTTTACCCCGTAGCGTAAGCAACTTACGCAATACGAGAGAACCTCTCGTAAGAGAACCATTAGTAACACACTACGCCGTCATGGATTAAAATCCTGCAGCGCACGCAAGGTCCCCCTGCTCAAGCCAGCGCATGTCCAGGCCCGTCTATTGCTGCTCTTATCCATGCTAGGCTAACCAGAACAGAACCAGACCACCAATCCAAACTATATGCTAATGGTCAATCGTATTTGACGATAGTGGTGCTGACAGAAACGGCAGAAGGGCTGAGTGAAAACGCACACTGGCTCTCTGACAGTAGGTGGCGCTTATACAGCGGTTACCCCGGACACAAAGCAGACTGTGCTTTGTTGGAAAGAAAATGCAATTGTGATTTGCATGAATCATGTGTAAGACCTTTTATAATGTACAAAATGAAGGGGAAATAACTGAAATGACCGATGTGGACTCCACAGGGAACATGACCACAGATAAAGCTACATATGTGAAGTGTAAGCATAGTTTTTTTTTATTGAAAAATCACAATAATCATCCTGTTATAAGGATTGTTTTTTATTAGACTAAACAATATTTATTGATGCAAATGCGAACTTAGTATTCTGGGATTGACTGATCATTGAAGGATTAATGCGATGCTGCCTACAGAAGTCTCTTTAGGTGGAAATATACAGTTTAGACCAGAGCGACAGCGATCAGAGATCACTCAGCATTAATCAGACCAGATTTAATCTGTGTTGAGCAGCTGAAACTGACGAGAAGCCGTGTTTAACAGCGAGGCATTGGCCCCTATAGAGCCTCAGCTGATCTGTGTGTGTGAGATTCTGCTCTTCCGGTCACACACACACACACACACACACAGATGGAGATGAGCTACATTAACACTGGGAAGACAAACAATGGCGTTCAGTGTAGCGTAGAAGAAGAAGAAGAAGGATGGTCTTCCAGCGAACTCAACATGAACACTGACTCTCTTCAGTCGCTATAATCATGTAGAGCCTCATATTCACAGCATCCACACAAAACATACTTTCCTGTTGTTTATTTGCATGTTTTTCTATTCTTCTGTGAATAGAAAGTCATTTCTTTAAGTCAAGGTAAAAAACAAACTTACAGCCATTATATGCATTTCAATTAATTTTAATCCATTTGAACGACGCTGATCCAATAAGGTTCATTAGTTAGCATTAGTTTATGTATTATTAGCTAACATGAACTAACCATGAGCAATACATGTGTTACAGTATTTATGAATCTTTGTTTAGTTAATAAAAAGTCATTAATTGTTTGTTCATGTTAGTTCACAGTGCATTACCTAATGTTAACAAGATTTTAATAATGTATTAGTAAATGTTGAAATTAACATTAACAAAGATTAATAAATGCTATATAAGTGCAGTTCATTATTAGTTTATGCTAACGAATGTAGTTAACTAATGTTAACTAATGAGCCTTATTGTAAAGTGTAAACCGACTAGGTTATATTATGATATTAATAGGTTGTGAAGTAATGGGTTTATTCGCACATTTCACATAAAGAGCGATAACTATAACTATAACTATAACTGTATCAGCGTCCACACCAGCGGAGGATAGCGATAGCGCTGCTTTTATAAGAACGCTGCAGATTTGTCGTCTGTCGCTTTAAATGCTCGAGCTCTTTAAAGTCGGATGGATTCTGATTGGCTGTCAGTGTTTTTATCGTTCATCATCTGGGAATAAACGCACTGAAAGTGATTCCACCGATATCATTATTGTTGTCACTGTTGTTACAGTATATTTACACGCGTAATATGAACAACATGTACTTACTATATAGTAAAGCGTTAGTGTTAGTTGCATGTAGTTATGCACAATTAGGTAACACTTTATTTTACAGTGTCCTTGTTACATATGTTACGTAACATATATTTTGTTACGTGTACTTACCATAGTAATAACAGTAAATTATGCATAATTACATGCAACTAACCCTCAACCAAACCCTAATCCTACCCTAACCCTATAGTAAGTACATCTAGTTGATCAATATTACTCAGTGCTTAAATATATAATTGCACTGTAACAATGACACCTTAAAATAAAGGGTTTATTTAACCCTTTTACATAATTTATGTAACGAGTGGCACATTAAAATAAATTGTTACCTTATTATATGGTGCTATTTTCAAAGAATTTAAATGATTATTAAAACGTAATATTCTTGTCCTTGTCGTGATCAGGCCTTTACGGGTAAATGACCGTGGTAAATGGGGCTGGTTTTGTGCTCTATCTACATCATGAAGTGATGATGTGTGGATCCATGCAGACACACGAGCTCTTGTTTCTTCACATCAGTGTGTGTGTGTGTGTGTGTGTGAGAGAGGATCTTCAGCTTTAATGGTCTCTGAGGGAGACCGGACACAGGTATAAGATCCCACAGGAGATCCTGATGCTTTACTTCCAGCACGTGTTACTGGGAGCAACCAACAGCCGGACATGAATAAATCACTCTTTCTGTAGGTATACGTGAGGACGTAATTTATTCTAAACATTGTTGTAGTGTCCTGAGAACCTATGGAGCAGATCACAGCAAACTAATGAAACATTCCAGCACAGAATCCTGGGAAAATCCTCCCTCATTATCCCGACCCGCTCTGAACATGAGACGAGTCCTGGCACTTCGTCACCGTCTGTTTTACAGGCTCCAGACTGAAGAACACACATAAACATGAACGTTTCTCAAACACATGCTGTTTGACATCAATGACGTGAACCGTCGTCGGTTCTTGTGTGTCCAATCTGAGAACCTATAAAAGAGAGCCGCTATTTACAGCACGCTTGCCCTTCTCTCATTTCATTAATTTATTAATGTCGTTATTAATTGATTTATCAATTTGTTTTATTTGGTCTGTCAGTTAACATCAGTATATCTGGGATGAACAGAATATAATTAATTGTACTGGGAGACAAAGTGTAAAAACTAGTGCTGGGCAACGATTAATCACATCCAAAATAAAAGTTTGTGTTTACAAAATATATGTGTGTGTGTATAATTATTTTGTATATATAAATACACACACATGCATGTATATATTGAAGATTTTTTTTATTTATATATAAAATATTTATATTTAAATATAACAAATTATGTATAAATATAAATATACATATATATATATATATGCAAATATTTCTTAATTATACACACACATATATTTTGTAAACACAAACTTTTATTTTGGATGCGATTAATCGTTGCCCAGCACTAGTAAAAATATTTATTTAAATTTTTTTACATTTATTTATTTCTAATTCCTGGTTTTATCTTTAGAGCTTGTAAACTTGTGTTTGTGACGATCACAAGCTGTGTCAGAGACGGACACATTGCCAAATATATGATATTAGTCTGTGCATATGGACAAGGAACATGCCTGAATGAGAAAGATATGCAGATGAAAGTGAAATAAAATGAATGTGCTCTTTTGCTCCGGCTGTGAGTTGAGCACTTGATCACAGTTGTGGGTTTCCTCTCTCCTCAGCTGAGATCAGATCACACTCTTCACGCTGTCAGAGAGACGAACGTGGAGAAGCTGCTCTTTCAGCTGAGAGTGAGAAGAACACCAGGGGAAACAGAGAGGCATGACTGAAGAAGTGAGGATGGTTTCTTTGTTGAGAATAAAACACTGACAGCTAATATAATTTTCATAAATTCCTGCTCCAATGCTTTTTTATACATGTCATAATCACGTTATGTTGTTTCTGCCTTTAATTATTACATTGCTTAAATGAGTACATTTGTAGCTAACTGTGATTTGTATATGTACATTTCTCACTATCTCTCTCTCTGTGTGTGTGTGTGTGTGTGTGTGTGTGTGTGTGAGAGTGTGTGTGTATGTGTGAGAGAGTGTGTGTGTGTGTGTGTGTGTGTGTGTGTGTGTGTGTGTGTGTGTGTGAGAGAGTGTGTGTGTATGTGTGAGAGAGTGTGTGTGTGTGTGTGTGTGAGTGTGTGTGTGATGTGAGGTCAAGGGCATGTGGCTGTGTTTGACACAGCACACTGGACTCAGAGGTGTGTGTGTGTGTGTGTGTGTGTGTGTGTGTGTGTGTGTGTGCGTGTGTGTTGAGCCGTGTTGGTTTAAGATGAACTGATTGGCTAAATGGAAACGCTCTGTAATCCCGGTAAGGTCCGACCGGAGCAGGATTGAGCCGGAGCAACTGTTGGACAGCAGTGAGCTCATTCTTTCAGCTCGATGTCCTTCTGTGGAGGATCACTGATCTCTGAGTCTGAAGTTAATAGATGAGGTTAATTACAACAGCTGAGGGTAAATATAGAGAATAGAAGCTCAACCTGGATCAGCGTTCCTGTCGAGGCTTCAGGAAGACCAGCGTGAGCCCTGACCTCAAACAACCTCAAACACAGACCCAAATCCTCAACATTACCACAATAATGCAGTTTCTCAGAGAATATTACTGAAGATGATGTTTGTCCGTGTCAAAACTCAACCAGCACAGGCTTATTGTCTGTGATATTGCGTTGCTTCTTGCATGTTTCACAGTGAAATATCCAGTAAGTGGCATTAAAAGCACATTCGGTTTTATCTGAAACGTGGATCTGGCAGCGTTTTATATTGTTAGCTGTATGTATCACGGGAGTTAGTGATGTAAAGAGGACCTGAAAATAATACTAGAGTAAAAATACAGATACCTTACAGTGAAAATGACTCCATTACAAGTTACAAGTCACCAATTCCAATACGACTTGAGTGAAAGTCTTAGAGTATCTCATTTTAACAGTACTTAAGTATTTTACTCATACTGAACGTAGGCTCAAAGATGCACTAGCCCTCGACACCTAAGAGACATGCCAGTGAAAATAAGAAACAACTGATTTGTAAGATGAGAAATCGTGTTTATTTCAGAATATTGCAATAAATAAAGGAGAACACAACAGCCTCTTAAACATCTACACACTCTCAAGCTCAAGTGCTCAAGTAAAATTAAATAGTCAAAGTCTTCTTGCTCTGGATGTGCTGGTGTCAGCCTCATCATGACCCCATCTCCTAAATCAAACACCTGTGATTCACAACTACTGCTAAAGCACTCGCATTCATGTGAAGTAGCCTTTTTGACCAGTTTTTAGGCGAGTTTAGGTGAGTTTGGGTGAGTTTAGGGTGAGTTTAGGTGAGTTTGGTGAGTTTGGGCGAGTTTAGGGTGAGTTTAGGTGAGTTTGGTTGAGTTTGGGCGAGTTTAGGTGAGTTTAGGTGAGTTTGGGTGAGTGTAGGGTGAGTTTAGGTGAGTTTGGTGAGTTTGGGTGAGTTTGGGCGAGTTTAGGTGAGTTTAGGGTGAGTTTAGGCGAGTTTAGGTGAGTTTGGGTGAGTTTGGGTGAGTTTAGGGTGAGTTAGGGTGAGTTTGGGCGAGTTTGGGCGAGTTTGGGTGAGTTTGGGCGAGTTTGGGTGAGTTTAGGTGAGTTTGGGTGAGTTTGGGCGAGTTTGGGCGAGTTTAGGGTGAGTTTGGGGTGAGTTTAGGGTGAGTTTAGGTGAGTTTGGTTGAGTTTGGGCGAGTTTGGGCGAGTTTAGGGTGAGTTTGGGGTAAGTTTAGGGTGAGTTTAGGTGAGTTGGGGCGAGTTTGGGTGAGTTTAGGGTGAGTTTGGGTGAGTTTGGGGTGAGTTTGGGTGAGTTTGGGTGAGTTTAGGTGAGTTGGGGCGAGTTTGGTGAGTTTGGGTGAGTTTAGGGTGAGTTTGGGTGAGTTTGGGCGAGTTTAGGTGAGTTTGGGGTGAGTTTAGGGTGAGTTTAGGGTGAGTTTGGGCGAGTTTGGGTGAGTTTGGGCGAGTTTGGGTGAGTTTAGGGTGAGTTTAGGTGAGTTTGGGTGAGTTTGGGTGAGTTTGGGCGAGTTTGGGTGAGTTTAGGTGAGTTTGGTGAGTTTGGGTCAGTTTGGGTGAGTTTGGGCGAGTTTGGGTGAGTTTGGGCGAGTTTGGGTGAGTTTAGGTGAGTTTAGGTGAGTTTGGGTCAGTTTAGGGTGAGTTTGGGCGAGTTTGGGTGAGTTTAGGTGAGTTTAGGTGAGTTAAGGGTGAGTTTGGGCGAGTTTAGGTGAGGTGAGGTGAGTTTAGGTGAGTTTGGGTGAGTTTAGGGTGAGTTTGGGCGAGTTTGGGCGAGTTTAGGTGAGTTTAGGTGAGTTTGGGGTGAGTTTAGGGTGAGTTTAGGTGAGTTTGGGTGAGTTTGGGTGAGTTTGGGCGAGTTTGGGTGAGTTTAGGTGAGTTTGGTGAGTTTGGGTCAGTTTGGGTGAGTTTGGGCGAGTTTGGGTGAGTTTGGGCGAGTTTAGGTGAGTTTAGGTGAGTTTGGGTCAGTTTAGGGTGAGTTTGGGCGAGTTTGGGTGAGTTTATGTGAGTTTAGGTGAGTTTAGGGTGAGTTTGGACGAGTTTAGGTGAGGTGAGGTGAGTTTAGGTGAGTTTGGGTGAGTTTAGGGTGAGTTTGGGCGAGTTTGGGCGAGTTTAGGTGAGTTTAGGTGAGTTTGGGTGAGGTGAGGTGAGTTTAGGTGAGTTTAGGTGAGTTTGGGTGAGTTTGGGCGAGTTTAGGTGAGTTTGGGTGAGTTTGGGTGAGGTGAGGTGAGTTTAGGTGAGTTTAGGGTGAGTTTGGGCGAGTTTAGGTGAGTTTGGGTGAGGTGAGGTGAGTTTAGGGTGAGTTTGGGGTGAGTTTGGGTGAGGTGAGGTGAGTTTAGGTGAGTTTAGGGTGAGTTTGGGCGAGTTTGGGTGAGTTTGTGCGAGTTTGGGTGAATTTAGGGTGAGTTTGGGTGAGTTTGGGCGAGTTTAGGTGAGTTTAGGTGAGTTTGGGTGAGTTTGGGCGAGTTTGGGTGAATTTAGGGTGAGTTTGGGTGAGTTTGGGTGAGTTTAGGTGAGTTTGGGTGAGTTTGGGCGAGTTTGGGTGAATTTAGGGTGAGTTTGGGTGAGTTTGGGCGAGTTTAGGTGAGTTTGGGTGAGTTTGGGCGAGTTTGGGTGAGTTTAGGTGAGTTTGGGTGAGTTTAGGTGAGTTTGGGTGAGTTTGGGCGAGTTTAGGTGAATTTAGGGTGAGTTTGGGTGAGTTTGGGTGAGTTTGGGCGAGTTTGGGTGAGTTTAGGTGAGTTTGGGCGAGTTTGGGTGAGTTTGGGCGAGTTTGGGTGAGTTTAGGTGAGTTTAGGTGAGTTTGGGTCAGTTTAGGGTGAGTTTGGGCGAGTTTGGGTGAGTTTAGGTGAGTTTAGGTGAGTTAAGGGTGAGTTTGGGCGAGTTTAGGTGAGGTGAGGTGAGTTTAGGTGAGTTTGGGTGAGTTTAGGGTGAGTTTGGGCGAGTTTGGGCGAGTTTAGGTGAGTTTAGGTGAGTTTGGGGTGAGTTTAGGGTGAGTTTAGGTGAGTTTGGGTGAGTTTGGGTGAGTTTGGGCGAGTTTGGGTGAGTTTAGGTGAGTTTGGTGAGTTTGGGTCAGTTTGGGTGAGTTTGGGCGAGTTTGGGTGAGTTTGGGCGAGTTTGGGTGAGTTTAGGTGAGTTTAGGTGAGTTTGGGTCAGTTTAGGGTGAGTTTGGGCGAGTTTGGGTGAGTTTAGGTGAGTTTAGGTGAGTTTAGGGTGAGTTTGGGCGAGTTTAGGTGAGGTGAGGTGAGTTTAGGTGAGTTTGGGTGAGTTTAGGGTGAGTTTGGGCGAGTTTGGGCGAGTTTAGGTGAGTTTAGGTGAGTTTGGGTGAGGTGAGGTGAGTTTAGGTGAGTTTGGGTGAGTTTAGGTGAGTTTGGGTGAGTTTGGGCGAGTTTAGGTGAGTTTGGGTGAGTTTGGGTGAGGTGAGGTGAGTTTAGGGTGAGTTTGGGCGAGTTTAGGTGAGTTTGGGTGAGGTGAGGTGAGTTTAGGGTGAGTTTGGGGTGAGTTTGGGTGAGGTGAGGTGAGTTTAGGTGAGTTTAGGGTGAGTTTGGGCGAGTTTGGGTGAGTTTGTGCGAGTTTGGGTGAATTTAGGGTGAGTTTGGGTGAGTTTGGGCGAGTTTAGGTGAGTTTAGGTGAGTTTGGGTGAGTTTGGGCGAGTTTGGGTGAATTTAGGGTGAGTTTGGGTGAGTTTGGGTGAGTTTAGGTGAGTTTGGGTGAGTTTGGGCAAGTTTGGGTGAATTTAGGGTGAGTTTGGGTGAGTTTGGGCGAGTTTAGGTGAGTTTGGGTGAGTTTGGGCGAGTTTAGGTGAGTTTGGGTGAGTTTGGGCGAGTTTAGGTGAATTTAGGGTGAGTTTGGGTGAGTTTGGGCGAGTTTGGGTGAGTTTGGGTGAGTTTGGGTGAGTTTGGGCGAGTAAAGGCGAAACACACAAGATATAGTCCCTTCACTGCCCTTAGATGGCGATATCACTTCTTTATAGCAGTGATAAACTTTTGGATTACTCATCACAAATGTATGTAAAAAGTACATTTAATTTAATATTCTAAAATGAAGTCAAGTAGAGAGTAAAAGTTGCTAATATATTTGATACTCAGTAAAACTACAAAGTAGCCAAAAACACTAAAGTACAGTAACTAATGTTACTCCAATACTTTACACCACTGCTAAAAGGTTTATGCTCCATCACGTTGAAGATAACGTGCAGCCTACGCTAACCCTAACCAGCAGTGTAACCACAGCAAACACGAGATAACGCTCTTTCACTTGTTTCTACAGGTATTGATCATGACTTGGTCTGGTCATTGGATTAGTCTCGGCGAGAGCTTCACGAGTGCACAGCTGTATTGCCACACCAGATCAGCCTCACATCTGGAGCTCATTATGTGATGCAAACATCAACACTTATTAGTTTATAAATGATGAACTATGGTAAAAGTGTTTTGAGGTCATAACATGACCTGCATACAAATAAGTCTTTATGAATCGATAGTAAGCCCCATAATCATAATTGTTATGGTGCCAAGCACTTCAGTAAGAACACTAGTGACAACGACAACATGTTTTGCTTCTGACTGTCTGAAATAAGAGGCAAAGAGCTGGCTAATGAAGAGCTGGCTAATGAAGAGCTGGCTAATGAAGAGCTGGCTAATGATGTCCGAGAAGCTGCGATTTATAAAATCATGAGTGAATGCGTATGTACATCGAGTAAACAAACATCGTGATATTCCATGAGATGTTTCAGATGTGCTCATTCCTCAGAGCTAATATCATTCTCCTAAAGTTCTGCACCACTGCTACATTTTTCTACATGTCATAATCATATGTTATCAAATAGGTATTCATTACTTCAATGAGCTCATTGTTCCTGCCTTTAGTTATTGCATTGCTTAAAGTAATAATTTTTTAGCTAACTGTGATTTGTATATGTACATTTCTGAAATACATAATTTCCTCTGACAACAGATCACTGTAAATTGTAATGTGTGTGTGTGTGTGTGTGAGTGAGGTCAAGGGCATGTGGCTGTTGGTGTTTGACACACACACAAACACACACCAGTTGGCACAGCAGCGAGTGGATTTAACACACACACACACACACACACACACACACACACACACACACACACACACACACCTCAACAGAAGAGACTCATGGACGAGCACCGGATTCAACCAGAGCTTCTAAAGTTCAGAAGAAACACGATCGCTTCATATTATGAACAGATGAATTTAGGCTTTTATTCACATATAAACACATTATAAAGCTCACTGGTTCTTGCTGAAGCTCCACTGTGCAGCGTAACACGAGAACGCTGGTGTGACTTTACTGATGTGTGTGTTGATCAATGTCTATATGGCTTAAATTCAATCTGTTCATCATATAAAGTGATTGTGTGTCTTCATAACATTTGGACTAAACAGCTCAAGTCATATGGTGGACAGTGGACTATCCTCTGTCTAAACCAGTGCAAATTCTGTTATCTTTCACTCAAACCTGCACAACTTCTGGTCATCTTTGAAACACAATTTTTTTAAATATTATTTCACCATTTTTTGTCAATGGTTGAAAGTCTAGAGCCTCATTAGTTCCTGCATGTCTAGCAGTGCACGCTAGTTTATATGTGTTTATATGTTTATATGTTCATAAAAGCCTAAATTAAATTTGTTCACCACATAAAACATATGTCTCTCCAGAAGACTTGTGGTAATTAAACAGCTTGATTCATATGGATACATCACTTTCAGAAGCCTAACAATGACGAGAGAACATTAATAAGTCCATTTTAATTGAAAAGTTGAACTAAAGTATTAGTTTTTGTTCTAAAGATGAATGAATGTCATTTACTACAGTTTTATTTTTGGGTGTACTAATAACTCTTAAATAAATAATACAATTGTTATATTGTATTAAAAATGTAATATATATATTTATGTCTATTGGTACTGTTGCATATACCAGATGTTCATATGCAGTGGCTTTGATAAGAAGAGGGATTCCTGACTTCTGGCCATAAATCACATCACATTTTTGGGAGAATGGGTTTCCCTTAAACATTTAAAATCTAATATTATCATTTTTGGAGTTATACAATACAATGTTTATTTATCAAGCACAATTTAAAAACAACTGAAGTTGAGTTAGTCTATTGCCTCCATCATATATGTTTAGAAGCAGGAGTTATTCCGGATCACTTGTAGGAGTTGTGGACCGTGATTTCCAGCAGATTCGCAGAGTTTGCGGGAGCCGAATGTGTGTGTGTTTGCGGGAGCCGTGGAATGTGTGTGTGTTTGCGGGAGCCGAATGTGTGTGTGTTTGCGGGAGCCGAATGTGTGTGTGTTTGCGGGAGCCGTGGAATGTGTGTGTGTTTGCGGGAGGCGTGGAATGTGTGTGTGTTTGCGGGAGGCGTGGAATGTGTGTGTGTTTGCGGGAGCCGAATGTGTGTGTGTTTGCGGGAGCCGAATGTGTGTGTGTTTGCGGGAGCCGAATGTGTGTGTGTTTGCGGGAGGCGTGGAATGTGTGTGTGTTTGTGAGGCCACTGAAACACACCAGCGCGTGTGATCTAATCTCCTTCGCTGCGCTGATCTCATTAATGAGTGCAGTTAAACACATCTGTCCACCGCTCTGCCATCAACACGTGTTGACTCTGCATTTTCTTGTCTCTTTTAATGAGAGCGACCTGGAAATGTATCTCATTTCCATCCCTCAATATTTAGGATGGACCATATCCCAGTTTTTACAGCGTAATTGGAGGGGACTAACTACACGTATCCGCACAGGCTGGGAGAAGAGAGAAAGAAGATATTTGTTTTAGGATCTTTTCTGGAAAACTACTGATTAAACTGAGGAATTACCATATGGCCTAAGCAAAATCATAACTCAAACACACATAATCATAATTTCCAGCGCTGGTGAAGAGAGGACAGACGGTCCCAGCGTTTCAGTGATGAGGAACATACGCTAGTCATTGATTCGCTGATAGCACACGAGTGCGGTTTACAACACACAGCACAGCTGGACTCTGGAAAACTACATTTTACCGTTCATTGCTTCCTTTTAACAAACTTAAAGGTATCTTGTTAAAAACGACACAAAAGCCACTTTTGTTGAAGGCCAAACTCTCAAGCTCTCAGTGCGCTTACTTCACTGCAGTAATGTGGAGGGCTTTTCCAAATCTGCATTCAGGACCAGGGGTTTCGTTTATAAAACTGTGTGTGGGATCCTCACTAAAAGTGTACGTGCGCCCGAAACACAAAAAATATTCAGACTTACAAAACCAGAACCTGTGCAGAATTCCCTTTATAATCCCAGTCAGAGGAAGACTGTGAACACGCGTCTCCTCCTGAAATACCCATATATGAGCTAACGACGCCTCGTTTACTATATCCTCATCTGCATATCATTTGCATATTCATACTCATCCACGTGATATTTACCAGTACAAGACATTAGGAAAATCTGAGATATGCATGTGCGTCACATTACAATGCTAAAAATCATTTAGTAGCCGATCCTCGCCTTGTTTTAGAATAAATAAATCAAATAGTATAAAATACATTTCAGAGAAAGTTTTTCTCAATCTTTTCCAGATTGAGATTGTCAGAGGCAGATCTGGCACTTCTTATTAAGACTGACAGTCATGATAGTGTAGTGGTGTGTGTTTGTAGTATGCATATACTGGGCCGGGTTTAAATTCTGATGAAATATACATTTTTCTAATGAACCAAGCAGAACTGCACGTGAGCCTCAGAGGAGTGCAGAGCTCCTGCAGCACTGATGAAATGAACACGTTTGGCCCATTGTCATTTTCACAAAGAAGCAGACCTTTAAACGGGTATATATTACTTATGTCATTACATGCTAAAATGCTTTGTTTGAGTTGTGTTGACAGACTGATATCTTGTAAAACTTTGGATGAATTCCCCCAAAGACCCGCAAACAAAAACTCCCTGGTTCTGCAGAAACCGGTCAGGATGAGGAAGAGGACGAGGCGAAGCACAGAGGATATACTTCACAGCACTATTAAAGATCTGGGAAATGCTAACTTTAGCCTGCTAGCATTGAAAGCATACGATCCCTGCAAATCTCTGTCTGAAGACTAAAATTAGTATTATTCTCTTTTTATTAATGTTCATAATCAGATGTATTCGTGAACTTTAAGTAATACGTTCCTGCAGAGAAACGGAGAGGACACCATTGTTTAGCATCTGTTTTCCAATTATGCATATGACAAGTCACAAGTTCTCTACAATGAAGCGTTGTGTAGCCTGATGCTGTTTTCCACTGATGATGTGTACTGTACTACAGTAGGTCTGTTCTCTGTGAGGAGAGATGATTGTGCTGCGTGGAAGCACGAGGTATATCTTAAATGCAAACAACATGTTTTTCTGGTAATGTAATATATTTCTTTGGTCGAGCAGCTTATAATCCCAGCGCTGATGGCGTATGATGTCTGCGTGAATATGGCTATCCTTTCATTCAGACCAAATGACATGATTGAACGAACATTTTATGGCCCTACGCCTTCCACAGACGATATACATTTATAAAGATACATTTACACAACTTAACATAGTGGTTGCTATCAGGATATGAGACTTTCATCCAGCAAAACAAAAAGGATTGCACCTATAACTTTAATATACTGAACAAACCAAAAATACAATGAAGGTACACACTCAGAACAGTGTGTGTTAACGCAAACACCACCAGAATAAGAGCAGAATATACACCGGAGGCCAATATACACCTAACAAACTCAATGAACAAAACAAGGATCAGGTGGATCAAATCAATCACACAATGAGTCGCTATGACAACCAATGAAACCATTCTAGAAACCATGGAAACAAACTAACAACAAGAATTTAAAACATTGAAAACGAAACCAAAACAGAAGTAGAATGTTTTTTTAGCATGTCTTGTATTTTTCATGCTGGTTAGGCAACATTATAATGTCCAACAGTTGCGATCAGCAGCGAGTCTCGTCTCTAGCGTTCTTCACACGAGTAGCGCTCTTTAGTCTGGAGTGTGTGCTGCAGATTTGAGAACATGGACATAATGAGAGGTTAATTCCCTCTCCTCTCTTAGAGTTAGTTCACGTAGTATAACTGTACGGCGCTTCTGGGTTGTACGTCACACGCACCACACACATGCGTCGGCCAATAGTGAGCCTACGTGTGACGTACAACACAGACGCGCTACTCAGTTATACTAAAAAAGGAAATAAATAGTGGAATAAAGTCGTTATTTTTGTTTGTTTTTGCCACACAAAAAGTATTCTCGTCGCTTTATAAAATTAAGATTGAGCCACTGTAGTCACATGGACTACTTTGATGATGTCTGTATTACCTTTTCTGGACATGGACAGTATACCGTACATACATTTTCAATGGAGAGACAGAAAGCTCTCGGACTAAATCTAAAATATCTTAAACTGTGTTCCGAAGATGAACGGAGGTCTTACGGGCTTGGAACGACATGAGGGTGAGTCATTAATGACATCATTTTCATTTTTGGGTGAACTAACCCTTTAAGAGACTGTATTTCATCACCTAAATGATGGATGAAAGCGTGACTTTAGCAGCTCCTGTATTCATATGTGTGCAGGATCAGTGGATGAACAGTTGTGTAACCCTTCTCCAGCCCTCAGTTATGAAAGTGTTCATGCATTAGCCCTGATCCTGCTTCCTAACACTGACCCGATCACACTCATGCATTAGCCCTGATCCTGCTTCCTAACCCTGACCCGATCACAGTCATGCGTTAGCCCTGATCCTGCTTCCTAACCCTGACCCGATCACACTCATGCGTTAGCCCTGATCCTGCTTCCTAACCCTGACCCGATCACACTCATGCGTTAGCCCTGATCCTGCTTCCTAACCCTGACCCGATCACACTCATGCGTTAGCCCTGATCCTGCTTCCTAACACTGACCCGATCACAGTCATGCGTTAGCCCTGATCCTGCTTCCTAACCCTGACCCGATCACACTCATGCGTTAGCCCTGATCCTGCTTCCTAACCCTGACCCGATCACACTCATGCGTTAGCCCTGATCCTGCTTCCTAACCCTGACCCGATCACAGTCATGCGTTAGCCCTGATCCTGCTTCCTAACCCTGACCCGATCACACTCATGCGTTAGCCCTGATCCTGCTTCCTAACCCTGACCCGATCACACTCATGCGTTAGCCCTGATCCTGCTTCCTAACCCTGACCCGATCACACTCATGCATTAGCCCTGATCCTGCTTCCTAACCCTGACCCGATCACACTCATGCGTTAGCCCTGATCCTGCTTCCTAACCCTGACCCGATCACACTCATGCATTAGCCCTGATCCTGCTTCCTAACCCTGACCCGATCACACTCATGCGTTAGTCCTGATCCTGCTTCCTAACACTGACCTGATCACACTCATGCGTTAGCCCTGATCCTGCTTCCTAACACTGACCCGATCACACTCGTGCGTTAGTCCTGATCCTGCTTCCTAACCCTGACCCGATCACACTCATGCGTTAGTCCTGATCCTGCTTCCTAACACTGACCTGATCACACTCATGCGTTAGCCCTGATCCTGCTTCCTAACACTGACCCGATCACACTCATGCGTTAGCCCCGATCCTGCTTCCTAACACTGACCCGATCACAGTCATGCGTTAGCCCCGATCCTGCTTCCTAACCCTGACCCGATCACACTCATGCGTTAGCCCTGATCCTGCTTCCAAACACTGACCCGATCACACTCATGCGTTAGCCCTGATCCTGCTTCCTAACCCTGACCCGATCACACTCATGCGTTAGCCCTGATCCTGCTTCCAAACACTGACCCGATCACAGTCATGCGTTAGCCCTGATCCTGCTTCCTAACCCTGACCCGATCACACTCATGCGTTAGCCCTGATCCTGCTTCCTAACACTGACCCGATCACACTCATGCGTTAGCCCTGATCCTGCTTCCTAACCCTGACCCGATCACAGTCATGCGTTAGCCCTGATCCTGCTTCCTAACCCTGACACGATCACACTCATGCGTTAGCCCTGATCCTGCTTCCTAACCCTGACCCGATCACACTCATGCGTTAGCCCTGATCCTGCTTCCTAACACTGACCCGATCACACTCATGCGTTAGCCCTGATCCTGCTTCCTAACCCTGACCCGATCACAGTCATGCGTTAGCCCTGATCCTGCTTCCTAACACTGACCCGATCACACTCATGCATTAGCCCTGATCCTGCTTCCTAACACTGACCCGATCACACTCATGCATTAGCCCTGATCCTGCTTCCTAACACTGACCCGATCACACTCATGCGTTAGCCCTGATCCTGCTTCCTAACCCTGACACGATCACACTCATGCGTTAGCCCTGATCCTGCTTCCTAACACTGACCCGATCACAGTCATGCGTTAGCCCTGATCCTGCTTCCTAACACTGACCCGATCACACTCATGCGTTAGCCCTGATCCTGCTTCCTAACACTGACCCGATCACAGTCATGCGTTAGCCCTGATCCTGCTTCCTAACACTGACCTGATCACACTCATGCGTTAGCTCTGATCCTGCTTCCTAACCCTGACACGATCACACTCATGCGTTAGCCCTGATCCTGCTTCCTAACACTGACCTGATCACACTCATGCGTTAGCCCTGATCCTGCTTCCTAACACTGACCCGATCACAGTCATGCGTTAGCCCTGATCCTGCTTCCTAACACTGACCTGATCACACTCATGCGTTAGCTCTGATCCTGCTTCCTAACCCTGACACGATCACACTCATGCGTTAGCCCTGATCCTGCTTCCTAACCCTGACCCGATCACAGTCATGCGTTAGCCCTGATCCTGCTTCCTAACCCTGACCCGAACACAGTCATGCGTTAGCCCTGATCCTGCTTCCTAACCCTGACCCGATCACACTCATGCGTTAGCCCTGATCCTGCTTCCTAACACTGACCCGATCACAGTCATGCGTTAGCCCTGATCCTGCTTCCTAACCCTGACACGATCACACTCATGCGTTAGCCCTGATCCTGCTTCCTAACCCTGACCCGATCACACTCATGCGTTAGCCCTGATCCTGCTTCCTAACCCTGACCCGATCACACTCATGCGTTAGCCCTGATCCTGCTTCCTAACACTGACCCGATCACAGTCATGCGTTAGCCCTGATCCTGCTTCCTAACCCTGACCCGATCACACTCATGCGTTAGCCCTGATCCTGCTTCCTAACCCTGACCCGATCACAGTCATGCGTTAGCCCTGATCCTGCTTCCTAACCCTGACCCGAACACAGTCATGCGTTAGCCCTGATCCTGCTTCCTAACCCTGACCCGATCACACTCATGCGTTAGCCCTGATCCTGCTTCCTAACACTGACCCGATCACAGTCATGCGTTAGCCCTGATCCTGCTTCCTAACCCTGACACGATCACACTCATGCGTTAGCCCTGATCCTGCTTCCTAACCCTGACCCGATCACACTCATGCGTTAGCCCTGATCCTGCTTCCTAACCCTGACCCGATCACACTCATGCGTTAGCCCTGATCCTGCTTCCTAACACTGACCCGATCACACTCATGCGTTAGCCCTGATCCTGCTTCCTAACCCTGACCCGATCACACTCGTGCGTTAGCCCTGATCCTGCTTCCTAACACTGACCCGATCACACTCATGCGTTAGCCCTGATCCTGCTTCCTAACCCTGACCCGATCACACTCATGCGTTAGCCCTGATCCTGCTTCCTAACCCTGACCCGATCACACTCATGCGTTAGCCCTGATCCTGCTTCCTAACACTGACCCGATCACACTCATGCGTTAGCCCTGATCCTGCTTCCTAACACTGACCCGATCACACTCATGCGTTAGCCCTGATCCTGCTTCCTAACCCTGACCCGATCACACTCATGCGTTAGCCCTGATCCTGCTTCCTAACACTGACCCGATCACACTCATGCGTTAGCCCTGATCCTGCTTCCTAACCCTGACCCGATCACACTCATGCGTTAGCCCTGATCCTGCTTCCTAACCCTGACCCGATCACACTCATGCGTTAGCCCTGATCCTGCTTCCTAACACTGACCCGATCACACTCATGCGTTAGCCCTGATCCTGCTTCCTAACCCTGACCCGATCACACTCATGCGTTAGCCCTGATCCTGCTTCCTAACCCTGAACCGATCACACTCATGCGTTAGCCCTGATCCTGCTTCCTAACCCTGACCCGATCACACTCATGCATTAGCCCTGATCCTGCTTCCTAACCCTGACCCGATCACACTCATGCGTTAGCCCTGATCCTGCTTCCTAACCCTGACCCGATCACACTCATGCGTTAGCCCTGATCCTGCTTCCTAACCCTGACCCGATCACACTCATGCGTTAGCCCTGATCCTGCTTCCTAACCCTGACCCGATCACACTCATGCTTTAGCCCTGATCCTGCTTCCTAACCCTGACCCGATCACACTCATGCGTTAGTCCTGATCCTGCTTCCTAACACTGACCCGATCACACTCATGCGTTAGCCCTGATCCTGCTTCCTAACACTGACCCGATCACACTCATGCGTTAGCCCTGATCCTGCTTCCTAACCCTGACCCGATCACACTCATGCGTTAGCCCTGATCCTGCTTCCTAACCCTGACCCGATCACACTCATGCGTTAGCCCTGATCCTGCTTCCTAACCCTGACCCGATCACACTCATGCATTAGCCCTGATCCTGCTTCCTAACCCTGACCCGATCACACTCATGCGTTAGCCCTGATCCTGCTTCCTAACCCTGACCCGATCACACTCA
Organism: Rutilus rutilus; assembly: GCA_021464565.1. Taxonomy (NCBI): domain Eukaryota; kingdom Metazoa; phylum Chordata; class Actinopteri; order Cypriniformes; family Leuciscidae; genus Rutilus; species Rutilus rutilus. The sequence goes on along the minus strand of JAJAQA010000016.1, from coordinate 1,303,260 downwards.
TGCGCAGCACGTAACCTCATCACTAGTGTAAATTAAGTTAATGCCGGAGATCAATGGAACAGTGCTTTGAAGATCTAGCTTCTGATACACGGATGAACTGTCATGTTTTGATGTGGAGTTTAATTCTTTCTTCATTACTCTTTGTTGTTTCTGTCTTCCTGTCTTCCTCATTGCACATTAATCTCTGTCAGTAACAGTCTGTTTTGTTTCCCATCACACTGTGTTTTTATTTCATGACAAATTTATAGACATGCTTCATGCTTTGTTTTTAATCTTTTAATTGTATGCATTATTTTTTGGAGTGCCTCGGTGCATCTCCTTTGTTTCCATTAGTTTCCTGCTGGATTTTACACGTTACTCCTTAATTGTGTTGTTCCTGACCACGCAAAAAAAAAAAATTGTATTATGTTTCAACTTCAATTTAACCAGCAAACTATTTTATGTGAATGTGTGTGTTGTTTCATCAGTGGAAATAATATATAAGGAAAATGAAGACATAAAAAATGCAGAAAGTACAGTCCACAAGGTTCATTTTCAACACTTGAAATTATGAAAATGAATCTCACATAACAGCAGTGTTTATTAGCTAAGCTGCGTTTGATTTAATGAAGCTGAAGGTGAAGAAATGAGTTATACTCTTGATCTATAATCATGTTGACTGAGGAGTATACACACTCAGAGTAAAGCACGGTGTCATCAGGACACACTGACAGGAGTATACACACTCAGAGTAAAGCACAGTGTCATCAGGACACACTGGCAGGAGTATACACACTCAGAGTAAAGCACAGTGTCATCAGGACACACTGGCAGGAGTATACACACTCAGAGTAAAGCACGGTGTCATCAGGATACACTGACAGGAGTATACACACTCAGAGTAAAGCACGGTGTCGTCAGGACACACTGGCAGGAGTATACACACTCAGAGTAAAGCACGGTGTCATCAGGACACACTGACAGGAGTATACACACTCAGAGTAAAGCACGGTGTCATCAGGACACACTGGCAGGAGTATACACACTCAGAGTAAAGCACAGTGTCATCAGGACACACTGGCAGGAGTATACACACTCAGAGTAAAGCACAGTGTCATCAGGACACACTGGCAGGAGTATACACACTCAGAGTAAAGCACGGTGTCATCAGGACACACTGACAGGAGTATACACACTCAGAGTAAAGCACGGTGTCATCAGGACACACTGACAGGAGTATACACACTCAGAGTAAAGCACAGTGTCGTCAGGACACACTGGCAGGAGTATACACACTCAGAGTAAAGCACAGTGTCATCAGGACACACTGACAGGAGTATACACACTCAGAGTAAAGCACAGTGTCGTCAGGACACACTGGCAGGAGTATACACACTCAGAGTAAAGCACAGTGTCATCAGGACACACTGACAGGAGTATACACACTCAGAGTAAAGCACGGTGTCATCAGGACACACTGACAGGAGTATACACACTCAGAGTAAAGCACGGTGTCATCAGGACACACTGACAGGAGTATACACACTCAGAGTAAAGCACAGTGTCGTCAGGACACACTGGCAGGAGTATACACACTCAGAGTAAAGCACAGTGTCATCAGGACACACTGGCAGGAGTATACACACTCAGAGTAAAGCACAGTGTCATCAGGACACACTGACAGGAGTATACACACTCAGAGTAAAGCACGGTGTCGTCAGGACACACTGGCAGGAGTATACACACTCAGAGTAAAGCACGGTGTCGTCAGGACACACTGACAGGAGTATACACACTCAGAGTAAAGCACAGTGTCATCAGGACACACTGACAGGAGTATACACACTCAGAGTAAAGCACGGTGTCGTCAGGACACACTGACAGGAGTATACACACTCAGAGTAAAGCACAGTGTCATCAGGACACACTGACAGGAGTATACACACTCAGAGTAAAGCACGGTGTCATCAGGACACACTGGCAGGAGTATACACACTCAGAGTAAAGCACGGTGTCATCAGGACACACTGACAGGAGTATACACACTCAGAGTAAAGCACGGTGTCATCAGGATACACTGACAGGAGTATACACACTCAGAGTAAAGCACGGTGTCATCAGGACACACTGGCAGGAGTATACACACTCAGAGTAAAGCACAGTGTCATCAGGACACACTGACAGGAGTATACACACTCAGAGTAAAGCACAGTGTCGTCAGGACACACTGACAGGAGTATACACACTCAGAGTAAAGCACGGTGTCATCAGGACACACTGGCAGGAGTATACACACTCAGAGTAAAGCACAGTGTCATCAGGACACACTGACAGGAGTATACACACTCAGAGTAAAGCACAGTGTCATCAGGACACACTGGCAGGAGTATACACACTCAGAGTAAAGCACGGTGTCATCAGGACACACTGGCAGGAGTATACACACTCAGAGTAAAGCACGGTGTCATCAGGACACACTGGCAGGAGTATACACACTCAGAGTAAAGCACAGTGTCATCAGGACACACTGACAGGAGTATACACACTCAGAGTAAAGCACAGTGTCATCAGGACACACTGACAGGAGTATACACACTCAGAGTAAAGCACGGTGTCGTCAGGACACACTGACAGGAGTATACACACTCAGAGTAAAGCACGGTGTCGTCAGGACACACTGACAGGAGTATACACACTCAGAGTAAAGCACAGTGTCATCAGGACACACTGACAGGAGTATACACACTCAGAGTAAAGCACGGTGTCGTCAGGACACACTGACAGGAGTATACACACTCAGAGTAAAGCACAGTGTCATCAGGACACACTGACAGGAGTATACACACTCAGAGTAAAGCTCAGTGTCATCAGGACACACTGACAGGAGTATACACACTCAGAGTAAAGCACGGTGTCATCAGGACACACTGGCAGGAGTATACACACTCAGAGTAAAGCACGGTGTCATCAGGACACACTGACAGGAGTATACACACTCAGAGTAAAGCACGGTGTCATCAGGATACACTGACAGGAGTATACACACTCAGAGTAAAGCACGGTGTCATCAGGACACACTGGCAGGAGTATACACACTCAGAGTAAAGCACAGTGTCATCAGGACACACTGACAGGAGTATACACACTCAGAGTAAAGCACAGTGTCGTCAGGACACACTGACAGGAGTATACACACTCAGAGTAAAGCACGGTGTCATCAGGACACACTGGCAGGAGTATACACACTCAGAGTAAAGCACAGTGTCATCAGGACACACTGACAGGAGTATACACACTCAGAGTAAAGCACAGTGTCATCAGGACACACTGGCAGGAGTATACACACTCAGAGTAAAGCACGGTGTCATCAGGACACACTGGCAGGAGTATACACACTCAGAGTAAAGCACAGTGTCATCAGGACACACTGACAGGAGTATACACACTCAGAGTAAAGCACGGTGTCATCAGGACACACTGGCAGGAGTATACACACTCAGAGTAAAGCACGGTGTCATCAGGACACACTGACAGGAGTATACACACTCAGAGTAAAGCACGGTGTCATCAGGACACACTGGCAGGAGTATACACACTCAGAGTAAAGCACGGTGTCATCAGGACACACTGGCAGGAGTATACACACTCAGAGTAAAGCACGGTGTCATCAGGACACACTGACAGGAGTATACACACTCAGAGTAAAGCACGGTGTCATCAGGACACACTGGCAGGAGTATACACACTCAGAGTAAAGCACAGTGTCATCAGGACACACTGGCAGGAGTATACACACTCAGAGTAAAGCACAGTGTCATCAGGACACACTGACAGGAGTATACACACTCAGAGTAAAGCACAGTGTCGTCAGGACACACTGACAGGAGTATACACACTCAGAGTAAAGCACAGTGTCATCAGGACACACTGACAGGAGTATACACACTCAGAGTAAAGCACGGTGTCATCAGGACACACTGGCAGGAGTATACACACTCAGAGTAAAGCACAGTGTCGTCAGGACACACTGACAGGAGTATACACACTCAGAGTAAAGCACAGTGTCGTCAGGACACACTGACAGGAGTATACACACTCAGAGTAAAGCACAGTGTCGTCAGGACACACTGACAGGAGTATACACACTCAGAGTAAAGCACAGTGTCATCAGGACACACTGACAGGAGTATACACACTCAGAGTAAAGCACAGTGTCATCAGGACACACTGACAGGAGTATACACACTCAGAGTAAAGCACGGTGTCATCAGGACACACTGACAGGAGTATACACACTCAGAGTAAAGCACGGTGTCATCAGGACACACTGGCAGGAGTATACACACTCAGAGTAAAGCACGGTGTCGTCAGGACACACTGACAGGAGTATACACACTCAGAGTAAAGCACAGTGTCATCAGGACACACTGACAGGAGTATACACACTCAGAGTAAAGCACAGTGTCGTCAGGACACACTGACAGGAGTATACACACTCAGAGTAAAGCACAGTGTCATCAGGACACACTGACAGGAGTATACACACTCAGAGTAAAGCACAGTGTCATCAGGACACACTGACAGGAGTATACACACTCAGAGTAAAGCACGGTGTCATCAGGACACACTGACAGGAGTATACACACTCAGAGTAAAGCACGGTGTCATCAGGACACACTGGCAGGAGTATACACACTCAGAGTAAAGCACGGTGTCGTCAGGACACACTGACAGGAGTATACACACTCAGAGTAAAGCACAGTGTCATCAGGACACACTGACAGGAGTATACACACTCAGAGTAAAGCACGGTGTCGTCAGGACACACTGACAGGAGTATACACACTCAGAGTAAAGCACAGTGTCATCAGGACACACTGACAGGAGTATACACACTCAGAGTAAAGCACGGTGTCATCAGGACACACTGGCAGGAGTATACACACTCAGAGTAAAGCACGGTGTCATCAGGACACACTGGCAGGAGTATACACACTCAGAGTAAAGCACGGTGTCGTCAGGACACACTGACAGGAGTATACACACTCAGAGTAAAGCACAGTGTCATCAGGACACACTGACAGGAGTATACACACTCAGAGTAAAGCACGGTGTCGTCAGGACACACTGACAGGAGTATACACACTCAGAGTAAAGCACAGTGTCATCAGGACACACTGACAGGAGTATACACACTCAGAGTAAAGCACGGTGTCATCAGGACACACTGACAGGAGTATACACACTCAGAGTAAAGCACGGTGTCATCAGGACACACTGGCAGGAGTATACACACTCAGAGTAAAGCACAGTGTCATCAGGACACACTGGCAGGAGTATACACACTCAGAGTAAAGCACAGTGTCATCAGGACACACTGGCAGGAGTATACACACTCAGAGTAAAGCACGGTGTCATCAGGACACACTGACAGGAGTATACACACTCAGAGTAAAGCACAGTGTCGTCAGGACACACTGGCAGGAGTATACACACTCAGAGTAAAGCACGGTGTCATCAGGACACTGACAGGAGTATACACACTCAGAGTAAAGCACAGTGTCGTCAGGACACACTGGCAGGAGTATACACACTCAGAGTAAAGCACGGTGTCGTCAGGACACACTGGCAGGAGTATACACACTCAGAGTAAAGCACGATGTCGTCAGGACACACTGACAGGAGTATACACACACAGAGTAAAGCACGGTGTCATCAGGACACACTGACAGGAGTATACACACTCAGAGTAAAGCACGATGTCGTCAGGACACACTGACA
>JAJAQA010000016.1:1280000-1292500 GCA_021464565.1 Rutilus rutilus | reverse complement strand
CACACACACACACACACACACACACACTCACTCATTAACACTCACTGCAGAACACACACACACACACACACACTCACTCATTAACACTCACTGCAGAACACACACACACACACACACACTCACTCATTAACACTCACTGCAGAACACACACACACACACACACACTCACTCATTAACACTCACTGCAGAACACACACACACACACACACACACACACACACACACACACAGCATTAACACTAGTTTAACAGTACTCCAGTCAGTTGTCAGATTAACTGTATTTGCTGCATGAATCTGTAAATGATGAACATGATCAAACTCTGCTGATAACCCGTCACACTCGATCTCCTCCAGTCTTCAGCTCGTGTCGTTCTACTGTCAAATCTGCACTGATTTTATCAAGAAAACGTAAGAATAACACTGATATTGTTAGTAATATTTCAAGATGAACACTTACTGGACTGAAGCATGAGTATCAAATATGATCGTCAGGCTTTTGAGGAAGGGTTATGTGTTCATCTGTCAATCATCATTGTATTGCATTGCATTATGTGTTTTAAAACTACAGCTTTTAACACTAAGCATTTAAATATCATCTTATTATTGACAGATATTGATATTTATATGCATTTTATTAAAGTATCTGCTATAGTGTTATAAAGATCTCACTGATTTACATTACAAGCATCAGAACTTCATCTTACTTTTTGTCCATATAAATATCATCATCTGCATCAAATGCCATATTCTTGCTCAGTTTGGGACTCTGCATTAAATGTGAGGTGTTTTGTCCTCCAGAATCTCACTATCTCAGACTATATGAGACATACAAGCCTGATGTATCAAATATGATGCAAAACATAAAACTTTTTTGATGTTTTGTTTTATATTTTGTCTAAAGATTCAATAAATTGTTCCATTTAAAAAAAATAAAATAAAATTTTCTGACATAATTTGATGTGACTTCACAGGGTTACAGTTGTGAAGTTTCCTTTGCTCTTGACAGAAAACACCGTGGACACACAGGTACTAAACAACAGCAGGTTATTAACATAAACGCTCCTCTTCCAGACACTGATGATCAGATTGTAGAGCACCTGCTGGACTTCATCAGACGGATCCGACGCTCAGTGTGTGTGTGTGAGTGTGTGTGTGTGTGTGTGCTGAGGATCAGCCAGAATTAAGAGCTTTGAAGGGTCTCTCTGTCCAGTCCCTTACCCACAATCCTCTCTTCACACCACATACCCCAAATAGACAAATCTTGTGAGACTGCTGACTTTCCTCAGGAAAGATTATCATGATCCTGCTCTAATATTTACCCGGGCTTATGTAGGAGTGATATTTCAGAGACGGGCTCTTATAACACAGGTGTGTCTGTGCTCGACTCTTCACTACGCCAACAGCTCGACTGAGAGTGACAGATTTCACTGCTATCACTGGGCTTTATGTTTGAGAGAGGAGTCCTGTTTAGGGCAAGGTTTTAAGACAACTAGAGGCTAACAGAGGTTAGAGTCACTTTCCCGCGGGAACACACTCGCTCAGCCGGCCTGAGTGGCAGAAGAGCTGCTGAGTGACTGGATTTAATAGGAGAAACTGAGGAAACGCCAGTAAAACACACAATTATCAGTTTAAACTAAAGCTTGGACTCGATTTAGTGTTCCTTACAACTTACCAGAGATCCGGTGATCATGGATAGGGTCATGCAGCAGGAATCGTGTTTCCTGACGTTTATATGAGCGCAAAGTACTCTGAATAAAGACCCTAAGAAGTGGAAGACTATCAGCATGACCCTGAGGAGTGTATCAGGGTCGAGGCCTATTATCTTGTATATTACAATTACTACAAAACCCAACGAAATGGCCACAGTAAGCGTCCAACAACATTCAACCTTAAAGGCAGGGTAGGCAGGTTTTTTCTAAAAAACGTTTTCCCAAATTTGTTTAAACCAGTGGTTCTCAACCTCTCCTGCAGGGACCCCCTGACAGGCCATGTTTCTGTTTTAACCCTGAAATGGCACACCTGATTCAAATAATTAAAGGCTTAATGAGTAGTTGACTAATTGATTAATTGACTAATTCCTACTCTTCCTATACTCATTAATTGAATCAGGTGTGCCATTTCAGGGTTAAAACAGAAACATGGCCTGTCAGGGGGTCCCTGCAGGAGAGGTTGAGAACCACTGGTTTAAACTGTCTTTATATAGCAATACATAATTAAAATGTAAGTACTCTGAAAAAGAGAGTATAAAAATCGAGTGTCTGTAGTCCTCTCAGGGCTGCAATAAACACAGCTACTTATTTCCATTCGCTCCCACCCCTCCCTTCTGGGCTCCTCCCAAAGCCACGCCTCCAAAACACATGAACGCGCGGCGCCGACCGCTCAGCTGGAGGAGGACGTGTTTGCCAGCGCCGAGCGGAGAGGAGCGCAGTGCATGTAGTGACATCATGTCAGAATCACATGTAATAAAATACCTAACTTCATCATTATGAATATAAACAACTAACTTGGCTGTCAGTACTCACTATCAAGCTAGCATATCGATACTGGTAAAGTTTAAAATATATTGAGTTTGATTCGGTAACGAGCTAGTAGCATAAGACAAAGCTAAAAACAGGTTGCATTGATACACGTTTTCCCATTACCATCAGTTACACTGTGATGAAGGTGAATTTCGTGTAAGATTCATAACATATACGGTGTTTTGCATGTAAGAGCTTCCACGATGAAAGCACTGTTGGCCGATATTGACTCTCGCCTGACTTCTTGCTTTATCCAAAGACTTTTTGGTCATAGCCTTTTCGAATACTGTCTTCCTTTGTTTGCCTTGTTTGCCTTCGCTGACTGTATATGCAGGTACTGGGAATTTTGACTGCTCTTTCTCTGCCATAATTGTGATTCTTCCTAGCTTGTGCCTCTTCCCCTCCTCGAGTCAAACGGGTGCGCGCATGTGGGCAGCTCCTGTAGCAGCAGGGGTGGTAGCCATGGTAGTGAAGGAGAGTGACAGTCGCCCAGCCAATCATTTAATTCGTTACGAATGGAATAAGTAGCTGTGTTTATTGCAGCCCTGAGAGGACTACAGACACTCAATTTTTATACTCTCCTTTTCAGAGTACTTACATTTTAATTATGTATTGGTATATAAACAGTTTTAACAAATTTGGGAAAAAGTATTTTAGAAAAAACCTGCCTACCCTGCCTTTAAGACTTGAATTATTTTATTCAAAGGGCTCAGCGGAAAAAATCCTTTTTCAATTTCAAGGCCTGGCTGGATAAACTCTAAAGCCGCTCTAAAGGGCGGAGTCCTGAGCACACAGCTTCTTACTTTCTACAGAGAAAGGCCTGACAACCATGAGGTCTCTGCATGGGAGGCTTTTTGAAGATAGCCTGCTCCCTCTGCTATCTACCCTGTTACACCACAGCATTTACACCTAGTGCAGAAGGCAGGCCTTGGCTAGACGACTCTTGTAGTAAGAGGAGGCCAGTATAGGAATAAAATCTCCTGATGGGCTCTAGCTCTGAGGAGTCTACACTCAGATACTGAGAGGCTCGAGGCGAGAACGCCACTTTTCCTAGTTACTGAGCCTAAGCCAGATATCGAGGCGGACCGACAGGGCCGAATGCTCCACTCAGTAGCTCTAATTAGTGGGTGCTTGCCAAAGGCAAGGCGCTCACTATAGTTATTGCTCATACTTAATATTACTATTCCGCCAAAAGTTCGGCGCGTAACTCCTCCCGCAGCTTTTGTCACAGACCCACAAATGAGGCATCAAATCGTGCGGATTATTCGGGAATGGTGTGCCATGACTTTTATAAGCGATCAGGGGTACGGTGTTCACCCCAGGGGCGAAAAAGCGGCCAAAAAAATCCCATAGACTTAACACTGGGGGCAGGAGCTGTCCAAAGTTTCCCATTGACTTACTATGGAGTAGGACGGCCCATGAAATGCATGCGTTTCACCTACTATGGTAAATTGCATAGGGATTTTATATTGAACATAGCTCAGGATCACAGTGTCATCAACGCTTCCTAGCCCCTTCCTAGCAACCATTATCGAGGACCTTAGCAACCAAAATCCATAGAGGGATATCTTCAATTCTGAATGCCACAGAGTCTTGGGATTTGGTTTATATAATTTATAGTGACAAGCAGCCTTTGGAGTTCCATCATTGGCAGCTGCCAAGCCACTCTCTAGCAACCAAACAGAGTACCCTAGCAACCGTTTTGAAGACCTATATCTCTGCATCAGAACATCGTATAGAGATGGGGGTTGGTTTATATCATTCATACTGACAAGCAGCCTTTGGAGTTTCATGATTGGCAGCTGCCAAGCCACTCCCTAGCAACCAAATAGAGTACCCTAGCAATCAAAATCCAAAGAGGGATATCTTCCATTCTGAATGTCACAGAGGCATGGGAGTTGGATTATATCATTCATAGTGACAAGAAGCCTTTGGAATTTCATCATTTGCAGCTGCCAAGCAACTCCATAGCAACCAAACAGAGTACCCTAGCAACCAAAATCCAAAGAGGGATATCTTCCATTCTGAATGTCACAGAGGCATGGGAGTTGGTTTATATCATTCATACTGACAAGCAGCCTTTGGATTTTCATGATTGGCGGCTGCCAAGCCACTCCATAGCAACCAAATAGAGTACCCTAGCAACCATTTTGCAAGACCTATATCTCTGCATCAGAACATCGTATAGAGATGGGTGGTTGGTTTATATCATTCATACTGAAAAGCCGCCTTTGGAGATTCATGATTGGCAGCTGCCAAGCCAATCCCTAGCAACCAAACAGAGTACCCTAGCAACCATTTTGCAAGACCTATATCTCTGCATCAAACATCATATAGAGATGGGGTTAACACGAAAATTACTTGGGGCAGGAAACAGCCAATCATGAATCACCTCAACACTTTCTGCAACCAAAATCCAAAGAGGGATATCTTCCATTCTGAATGCCACAGAGACATGGGAGTTGGTTTATATAATTCATAGTGACAAGAAGCCTTTGGAGTTTCATCATTGGCAGCTGCCAAGCAACTCCATAGCAACCAAACAGTACCCTAGCAACCATTTTGCAAGACCTATATCTCTGCATCAGAATATCGTATAGAGATGGGGGTTGGCTTGTTTGTTTCGGTTGGAAAACAGTCTATAAATATCACCATGGTAACTGTGTATTCACACCCTAGCAACCGTTTAGTGCCACCTAGCAACCATATTGCAACATATAGAAGCCATATTTCAGCTCCACAACATTGTACAGACATGTTGTTGGCTTGTATGCAATCATGTACAACACCCTAGCAACTGAGTGGCAAGTTTTGCCACTGCAAACACCCACACACATTTTCTTCAGGAAATGTACATTTTAGTTTATATTTGATATTTTTATTATCAGTCCAGCATTTTAATGCAGTTGTCACTTTTCATTTCATTTTGTATTTCATTTTTGTTTTTATTTTTGTTTCAGTTTATACTTAATCAAACGAGAAAATTAAATTGTGTTTCATCCTCTGAGCTGCCATTTTATTATTTGATCGCTTGATTTATCATTTAAATTTTTGGGGGAAGAAACTCATTTTAAACAAATCTGTGAATATGGCTTGACTTTAACAAGTGAGCCAAACACTGACTCTTCCCTGAACGAACCGTGACCTCCAGTGGATCTTTCACAAGAAGGTCTTAAAGACAGAAAACAGAAAGAAAAACAGGATAAATATGGCAGGTGCTCAGGGAGTGTGGCGATCCTTCCCTGTGATGTCATCACTTTGACTCAAGGTCGGGAAAGGGAGAGCAGGACTCGGCAGACAGGAACACACAAATCAGACCGATAAAACACAAGTGTGTGTGTGAGAGAGAGTGTCAGGAGTCTGACTTTAAACTTGAGGGAACGGAGCAACACCTCCTGCAGACGCACTACATCACACAAAAGCAATTTCAGCAGATTCCCTGCGATTCCTCACTCATTCTCCTCCGCACGACTGGCAGCTGACCAGAGGATGATATCTGCACACACACCGGGTCCGAGACATCGGGAGGACAGGCGTCTGATAACAGGCCCATCCAGTTAATCATTCACACATTCCACAGGGATCTGTGGCGTTTTATGTGTCCTCTGAAGATTAAAGCTCGATTCGCTCGATCCTGTCACTACAATAGCATTAGTGTAACATGAGAATGTGTAGTTTACTACCAAAAACTAGATTTTCTTCAGGATATGTATGCAGAACTCGCATGGAAACGGGAACTGCAGTGTGATTTAAGCAGTTATTAGGGGGGTTTAGCGTGTTGTGTTGCTGTGCAGTTTCAAAGGCATTCTGGGTCATTGCTAGGTGGTAGCTTGCTTGCTCGAGTAAAAAAAAAAAGGTTTGTTGACAGATTTTCTGATTTATGCAGTGATAAAAAGAGAAATCCAAAATCCTCTGTAAAAACCTCTACCTCTAATATGGCAACAGAATCAAATGAGGATGTTCAGAAGCTGGCTTCATTCAGGGTTCACATTTCTGTTCTGGAAATGTACACAAATTAGTGCATTTTTAATTAGACTATTAGTTGCATATTTAAACATATCATTTCAGAAAACTTGTTAGAAAAAATGTAATGCTCTTAATGTATTGTGAATAATTACCTGAGGAAGTATGGTTAGTGTAGATATCTGCAAGTTGAATATACACTATGTAACTGTTTTTGAAAATTGTAATAATAAGTCAATACATCAGTCCTTCTTCCGAAACGTGTTTTTGTCTTACCCTGATTCACTATGGTAAGTCTGTTATAAGTGTTTATAAGTGTATACAGTAAGTGTGTGTGTGTCTGGCGTGGGGAGGTTAGTTGTGTGTGTGTGTGTGTGTGTGTGTGTGTGTGTGTGTGTGTGTGTGTGTGTGTGTGTGTGTGTGTGTGTGTGTGTGTGTCTCAGAAGGCTTTCCCAGGCTGAAAAGTCCAATTATGGATTACACTTTTAAATTTAAGTATTGGGTTTAAACTTACTCAAATATCTAAGCTGTTCAAATGTTGACTTATATCTTACCAAGATGCGATTTTATCGATAGTTTATACTCTTTATTGTGTACATAAATGGACCATGCTGAACATATTTAAACAGGCTGTGAATCTGGTTTTGTTGTCAGACAGTTGAATCTCACTTTCAATAGTCCAGTATAAACGTTACTGCTGCTCATCAATGGCATGCTAGAAGACAAGAGCAATCATCAGTAGAACGTCCCATTCAACAACGTTCGCTTCGAGCTTCGTGGACTTTGAAGAGTTTAGCCTCTGAATTGGGACTGTTTCAGTGTGGGAACTCCTGCCGTCTCCCAGCATGGATCACCTGTGGAGAACCCCAAGGCTCTATACTGGGCTCCACATGATTCCTTCACTCTTCTTAACTCATCTTACCCTCGGGTCATTTTGACCCGAAACTCATTTTGTAAAAGATTGAGTGTTCATCAGAGGGGTTCCAAGACCATAGGACTTGTTTGTCGCACTTGAACCACGAATACACACAAAATTTAATGGAATCGAGGAGTTTTGTGGTTGAAGTTTAAAAAAGTAACAAACTGTTCCCCCGCGGGTCAATTTTACCCCCTTAGGAATTAATGGAATTCAGGTCATTTTGACCCGTGAGGGAACGATGTGTTACAAAGTGCGAGGGAAGGATGAGGGTTAAACAAAAGGTTTTTAAACATTTGAGCTTTACAATGGAGACCCTTAACATAACACAAACATAACCCTTAAACGCCTGCCAGCATGAGTGTGTGTGTCTGACCTGGCATTGTGTGTGTGTGTGTGTGTGTGTGTGTGTGTGTGTGTGTGTGTCTGACCTGGCATCATGAGTGTCTGTGAGTGTGTGTGTGTGTCTGACCTGGCATGATGAGTGTGTGTGTGTGTGTGTGTGTGTGTGTGTGTGTGTGTGTGTGTGTGTGTGAGTCTGACCTGGCATCATGAGTGTGTGTGTGTGTGAGTCTGACCTGGCATCATGAGTGTGTGTGTGTGTGTGTGTGTGTGTGTGTGTGTGTGTGTGTGTGTGTGTGTGTGTGTGTGTGTGTGTGTGTGTGTGTGTGTGTGTGTGTGTGTGTGTGAGTCTGACCTGGCATCATGAGTGTGTGTGTGTGTGTGAGTCTGACCTGGCATCATGAGTGCTGCAGGAGCGTTGGCCTCTGAGGACAGCGAGAGACGGCCACCCTTGCCCAGGCGCTCACACAGCAGCGTGATGTGCTTCTTCAGACGGACGGTGTCCTTCGGGAGCGTGAGCGGGCCGGAGCTCAGGCTGATGGCCTGGTCTTTAGGGCTGCGTGACAGACATGTCTTCAAGAGGTGAGAGACGGCTGCGTCCACACTCTCCTCCCAGCCCTGAGCAACACACACACACACGGAGGAGCGTGAGCCTCACAAATAAAACAACTCAGCAATTAACAAGGTCCTGCTGGAGAATATGGAGTTCAAAATGAGGATCGAAGCATGAAGAGTGAAGTTTATGATTTTAACACTTTATTTTGCCTTACTAACTAACGTCTAGAGTAGACAAGTCAGCTTTATTTATACAGCGCTTTTTACAATATAGAGTGTTTCAAAGCAGCTTTACAGAGGGGAGCCTCCAGCTCTAGGGTCTACACCAGGTCAGGAATCAGACAGACTGGCTAAACCAACCGTCTGCTAGCGGCCTCGCGTCACCCAGGTCAGATAAATCCCATCACATAGAGCCTCTTTCACCTAGCTATCATCATATAGAGACTGTGTCTGTTCCCCGATTTTGGAAATCCAAAAAATGTTTAAACCTATCTAAGGTTAAAAATTTAATTGATGTTCAACAAATAAAAAACAGCTATAATACAGATGAGCAAATGATAAAGCTTGGGTTGCTGAATATTCGATCGCTTACTTCAAAAGCACTCATTGTTAATGATATGATTTCAGATAATAACCTAGATGTGCTGTGTTTGACAGAAACCTGGCTAAAACCAAACGATTACATTACTTTAAATGAATCAACCCCGCAAGATTACTGTTATAAACATGAACCCCGTCTGAAACGCAAAGGGGGTGGTGTTGCTGTAATTTATAGTAATATTTTCAAAACCACTAAGAAATCAAGTTTCGAATATAATTCTTTTGAAGTGTTAGTGCTTAATGTAAAAATATATAGTAAAAATGATAAATCACGTTTGAGATTTGTGCTGGCTACTGTATACAGGCCACCAGGGCACCATACAGACTTTATCAAAGAATTTGCGGACTTTCTATCAGAGTTAGTATTGGCTGCAGATAAAGTACTAATTGTTGGTGATTTTAATATACACATCGATAATGAAAAAGATGCATTGGGATTGGCATTTAAAGACATTGTAAACTCAATTGGAGTTAGACAACACGTGTCAGGACCTACTCATCGTCGTAATCATACTCTAGATCTAATAATATCACATGGAATAGATGTTGATGCCGTTGAAATTCTGCAGCAGAGCGATGACATCTCAGATCATTATCTAGTCTCGTGTAAATTACATTTAGCCAAGGCTGCAAAGCCGACTCCGTGTTACAAATATGTTAGACCTATCACTTCTGCTACTAAAGATTGCTTTATTAATAATCTTCCTGATCAGTTTCATCATTTTAGCATCCCGGATAGCTTAGAAAAACTTGATATTGCAACAGAAACTTTTAACTCTCTCTTTTCCAGCACTTTAGACACAGTTGCTCCTTTGCGCTTAAAGAAGATTAAAGAAAATAATCCAACGCCGTGGTACAACGAGCACACTCGGGCCCTTAAGAGAGCAGCCAGAAAAATGGAGCGCAACTGGAAGAAAACAAAATTAGAGGTATTTCGCATTTCATGGAAAGAGAGCTCGATTGCTTACAGAGAGGCTTTAAAAGCTGCTAGATCTGCTTATTTTTCAAACCTATTAGAAGAAAATAAACATAATCCTAGGTATTTATTTGAAACAGTGGCTAAACTAACGAAAAAGAAAGCTTCAAACACAGAAGGTTCCAAGCAGCACAGCAGTAATGACTTTATGAACTTCTTCACTTATAAGATTGATAATATCAGGGATAAAATTATAACTATGCAACCGTCTACTACAGTATCGCATCAGGCAGTGCATTGTAGTCTCCCTGAGGAAAAATTTGATTCATTCATTGCTATAGGAGAGGAAGAATTTACTAAACTCGTTAAATCATCTAAATCTACAACATGTATGTTAGACCCTATACCGACTAAGCTACTGAAAGAGATGCTTCCAGAGGTCATAGATCCTCTTCTTAATATCATTAATTCCTCTTTGTCTCTAGGATACGTACCAAAAAACTTTAAGCTGGCTATGATTAAACCGCTTGTTAAAAAAATGCAACTTGATCCTTCAGAATTAGTCAATTACAGGCCGATCTCGAATCTACCCTTTCTGTCAAAGATACTAGAAAAGGCAGTATCTTCACAACTATGTTCCTTTCTAGAAAGAAATGATATCTGCGAGGATTTTCAGTCCGGATTTAGACCATACCATAGTACTGAGACAGCTCTCGTTAGAGTAACAAATGATTTGCTCTTATCATCCGATCGTGGTTGTGTCTCTCTATTAGTGTTACTCGATCTTAGTGCTGCGTTTGACACCATTGACCACGACATTCTTTTAAATAGACTAGAAAACTATGTTGGCATTAGTGGAATTGCACTAGCATGGTTTAAATCATACTTATCTGACCGTTATCAGTTTGTAGCAGTAAATGAAGAGATGTCTTATCAATCACAAGTTCAGTATGGCGTACCACAGGGCTCAGTACTAGGACCGCTGCTGTTCACTCTGTACATGCTGCCATTAGGAGATATTATTAGGAAACATGGAATTAGCTTCCACTGTTATGCCGACGATACTCAGCTCTATATTTCTTCAAAACCTAACGAAACTTACCAATTCACTAAATTAACAGAATGCATAGCTGATATAAAAAACTGGATGACTCGTAATTTCCTACTTCTAAATTCTGAAAAAACAGAGATTCTAATTATTGGACAAAAAACTTCCTCACGTAATAACCTAGAATACTGTCTAACACTTGA
This sequence comes from Rutilus rutilus, assembly GCA_021464565.1. NCBI lineage: Eukaryota > Metazoa > Chordata > Actinopteri > Cypriniformes > Leuciscidae > Rutilus > Rutilus rutilus. The sequence goes on along the minus strand of JAJAQA010000016.1, from coordinate 1,281,438 downwards.
TGGCTGCTCTGTTAAGTCTTCGTCGTCGGTTAGGAACCTGGGTGTGCTCTTTGATACCAATCTTTCATTTGAAAGTCACGTGTCTAGTATCTGTAAAACCGCATTTTTCCATCTTAAAAATATATCTAAATTACGTCATATGCTCTCATTGACAAATGCGGAACAATTAGTCCATGCGTTCATGACCTCAAGGCTAGATTATTGTAATGCTCTACTGGGTGGTTGCCCTGCACGCTTAATAAACAAACTACAGCTGGTCCAAAACGCAGCAGCTCGAGTTCTTACCAGAACCAGGAAGTATGACCATATTAGCCCGGTTCTGTCAAAACTGCACTGGCTCCCTATTAAACATCGCATCAATTTTAAAATATTGCTGATTACTTACAAAGCACTAAATGGTTTAGCTCCGCGGTACTTGAGCGAGCTCTTAACGCATTATACTCCTTCACGTCTATTGCGATCTCAAAATTCCGGCCAGTTGATAATACCTAGAATATCTAAATCAACTGCTGGCGGTAGATCCTTTTCCTATTTAGCACCAAAACTTTGGAACAGCCTTCCTACCATTGTCCGGGAAGCAGACACACTCTGTCAGTTCAAATCTAGATTAAAGACACATCTCTTTGACATAGCGTTCACATAATACATTATAGACTTCTATAATTCAATATTAGGCTGCATAGATTAGGTCAGCTGGAACCGGGAACACTTCCCATAAATCCTGATGTACTTGTTACATCATGAGAAGAATGGCATCTACGCTAATTTTAGTGTCTTTGTTTATCCCAAGGTTTTCCCGCAGCCTGCCGGATCCAGGCCGTTTCCAGATCTGATGAAGGACCTTCGCCTGGACCCGATGTCAATGCAGTGCTGAAGGGCCAACTAGTCTCTCCCTATGGAGGATCCCTTTCCCACTCTACAGATAACGCGTCGTCGGGAAAACTCAATTTGCGTATCTACCCCGAATTGATAAAATAAAATAAAATTCTGAATCAAAACTATAAGGAAACACCAGTAATTTGTTTAGGTTTGGTTTGTAGGGAATTCCAAACCTGCACACATATATTCAAACGCACATAACTATAGAACCCGTTCTTAATGTGCATCTGAACGCCATCAGCGTTTCTCACAGGTTCGCGTTTAAAGTCTGTGTAGAGAGAATGGTGTCGTCTTGGCGGCCCTAATTTAAAAACAAATGATCGTTGCGACGGAAGCGAATCAATCAAAACTAACTTTAGCTGGAAAATAACTTTATTAAAGAACCGCTATAAAGCCAAAACAATCTTACGTTATATTATACATTTATCTCTGTGAAGCTGCTTTGAGACAATCTACATTGTTAAAAGCGCTATATAAATGAAGATGACTTGACTTGACTTGACTTGACACTGTGAACAGGCACAGTCTTTCACAGGAAAATACTGCAACAGAGTTTGTT
>JAJAQA010000016.1:1262500-1277500 GCA_021464565.1 Rutilus rutilus | reverse complement strand
TACGATAAAAAAAAGTGAAGTATTCATCATTGTTTGTTCATCTTAAAGGCCCGATATACTCATGGGGAGATCTTGTTAGATATACGTTTGCAGTGATATACTGTCAGTGAACATCCGGACTCCGCCCACATTTAGGGCTGTCGGGATAACCGCGATATTGCAGTACCGCTACTGACAAGCCAACTGCAGAGGAACGCTAGTAACCATAGCAACCGCGATATTCACATGTTTTCTTTTTTCATAAGGCTATAGGCCTACGCGTTTTGAACTTTGAGCATGTGTATTGAATGTTAAATAAGTTAATAATGATAACAAGACTGTTTATCATGGTGATTTATACTGAGGCTTTGTGGATTTGCACTCAAGCCTAAACAGACAGTGAATGAGAGAGATCGACTGAGCGCGTGCGATTACCTGCGTCTGTCTTTGAGGTCTAGTCATATATGTTTGTGAAAAGGTTGCTGTGTCCAAGGAAAGCGAAATATTTGTTGTATCATCCTTTTAACGTTTAAGGGTATTTACCATGAATGGCGACAGTGTCAGCGCTGGTCAGCATCCTCAGCGTGAGGAAGCCAAGGGAAAAATAAATCAGCGAGTCATGCACTGAATCAATGCCATTGGTCTCTATTAAGGCCCCGTCCACACTACTGCGTTTTCGTTTAAAAACGGAGACCTTTTGCTACGTTTGCACCTCCCGTCCAGACTAAAACGGCAAAAACGGAGACTCAAAGCGGAGGACTTTAGAAACGATGACGTAGTAGAGGCTCACGCTCGGCTCTATGATGGGGTGTCATCAGTCATGGCGTATATCTTTGCTAGCAGCTGTTGTGCAAGTAAATTCTGCATTTTACAGTGCTATAACTGCCTACATGCGCCGGGGGCAAGCTATTATTCCAGCGATCTGTGACAATTCCCGTGTGCAGCCAGCGGCGGTATCGACCGTACATGGAGCGTCGGTTTTGGGAACCCGGGAAGAATCAGTGCATGGTGGGATAATTTTATCAATGAAGTTGTGTTTACACCGGCACGCGCATGCAGTGTTGGTGAATGGTCACATGATCCGCGATTTCAGTCGTTTTAATGTGGATGGAGATCAGTTCTAATACGCAGCTAAAACGCTGGTGTGGACGGAGATCGTATTCGTTTTAATTCTCCGTTTCTAAACTAAAACGCAGTAGTGTGGACGGGGCCTAAGTGAAGCTTCAGCTTCAGCGTTACCCATTGCTGGTCAGCTGAGCCTTGAAAAGTGGAGCTCAGAGTAAAAAATAATTAACACCTTGTTTCATTACATCTATCTTTTAATTACTCAGCGTTTTTGAACATTGAATGAACGGTTTAATGACTCAATCAAAGACAGTCCGTTGCCGTAACAATGTGACAGCGCGCTGAGTGACAGCCTTTCAATGCGCAGAGACGCTGTTTAGTTTCGGCTACATTGGTTACTGAAAATGTCCTCGGTTTTGTGCATGCTGACCACATACATAACATACAACACATTTATATAGCAACAGATAAATATAAATAAATCCAAATAAATAAATAAATAAATAAATAAATAAATGGCGGTAATACCGCATGTCGCGCTAAAGAGCAACTCAAAATTACCACAAGGGAAATTCCTTCACCGCGACAGCCCTAAGATGAATATGTAAATATGTGCTCCAAACGAACTTTGTTTTGGTCTGATTTTGTTAGAAATTACGTCACACCAGTTCATTCATATCATTAAATTAGAGGCTTCTCTAATTCTCTAAAAAAGAACTAAAGTTCACTAAAAGAGCTTTTTTTATTTAATTTCATTTCATTAAATGTTCTGCCCATCAGATGAAGCAAGTTTAAACACAAATAGTAATAGCACATTTCTTCTGACAAAGCCTCATGATTGGAAGCATCATGTCTGTCTGCATTACAATCGAGAGCAAACAAGGTGAAAATGCACAATAAATATCTGTCCATGCATAAATTATCTCCACAATTATGATGTTTTCCTAATGACATTGAGTTCTTTGGTCTCAAGACGGCCTCATTTTAATCAACAGTTGCGTCCCAATTTGTATACTTGTGCACTATTTTATGCCATTTTGTATTGTAAATTAGTGTGAACATTGAAAAGCACTTAATGTAGTATATGTTAATATTCTATTAAATATAATATAATATCGCACTTCATGCGCTCAACTGTCACAGCTTTCCTTATGAAGAGGAAGAAGACGGTCTATTATATGACAAAAACCCTTATAAAGTTCATACACTAGACAGCAGAGTGCATAGTGCATAGTGAGCGTAATGAGCTGCTTTTCAGACATTTGAAACAAAAGTTTTCCTAAAGCAATGAGTGACAAGACAAGCCTGCACATGTGAGAACTGACATCAGAAAGAACACAACGACACTGGAGTCTGTTTCCACCGTATCAGAGGATCATCATCACTGGAGCCGCTGGAACTGATAAAGCACTGCAGGAATTATACTGGCTGGGACGGACACTTTAGGTTTTACAGAAAGGCTGTGAGGAAGGGGTCGGGGCTGCAGCAGGGAGACAGGAGAGTGTGTGTGTGTGTGTGTAAGCTGTAAGGAGGGGTCAGGGTTCCAACAGGAGACAGGATTGTGCGTGTGGCTTTCCCTCGGTTTCTCTATTCTCTCTAAATCTATCCTATTCATTTTACAACAAAATGTCTGTTTCTTTCTTTAGCTCTCTATCTCTTAAACTCAGGCAGTTTTATAAAGCGGCTGAGGTTCATCTGCATTGGTTTTAGACTTCAGGGATTTGATTAAGTAAATTAAAAGACTCATATTTAAAGCAATAGCCCATTAAAAAAATTATAATTCTGTCATCATTTTACCCTCATGTTGTTCCAAATGTGTATGACTCTCATGCATGGCTCCGTTTTATTGAGCGGAAGCATTTATAGTTCAGTTTGAGAGCTGGAGGAACTGCACTTCTCACCACGGAACACTTCAAACACAGAGACTTTGGCCCCGTTTACACTGCCAGTGAAATGTGACCCAATTCCGATTTTTTGCTCACATGTGACACAGATCGGATGTGTTCTATGACAGTGTAAACAGGAAAAAAACGCATGCATTCGGATATTTCCAGATCGGTTTCAGGCCTCATTCATATGTGGAAATAAATCGGATATGTGCCAATGCGACTGTCATGTAAACAGGCAGATCGGATTTTCTGAGGCATTAGGCAACGTCTCCGCGGTTTAATGACGAGAGAAACCCCGACGCACATCTACAAAGGAACGGATGGCCCGACGAAACGTTGTGTCATTGTAGGAGAGGAATGTGGAGAGGGGCACGGGAAGTGTTTTCACATGATTGTAAATTTAACGAAAATTTTTGTTCATTTACATTTAGCCTATTCATTTTAAGCAATTAATAATTTATTTGTAATAAACACTTTAAGTGGGCTATTTAAATTTAAAAAGTGCTAGGACTATTTACATGTTCAATTATATTTTTAAAACATGCGCGCAGATTGTGATGTAATATTGTGTGTGCATAGAAAGAATTTGTCCGCAGCCGCTCAAAAAAGAAAAAGAAAATTGTCCATAGCTGCTCTACTCCTGAGCGCAACTCCACTGTCAGTGTTGTGTAAGTAAAGGCTCTAGACAGTTTTTTTGTGTTAATTTCTATTTCTTGTCGCTGTGCAGGCTCTTTATTGTATAACAGTGAACAGCCCTTAATTTATGTGCCGTAGATCGGTCCGTTGCATTACGAATGAAAGCAGTATCAGTAATCTCAAATATGTGATGTGCAGTCAAGTTCGGGTGTGTGTATGTTGTTTTAACGAGTGTTCTCACCGATACGCTTGTGATTCGTGGATAACGAGTTTTATAGACATTGTTTCTTATTCAAAAGTGGTGTTTGGCAACTTTGCATATCGCAGAGCATGAAACATATTTTGTGTTCGTCCATTTGTGCAAGAGAATTTAACCCTTTAAGCATGCGCGATATGTTTCAGATAGTAGGCTACTAGCCATGGCAAGTGTAAACATATGAATCGGATATGGGTCACAATTTAAAGAACGTGTAAACAGACAGTCAAAAAAATCGGATTTAGGCAACAAATCAGAATTGGGCATCAAGACCTGCAGTGTAAACGAGGCCTTTGATCGCACCTAAATTCTCACTGCTTGAACAAGACGTCTTCCGTGGTGACGCTGCACTGCATGTCTGTTCTCCTCTTTCCCCGTAGTGGAGCGCTACATTGGCGGAGAATGCAGGCAGGAGACCCCAGACATGAGGATTCTGGCGAGGCAGCCTATCCCCCTAGTGTGGAGGATGTCATCCGTCATCCGCTGAAGTGTTGATACGTCAACAACAGTTATCAGAACGGCTTGTAGTGGGACCGAGGAATTAAGGTGGCTGAGGAACTGGTGCGTCTTCGTTCAGACTACACCAGGACCCACTTGGCAGATGGCAGACCCGCGGCGCAACCCATGGCACTTTCAAGGATGACTGAGCAGGATGACCCGGAAGCTTTTTTACACACATTTGAGGTGGTCACAAGGATAGGGGGCTGGGAAAAGTCGGAAGGGATCCAGAAGCTAACACCCCTTCTAACCGGGATGCCCCAACAAGTTTATTTCTTCCTCCCACCAACCTACCTGGATGACTATGATTTTCTGAAGAAAGAGATCCATCCTGGCTCAGGTAGGACTCTCCCCTGTCTGTGCTGCTCAGAAGGTCAATGATTGGGTGTATGATGCGCAGGTACCCATCCGCATACAAGTGGCCCAACTGACCTGACTCATTAAGCTATGGTTGTTGACAGATGATGTCACCGTGACTGAGATCGTAGGGGAATGTCACTGTGGATAGCGCTCTACCCCACCCACACCGACACACTGCTGGACTACAAAATCCACAAATGTTAACAAAGCTGGTGTAGGCAGTGGAGCTGTCTGAGGCCGCAGTGGCAAGGGAGTACAGTACGGTGGTTAAGCATGTTCGTGAGATTAGAGAAATATTTGTGGCCTTGATGGCAGACAAAGTTGATCTTGTGGTAGACCTGAATCCACAGCTTGACCCACACCAAAAGAAAGAACTGGAAGCCCTGATCCGAAGCTTCCGTGATGTATTCTCCAACTGTCCAGGACGCACTTCTGTCCTGTCACATGACATCCGGACCCCCATGGTGTCACAGTTCGGCAGCAAGTCATTGAGGAGGAAGTGGAAAAAAATGCTCTGCTTAGGAGTTACGAGCCTTCCTCCAGTCCGTGGTCCAGCCGGGTTGTGCTAGTCCCCCAGCCTGACGGCACCCTCCGCTTCTGCAATGACTTTCGTAAGCTTAATGAAGTGTAGGAGTTTGACAGCTACCCAATGCCCCGGTAGGTTGACCTCATTGAACGCATCGGTAGGACCCGGTATATCTCCATGCTGGACTTGACAAAAGCAAGTACCCCTCTCCACTTCGGCAAAAGAGAAGACCGCCTTCAATACTACGTCAGGGCACTGGCATTACTGGGTCTTACCTTTCAGCCTGCATGGGGAAGCAGCGACCTTCCAAAGGCTGATGAACTGAGTGCTTCGACCACACAAGGCCTATGTAGCCGCCTACCTGGCTGATGTGGTCATCCACTCTGAGAGCTGGGAGGAACATTTACTTCGACTGAGGGAGGTGCTGACTGCGCTACATCGTTCTGGACTAACGGCTAACCCTCAAAAATATAATCTGGGGCTTTCGGAGGCACAATACCTGGGTTATTGCATTGGAAGGGGACTTTTTGAACTGCAAGAGTGAAAAGTAAAGGCGAGAATCCCCGGCCCTCTACAAAGAAACAGGTACGTGCCTTCCTGGGGTTAGCCGGGTATTATAGATGTTTTATTCCGAGATTCTCTTCTCTGGCTTGCCCACTGACCAACTTGACCTGACCAAGAAGGGCCAGCCAGACAAAGTACAATGGGATGCTGCAGCCGAAAGAGCCTTCCAAAAGAATACAGACAGCGTTGACCTCAGCGCCAGTGCTACATGTCCCAGATTTCTCCCTGCTATTCATCCTTGAATGAAAGGCAGGTCGGGTCGGGTTAAATGATTTCGGGCTTCAGTTTAAAGCCTGTGCAGACCTCTAGTTTGTGTGTTCTCTCACCAGTTGTGGTGTGTTGTGCAGTAGTGGCAGTAGTGTGCGTATGTTCTCTCACCAGTTGTGGTGTGTCGGTCAGCAGTGGCAGTAGTGTGTGTGTGTTCTCTCACCAGTTGTGGTGTGTCAGTCAGCAGTGGCAGTAGTGTGTGTGTGTTCTCTCACCAGTTGTGGTGTGTCGGTCAGCAGTGGCAGTGTGTGTGTGTTCTCTCACCAGTTGTGGTGTGTCGGTCAGCAGGGGTAGTAGTGTGGCCTCCAGGATGTCGCTCTGCTCTGAGTTCAGTCTCTGCCACAGAGACAGCAGCAGGATGAGCAGGTGAGTCGCACTCCTCAAACGCACAAACGCCTGGTTTAAACGCTCCCGGGTGTCTTCTGCTGCGTCTGCTAGTGCTAGAACCTGAAACACACACACAATTCCCATCAATCTCGTCCATTAGATTATCATTATTTTAATAGTACTTAGCTCTATTAGTAGTAATGAGAATGAAAATGCTCCTGAAAATCATGTAGCAACTAAGGCTTTAATGTCTTTATGCAAAAAATAAAAAAAATGTTCTCTTTTAATTTTGGAGTAAGATCTGACAGTATAGTCTTGACAGGTTATGTAAAATTCACAATAAGATGTTTCTTGTCATGAGCAAATGGAAAAATGAATATGGTCTCAGACAGTGTGAGGTAAAGTGAGCCATTAGTGCGCCGCTTAAAGCCGGTTTGAGTAGATATTTTATATAGTTCATTGAAAAGTGGGATATGAGAGGCTGCTGAAAGAGCTAAACGAGTGAATATAAACAGAATAAGAGAAAAAGGAAAAAAGGAAATGTCTCGGGTTATGACTGTAACCCTTGTTCCCTGAGAAGGGAATGAGACACTGCGTCGTAACAACACTTTGGTTAAGGTGAAGGCAAGCTGCGCACCTGATAGGCCATAGAGATAGCCTGAACGATCCAGTTGCTGATGGCCTGTTTAGAAGCGGGGAGCCCCTTTTTGGGAGACCCGAAACACACCAGCAACTGGTCTGACTTCCGCCAATGAGAGGATCTCTGAACATAAATACTGAGAGCTCTGACAGGGCAGAGCAGATGGAGTCTCTCATCTTCCACTGTAATGTGAGGTGGAGGATGAAAAGCCTGCAGAACCATAGGCCGTGCTGTATTAGGGGCAGGGGCAAACTCCAGGCACTCAGGAGATATAGAGAGGGCTTGAAGATCTCCTACTCTTTTAAGAGAAGTGGTAGCTAAGAGAAAGGCTTGAGAGAAAGGTTTTTGTCCTCAGCCGACTCTAAAGGTTCAAAGGGGGCCTCAATCAGCCTTTCTAGAACCACTGCCAGGTCTCATGTGGGAATTCTGATCCGAGTCGAAGGCCTCATCCTCCAAGCCCCACGGAGGAACCATATGACCAGCTAATGTCTTCCCAAAGGCCCATCACTTAGAGGAGTGTGGAAAGCTGCAATGGCAGCCACATACACCTTGCGCCCCAGCCTGTGAGGGAGGCGTCCGTCGAATCGGCTTTCCGATGACATGACGCTCCCACCACGGGACCTTGGGACAGGAACCAAGGTTTCTTCCATGTGGATAGGGAACGAAGGCATCTGCACATAGCCCTGATCATGCGGAACGGGTTCCCCCTCAGGGAAAACCCCTTGGTTTTCAACCACCACTGTAGGGCTTTCATGTGCAGCAGACCGGATGGAATCACGTTGAACGCAGCTGCCATGAGCCCTAACACTCTCTGAAAATGTTTCACAGTGATGGCTTGGCCTAGCTTTATCCTGGTCACCGTGGCCAGGATGGACTTGATACGTACAGGAGACATTCGTGCCCGTGCCGTGATTGAGTCCCACACCACCTCCAGAAACGTAGTTCTCTGGGCGGGTGCCAACACGCTCTTCTTTGTGTTGAGTTTCAACCCCAAGCTCTGGATCTCGATGCCGAACTGCCAACTCCTGCGACTGGGCCAGAATAAGCCAGTCATCTATATAGTTTAGTCAAGACAAGTCACCTTCATTTATATAGTGCTTTTAATAATATAGATTGTTTCAAAGCAGCTTTACAGTGATAATAGGAAATTAAAGTAACTTTTTACTTTACAAAAGATTGTTTGACTTTACAGCAGCTCTAGAATTAAGTTACAGTCCAGCTAAAGTTAGTTTTGAATGATTCACTTCCGTTGCGAAGATCATTAGTTATTAACTTAGTGGCCGCTAACACGACACCGTTCTAACAGAAAACCCATAACACGCTTCGGCCTGCTCATTTGCACAAAACAGTGCCTGGTGGCTCAAGAAAGCAAACCTTGAAATAGGTTCCAGGGTGCAAGCCTTGACATTTTTTGAAAAAAAGGTTATCTCTGCGCAAACTTCAAAAACGCAAACCTGCGAAAACGCTGACGGTGTGCAATGTGTATTAGGTGTTTGGTCTATATTTATGGGTGTTTGAATATATACAGTATGTGCGCAGGTGTGTAGTCTTTCTTTACAAATTGACCTCAACAAATTACTTGTCTGGCCTTAAAAATTTATAATACAGAATTATTTATCGCTTCCGTGTAGCCATGTGAACTGAAATTATTTTGACAACGTTTTTTCTGTACAGAGGTAAGGGGAAGGGAAGGAGGCCTTCACAGGGGAGAGACTAGTTGACAATTCAGGACTGCATTGTGTCCAGGTGCAGGTCCTTCATCAGATCTGGATCCGGCTTGGATTCGACGGACTGCGGTAAACCTCAGGGTAAACAGAGAGACTAATATTAGTGTAGATGCCATGCTTCATATGATGTAACAAGTACATCAGGATTTATGGGAAGTGTTCTCGGTTCCGGCTGACCTAATCTATGCAGCCTAACATTGAATTATAGAAGTTTATAATGTGTTATGTGCATGCTAGGTCAAAGAGATGTCTTTTTAGTCTAGATTCGATCTGACAGAGTGTGTCTGCTTCCTGGACAATGTTAGGAAGACTGTTCCAGAGTTTTGGTGCTAAATAGGAAAAGGATCTACCGCGATCAGTCGATTTTGATATTCTAGATATTATCAACTGGCCGGAATTTTGAGATCGCAATAGACATGAAGGACTATAATGCGTTAAGAGCTCGCTCAAGTACTGGGGAGATCAAACAGTTTAGTGCTTTGTAAGTAATCAGTAATATTTTTAAATGTATACAATGTTTAATAGGGAGCCAGTGCAGTGTTGACAGAACCGGGCTAATATGATCATATTTCCTGGTTCTGGTAAGAACTCGAGCTGCTGCATTTTGGACCAACTGTAGTTTGTTTATTAAGCGTGCAGGGCAACCACCCATAATATCATTACAATAATCTAGCCTTGATGTCATGAACGCATGGACTAATTGTTCCGCATTTGTCATTGAGAGAATATGACATAATCTATATATATTTTTAAGATGGAAAAAGGCGGTTTTAAAGATACTAGAAACGTAATCCAATAATTAGAATCTCTGTTTTTTCAGAATTAAGTAGAAGGAAATTACTAGTCATCCAGTTTTTTATATCAGCTATGCATTCTGTTAATTTTGTGAATTGGTAAGTTTCGTTAGGTTTTGAAGAAATATACAGCTGAGTATCGTCAGCATAACAGTGAAAACTAATGCCATGTTTCCTAATGATATCTCCTAAGGGTAGCATGTACAGAGTGAACAGCAGCGGTCCTAGTACTGAGCCTTGTGGTACGCCATACTGAACTTGTGATTGATAAGACATCTCTTCATTTACTGCTACAAACTGATAACGGTCAGATAAGAATTATTTAAACCATGCTAATGCAATTCCACTAATGCCAACATAATTTTCAAGTCTATTTAAAAGAATGTTGTGGTCAATAGTATCAAATGCAGCACTAAGATCGAGTAACACTAATAGAGAGATACAACCACAATCGGATGATAAGAGCAAATCATTTGTGACTCTGATGAGAGCTGTCTCAGTACTATAGTGCGGTCTAAATCCTGACTGTAAATCCTCGCAGATACCATTTCTTTCTAAAAAGGAATAGTTGTGAGGATACCGCCTTTACCACATGGATGCCCTGAAGCCTCAGCAGAGCTTGAGCTACATCCATGCACTTGGTGAATGTGCGAGGGGAGAGAGCTGGGCCGAACGAAAGAACCCGATATTGGAACACTTCGCCTCCGAAAGCGAACCTGTGAGATGGAAGGATGGATATGTGGAAGAATGCGTCCTACAGATCTATCGTGACAAACCAATCCTTGGATTTGATCTGACTCACGATTGTGGGAATAGTGAGCATCTTGGACCTGAATCTCCTCAAAGACCGATTCAAGTGCCTTAGATCTAGTATTAGACGCAACTCCCCATCCTTCTTGGGAACTATGAAGTAGCGGCTGTAAAACCCGGACTCCCTGTCCAGCGGAGGAACACACTCTATGGCCTCCTTTACCAGCAGGGAGTTTACTTCTTGTTCCAATACCCAACCCTGCACTGGGTCGACTGCAGTCCACACCACCCCGCTGAATTTCGGTGGGCGGAAATCAAACTGCAGTCTGTAACCCATCTCTATCGTACGCAGGATCCAAGGAGAAATATTTGGTAGGTTTTGCCATGCCTCGAAATATTCTACTAAGGGAACCAGGACGCAAGCCCTGCCTGGCCGCAAGCCTGTGGGGCAGACAGTGCAGCGTGCGTTCGCTGGAAACCACCTTTTCGTCACCTGAAAACTGTTGACGACTGTTCTGACGGCATCACCGAACAGGCCAGAAGGTGAAATCGGGGCATCAAGGAGGAAAGCCCTGACTTTCTCCATGATGCCCGACAGAACCACAAGTGCCTCTCCGTGACCACCATAGCTGCCATAGAACAGCTGATGGCGCAGGCCGTTTCTTTGGTGACACGGAGAAACAAGTCTGCAGCCTCACGAAGCTCAGCAATATCCTCAGGTGTTGGTCCCTCGCCCTCATAAATAACCTTGAGAAGGACCCGCAGCCATATAAGCCTTGCCCACCAAAGTAGATGTATCACGGCAGGGTTTCGTGGGCAGCACTGGGGTTTTTAGGGATGACGCAGCGTTGGGGGAAAGATAACTAGCCAAAGGCTCTTTCACCCGCGGCATCATCCCATAGCCTTTCTCTCTCGCCCCCATGATGTTTCTGTAATCTAATACTTTACAATATGTAGCAGCCATATCACCCTGTAGCCCAAGACTGGTTGCCCACTGAAGCTAAGCAGGGCTGAGCCTGGTTAGTACCTGGATGGGAGACCTCCTGGGAAAACTAGGTTGCTGCTGGAAGAGGTGTTAGTGAGGCCAGTAGGGGGTGCTCACCCTGTGGTCTGTGTGGGTCCTAATGCCCCAGTATAGTGATGGGGACACTATACTGCCAAAAGAGCACCGTCCTTCGGATGAGACGTAAAACCGAGGTCCTGACTCTCTGTGGTCATTAAAAATCCCAGGATGTCCTTCGAAAAAGAGTAGGGGTGTAACCCCGGCATCCTGGCCAAATCTGCCCCTTGGCCTCTGTCCATCATGGCCTCCTAATCATCCCCATACACTGATTGGTTTCATCACTGTCTCCTCTCCACCAGTAGGCTGGTGTGTGGTGGGCGTTCTGGCGCAATATGGCTGCCGTCGCATCATCCAAGTGGATGCTGCACATTGGTGGTAGTTGAGGAGATTCCCCCCTTCCATAATGTAAAGCGCTTTGAGGTCTCAGAAAAAGCGCTATATAAATGTAACGAATTAATACTGGGGGATTGGGCAGACGAGAGGTGTGTGGTTTGTTCCACGATTTACACAACTCGTTGTTACTTGTTGTGTAAATTGGGAAAGAGTGGCAAACCCTGGTGATGAGGTTACTCTCTGTGCTGCAGGAAGTGCTCGTCCAACTTGCTTTTCGCCTGCGCTTCCTGTCTTTCACGTGGCCAGCTGATGCTTAGTCTGTCCACAGCACGAGAAACAACCTCTACCAGCTCCTCATATGCGGGGACATGAAGTGGTGAATCTTTAAAATCCCCGCCTTCGATGCTGAGCACATCCACTTCCTCAGAAGCAGACAGCTCAAGCATCGGGTTCTCCACTCGTGGGCGAGCTTTCGCACGAGGAAGGAGAACATCAGAACGGGGAAGGAGTGCCTCAGCAGTCTCAGGATCCCCTGCCAGATCCATCTGCGAACCCCATGATGCGACCCGAACCACAGGGAATGCTAGCCTGGCCATTGTCATTAAAAATCTCCCCTCGAGAGCTGCCTGAGCGTGCTGCGCTCCCAAGCAGTGTAACACATTTGGTGTGTGTCCCCACCCGTTACATATCTCGAACAGTGATGCACACACCTCTTAAACTGCAGTTGGCTCGCCATGGAAAATGAACGTTCCCAAAGGGTCCCTCGAAAGGGAACACACACACTGCTGCACGACACGCCACAACTGGTGACAGAAACACATACACACTCACACAGACACACACACACACACACACACACAATCTTGTGTTCAGCCCAACACACAGACCTCACCTGTAGAGTCAATCATACTGTGCCTGAAGACACTCGGCACTAAACACAATGAAGCAGTGTTTGAGAGAGGCATCTGCTATTAAAGATCAGGCTGTAGTGATAAAAAGCTCTGAACAGCCAATCCAAATACAGCTTCAGTGAAGGAGCGTTTGTGAGCGAGAGAACAAGAGCTGATTGATGCCAGCTGAGAGAAAACAAACACACATTTCAGGTTCTCAGAGAGAAACTACTGCATGAGGAATCGCTGAAACACTCTGGAGAAAAGATGAGAGGCATTTCTTGGGCTTGTTTAGTAAAGAACAGAATAAAAAAATAAAAATAAAAAAAACAAGATGAGAAAATATCAAGAAATGCCTAACTTATCTTGAAATCAAAATGGCTGATTCTTATTTTAAGGAATATTGCAGTGTTTATTATAAATTATTCATCGGTGCACAACATTATTGTGTTAATAATCTTGAATCAGAAGAACTTCCTCTTGCAGCATCTCTTCTCTTCTCTGATGACGAGGGCGGGGCTTTAACCTGCCACTCACATGAGATCAGCCAATAGCAAACCACAACCATCCAATCAATTCCCCACGGACACAATCAAGCCCCGCCCACATTTGTTCTTGTTCCAGAAGCGTTTCGCTCGACACAATATACGACACAATAGGGAAGACATGAGCACAATTTACATTTCATGCCAACTTTAAATACTGTAATTAAGTACTTTATTTAAAGCAGAAAACTAAAAATATTGGAGAAACAGGAAGTGGGTTTTCATTATGTACAAGGTTAAGTATCACTTAAGATGAGTTAGATTAGAAACCACTATCTTGAAGAACTAAAATTCGCTGCTGGTTGGAAAAGAGCTGAACCAGCTGGCGGAGCGTTAGACCCATCGGCGCGGTCAGCTCTTACCCACGGGCACATTCTGCAGAAATTATATACTCTAAAAATACCCCAAACCATTCTGAAATATAACATTTCAAGCCCAAAACAAACCCCAGCCAATGCCAAAGATGGGCAAGCAAATACCTCATTCCCCGAGGGACGAGGCCAGAAGCGGAGAGACAGAAATATCTGTGCAGTCAGAATAAACACAGCTTTTTATAGTTCCTGGTGTGTGTGTGTGTGTGTGTGTGTGTGTAGTGAGTGCTCCTGTTCACACCTTCAGCTGAAACTTCATCAGACTTTCTTCAGAAAATAACATGCAACTCTTGAAGTGTTTCATCATGGAGGTTGTTGAGCCTCTTCACCAGGGGTTTCGTTTATAAAACTGTGTGTGGGATCCTCACTAAAAGTGTTCGTGCGCCCGAAACACAAAAATGCAAACGCCAAAAAATATTCAGACTTATAAAACCGTGCGAACGCCAGAACCTGCGCAGAATTCCCTTTATAATCCCAGTCAGAGGAAGACTGTGAACACGCGCCTCCTCCTGAAATACCCATATATGAGCTAACGACGCCTCGTTTACTATATCCTCATCTGCATATCATTTGCATATTCATATTCATCCAAAAAATCATTTAGTAGCCGATCCTCGCCTTGTTTTAGAATAAATAAATAAATTGTATAAAATACATTTCAGAGGAAGTTTTTCTCAATCTTTTCCACTGACCAAATAGTATTTTTAATTGCTTTATATTTTGAATGGAAACAGAAAGGCCTTATTGAGCATTATTGATCATAATTTGCGTGTAAATATTTCCTCAGAGCATGAGTTCTGCTATTATCATGCAAACATTAAAACATTATAAACACAGCATGCCACAGGAAAAGTGTTCAACAGCAGCGCATTCACTACTAATATTTCTGTTTATTACAACATAAAAAATGTAGTAACTTCTCTGTAATGATTTCCTGTAATTTAAGTGCTTACCTCCACGCCTATAGACTAAACACGTAACACACATGTGCATCACCGTTTCACAGATTTACGTTTTTGAAGTTTACACTGAGATGATAGCGGTATCGTTCTGAAAACTACATAAGTTTTAAGTTTTCTGTTTCCAGTTGAAAACGGTGTGGTGTAAACTAATGATTATTACAACGGAACTGAATCAACACTGAACTTACTTAATCTGGACAATGACTTTCTTCTGCTGTAACACAATCTTCGTTGCATTATTTTCCTGTTATCACTGTAAAGCTGCTTTAAAACAAGCTGTATTGTAAAGAGCGCTATATAAATAAAGCTGACTAAATAAACACTTTTTAACAAAAAGGCCACAAACTTCAGTTGGGTGCAAATGAACGGGGCCTAACAAATGTGAGCATGTAGAAACCACATTACTGATGTGCATCTAGAGACAAAACAGTGACATGGCTTTCAGCTAAAACAGCTCTAGTCCAGGACTGGGCTTAAGCCTGCTCTGGGGAACGGGGATAGATGCACTTCTGCCACAAACAACACAATCAAGCAACTTCATCTGTCAAAGATATGGAC
>JAJAQA010000016.1:1230000-1257500 GCA_021464565.1 Rutilus rutilus | reverse complement strand
TAACACTGATATTGTTAGTAATATTTCAAGATGAACACTTACTGGACTGAAGCAACTGAGGTTTACTTGATTATTTGATAATTTATTAGAAAAATCATGAGTATCAAATATGATCGTCAGGCTTTTGAGGAAGGGTTGTTCATCTCTCTTTAAAACTACAGAACTTTGCTAAACTAAGCATTGAAATATCATCTTACTATTATTGGCAGATATTGATATTTATATGCATTTTATTAAAGTATCTGCTATAGTGTTATAAAGATCTCACTGATTTACAAGCATCAGAAATTCATCTTACTTTTTGTCCATATAAATATCATCATCTGCATCAATTATGCACCAATCCTATGAGTTCCATATTCTCACTATATCATACTATCAGAACCATAAAAGCTTGATGTATAAAATATGATACTCAACAGAAAACACATACACATTTTTGTTTATATTTTTATATGTTGTCTAAATGTTCCACAAATAGTTCCATCTCAGAAAATGTGATCTTTCTTACTAGTATTTTCAAACTGGAGAGGTACAGAATGGCGTGGAATAAGTCCTTCAACTCATTTCGACTTCTATCGAGCAACTGAAGACAGAAGACCAGCGTTTGGGCAGGATTTGAGAAATAGATGGTCCGGTTGTTTGTGTATTCATGGCTAGGTTACTCACAGTTCCATATATAGAAGCCGTGAGTCTACAAACAGCCCTTTCATTACTGCGAGCTTTCTCTAGTCATTTCAGCAGACACAATCCAACAGTCTGTAATCAACAGTTAAACCTCACCTCCCAGGCAGAAACCAGCCCACCTCCACACACACACACACACACACACACACACCGACCCCCCTGAAGGAACGCCAACCCCTCATTTATACGGACAAATATAACAGCACAGGGAATATATACACAATAATGGAAACATCACATGACTCGAGTCATGAAAGAGTTCAAGAAAGAGTTACTGTTATTGGAATACTTATTAACAATTACAAATCCAGCTGCAAAGATTAGTTGCATAAGATTTATTGTTCGTTGTCTGCTTTCGTCAGGGATAAAATAATTCTGACAGTTAGATCGTTAATATGTTTGAGTTTTTAAAGTAACATGAGGCAAAGGGTTCTCAAGTTATCAGACAGAGCGAGACTGTAATGCTGGAACATCAGTCACATAAACCTCAAGATCAGTTCATGTGTCAAGAGTTAGAGCCAGAAAAGTCCATCAGAAACAAGTAATAAGTCTCTACAGCTTTTACTGCATCTGGACAGGTACTGGATAAAGCAAAACGATTCCTTAAAATACAGTGATTTCTACATTCCATACACTGGTCAGCATTCACTCTGTTAAAATACTGTTATTTTTCCAGCCCAAAAGCTGGGTTGAGACTATTGGGTTGATATGACTTAATTTGTGTTGGTGATTGTTTATAACCAGTAACCTAACAGTGCTGGGTTGAGATTGTTGGGTTGATTTGACCCAATTTGTGTTGGTGATTGTTTATAACCAGTAACCTAACAGTGCTGGGTTGAGATTGTTGGGTTGATTTGACCCAATTTGTGTTGGTGATTGTTTATAACCAGTAACCTAACAGTGCTGGGTTGAGACTATTGGGTTGATTTGACCCAATTTGTGTTGGTGATTGTTTATGACCAGTAACCTAACAGTGCTGGGTTGAGATTGTTGGGTTGATTTGACCCAATTTGTGTTGGTGATTGTTTATAACCAGTAACCTAACAGTGCTGGGTTGAGATTGTTGGGTTGATTTGACCCAATTTGTGTTGGTGATTGTTTATGACCAGTAACCTAACAGTGCTGGGTTGAGATTGTTGGGTTGATTTGACCCAATTTGTATTGGTAATAGTTTATAACCAATAACCCAACAGGGCTGGGTTGAGATTGTTGGGTTGATTTGACCCAATTTGTGTTGGTGATTGTTTATAACCAGTAACCTAACAGTGCTGGGTTGAGATTGTTGGGTTGATTTGACCCAATTTGTGTTGGTGATTGTTTATAACCAGTAACCTAACAGTGCTGGGTTGAGACTATTGGGTTGATTTGACCCAATTTGTGTTGGTGATTGTTTATGACCAGTAACCTAACAGTGCTGGGTTGAGATTGTTGGGTTGATTTGACCCAATTTGTATTGGTAATAGTTTATAACCAATAACCCAACAGGGCTGGGTTGAGATTGTTGGGTTGATTTGACCCAATTTGTGTTGGTGATTGTTTATAACCAGTAACCTAACAGTGCTGGGTTGAGATTGTTGGGTTGATTTGACCCAATTTGTGTTGGTGATTGTTTATAACCAGTAACCTAACAGTGCTGGGTTGAGATTGTTGGGTTGATTTGACCCAATTTGTGTTGGTGATCGTTTATGACCAGTAACCTAACAGTGCTGGGTTGAGATTGTTGGGTTGATTTGACCCAATTTGTGTTGGTGATTGTTTATAACCAGTAACCTAACAGTGCTGGGTTGAGATTGTTGGGTTGATTTGACCCAATTTGTGTTGGTGATCGTTTATGACCAGTAACCTAACAGTGCTGGGTTGAGATTGTTGGGTTGATTTGACCCAATTTGTGTTGGTGATTGTTTATAACCAGTAACCTAACAGTGCTGGGTTGAGACTATTGGGTTGATTTGACCCAATTTGTGTTGGTGATTGTTTATGACCAGTAACCTAACAGTGCTGGGTTGAGATTGTTGGGTTGATTTGACCCAATTTGTATTGGTAATAGTTTATAACCAATAACCCAACAGGGCTGGGTTGAGACTATTGGGTTGATTTGACCCAATTTGTGTTGGTGATTGTTTATGACCAGTAACCTAACAGTGCTGGGTTGAGATTGTTGGGTTGATTTGACCCAATTTGTGTTGGTGATTGTTTATAACCAGTAACCTAACAGTGCTGGGTTGAGACTATTGGGTTGATTTGACCCAATTTGTGTTGGTGATTGTTTATGACCAGTAACCTAACAGTGCTGGGTTGAGATTGTTGGGTTGATTTGACCCAATTTGTATTGGTAATAGTTTATAACCAATAACCCAACAGGGCTGGGTTGAGATTGTTGGGTTGATTTGACCCAATTTGTGTTGGTGATTGTTTATAACCAGTAACCTAACAGTGCTGGGTTGAGACTGTTGGGTTGATTTGACCCAATTTGTGTTGGTGATTGTTTATAACCAGTAACCTAACAGTGCTGGGTTGAGATTGTTGGGTTGATTTGACCCAATTTGTGTTGGTAATAGTTTATAACCAATAACCCAACAGGGCTAGGTTGAGATTGTTGGGTTGATTTGACCCAATTTGTGTTGGTAATAGTTTATAACCAATAACCCAACAGGGCTGGGTTGAGATTGTTGGGTTGATTTGACCCAATTTGTGTTGGTGATTGTTTATAACCAGTAACCTAACAGTGCTGGGTTGAGACTGTTGGGTTGATTTGACCCAATTTGTGTTGGTGATTGTTTATAACCAGTAACCCAACAGTGCTGGGTTGAGATTGTTGGGTTGATTTGACCCAATTTGTGTTGGTAATAGTTTATAACCAATAACCCAACAGGGCTGGGTTGAGATTGTTGGGTTGATTTGACCCAATTTGTGTTGGTGATTGTTTATAACCAGTAACCTAACAGTGCTGGGTTGAGACTGTTGGGTTGATTTGACCCAATTTGTGTTGGTGATTGTTTATAACCAGTAACCCAACAGTGCTGGGTTGAGATTGTTGGGTTGATTTGACCCAATTTGTGTTGTTAATAGTTTATAACCAATAACCCAACAGGGCTGGGTTGAGATTGTTGGGTTGATTTGACCCAATTTGTGTTGGTGATTGTTTATAACCAGTAACCTAACAGTGCTGGGTTGAGATTGTTGGGTTGATTTGACCCAATTTGTATTGGTAATAGTTTATAACCAATAACCCAACAGGGCTGGGTTGAGATTGTTGGGTTGATTTGACCCAATTTGTGTTGGTGATTGTTTATAACCAGTAACCTAACAGTGCTGGGTTGGGTTAGAAAGAGAGCATGCAGGAGCATGAATGCTTCTCCAAACACTTTTCTCATTATGTAATGGACGCGGAGAGGAGAGAGAGCTTTGAATCTGCCTCAGGTGAGGAGCGCTCTTAATCCTCACACCTGAGAAAGCCAGAATGACACTTGAGAACGAAGACGGTCAAAATTCTGCTGATTTGCTAAAATACATAGTTTATTCCTGACTTTCAATGTTTATTAAAGGTATGAGAGTTTATTGTTGGCACTCAAAATCTTATGATTTGCCCGTAGTGTACTAATTCGAATTACAGAAGTAAAAAATATATAAATCACTGTTAAAAATTTAGTCTTAAACATAAGTTACTCAATATTTATTCAATAATGTTAACTATTAAAAATAAATTTTGTTGAACTAAGCGCTGTATAACTGTTGGTGTGCCATTCATGAACATTTTTGCTATTACTTTTGCCTGTTTTTGTCCATTTCTGGGTGTTTCAATAAATATTGTTTAATCAATAATTGTTACTGTAACCTGTGTTGTTACTGTTTGCATTGAAGTGGCTTTAATTTTCAACCAATTTTGGGTTAATTTTAAGCAGTATAGTACTGTAATTTTGTAAACATAGAAGAGGAAAACAGCCCAGAATGTTGGGTCAAACATTTAAACCAACCCAGCTGGGTCAAAAAACGAAAACCCTGGGTTTGTCAAGGTTTCTTTCACCCAGTGCTGGGCTACCAGAACAACATAAACTGGGCTGTTTTTAACGCAGCATTTTTCAGATTGTTTCGGATCAGATTCTATATGTAACATTAAAACATGCATTTTCTGTGGAGCTGCTTTGAAACAATATGGACAATAAAAGTGCTATTCAAATAAACTTACCCATCTCTACACATGACATTTTATCTTAGATCCAGATTCAGTGCAACAAAGAACACACAATAATGCTTTATCTCTGTCTCAACTCTCTCTCAAAGAGTAAAAAATAAATAATCTGTTCCTCTAAAGGTTTGGCATTATGAAGAGATGAAGATAAATCATGTGTTTGTGTCCTCCGCACAAAAGGCAGACGACAGCTTGGAGTAAAGATAACACAAGTCTCCACGTCAGACACTTTATCAACCGTTGCTGAAGAACGGGTGCTGTGGGGTCACGTACGGCGTAGAAACCTTCTGATTTTACTCTTAAAGTGGATATAAAAGTCTACACACCCCTGTAGAAACAGCTGGTTTTTGAGCTGTTAAAAAAGAAACAAAGATAAATCATATCAGAACTTTTTCAACTTTAATGTAAAAATGACAACCTATGCAATGCCTCTGAAAACCAAAGTAATAAAATAATATATCCAGTCTCCCAAAATCATATGTAAAAATGTCTTTAGGTCTGATGAGACCAAGCTTGAACTGTTTGGCCAAAACTGTAAAAGGCCCCATCAGCAGAAGAACATCATTCCCTCTGTGAAGCATCACGCTTTTGCTGCGGACCTTCAGCTGGAAGTGGGGCTTTAGTGAATCAAGAATGGGTCTGAGTACCAGTTTAGACACAGAACCTTTCAGTCTCGGCTAGAAAAATGAATATGAAGAGAGCTTTCACCTTTCAGCATGACGATGATCCAAAACACACGTGTAAATCAACAAAAGACTAGGGGTGTGCTCAAAATATCGATTCTTAGATACATACCGATATAATAAAAAAAGATACAGTATCGACATTCTAGCCCTTAGTATCGATACTCCGTCCAGCCATTAGGGGGCGCAGCGGCGCCCGCGAGTTTAAAAAAACTCATGGAAAATGTCGAAGATTTTAGAAGCGCCGTTGTCCCTAAAGGCAGATGTTTGGACACATTTTGGTTTTAAAGCAAAGGAAGGAAACCAAGGGATCGATAAAACAAATGCAATCTGCAAGCATTGCCAGGCTTCTATACGCTACACCGGTAATACAACTAACCTGCGCGCCCATCTGCAAAGACACCATGCAGACAAGCTAGATTCGCCGTAGCCCAAAAAAACACGGGACCCCACGCAAACTACTTTGGACAACACAACATCCAAGCTTCCATCTAACTCAGTCCGTGCATAGAAGATTACGGAGTCTGTGGTGCATTATATTTGCAAAGGTTTTTGTCCCTACAGTGTTGTCGAGAACACAGGCTTTCGCTTTATGATCAACACGTTAGATCCCCGTTATGTGATCCCTACCCGCAGCTACATGACCGACAAAGCAGTACCGAGGATGTATGACAAAGTCAAAGACAATGTTAAGTCAGCCCTGAGTTCTGCCCCACGAGTGGCACTGACTTGTGATGGGTGGACATCGTGAGCCACGGAAGCTTTTGTTACAATCACTTGCCATTACGTTAACGAGGAGTGGGAACTGATGTCGCACGTTTTACAAACGCGAGCCATGCACGAGAGCCATACGGGGTCAAACATTGCAGAGTTACTGAAAGCGGCGCTGGAGGAGTGGGACCTCGTATCCAAAGACCCAGCTATTGTGACTGACAACGCCGCAAATATGAGCGTAGCAGCGGAGCTTGCCGGTATGTTGCATTTCAGGTGCTTCGCTCACACTTTAAACCTTGCCTCACAGCGTGCACTGAAGCTTCCTGCTGTAGCTCGTTTATTGGGATGTGTTAGACGGATATCCACCTTTTTTAAGCGCAGTACCACAGCCAGCCACGTACTTCGACAGAAGCAGAAGTTGCTCGAGTTGCCTGAACATAAACTGATCACTGATGTTGTGACGCGCTGGAATAGCGCGCATGATATGCTCGAGCGCTTTCTTGAGCAGCAACCCGCTGTCTCCGCTGCTCTTCTGTCCAGCGAGATTAGGAAAACCGAGAAAGAAGTTTGCACCCTATGTGAGTCGGACATTACATCTGCGGAGGAGATAGTGGATGCAATGAAGCCCATGAAGATTGCTACTCTTGTAATGTCAAAAGAAAGCTCTCCAACACTGTCAGTTGTGGCCCCTCTTCATGCTCAGCTCATCCAGGATTTCCAAGAGAGCAGAGCAGATAGTGAGATAGTGAAAGAAATCAAATCGGCTATTTGCCAAGATTTGAGCAAGAGGTACATGGATCAGCAGAAAGAGACCATGTATGTATGTTCAGCACTCGATCCAAGATTCAAAGCTTTGCCCTTCCTTCCTGATGATGAACGAGAGGAAATATACTTGAGGATCACTGCAGAAGCTCGAAGAATTCAAGAACTATTTCAGGTAAGGCCTTTCACTGTGTCATTAACATTAGCATTACATGGTTAAAAAACATAAAAAACAGACAAACACACACACACACACACACATATATATATATATATATATATATATATACACCAAGTGTAATAAAACGAAATATTCAGTTCATAATTTCAAATTCATAATAGTATGTTAGAGCTTAAAAAACTAAATGGTTTCAAACATATACTTCATGTAAAGCACTATACTAGCAAAACAATATATTGTAAAGGTTTGTCAGTTCATCGCATTAAATAAAAGGCAAACTAACTATTGAATATGCTCTTTATAGAATTAACTATGGGTTTATTGATAAAAAAATCTGTTTTTTTGCATAATAGGAAGAGGCTGAAGTGATACCAGGAGAGGAGGACAATCATGTGGAAGACAAGGATGACATTCCTGCCAGCCCACCACCCAAGAAGAAAAGGGACTTGTGCTGTTTGGCTGATCTGCTTGGTTTAACTTACAGTGCAGGTCCTGCGGTGAGACACAGAACCACACAGGCCCAGGCAGAAGAGGAGATGTCAAGGTACAAGGAGGCACCACCCCTGTCTCTTGCTGAGGGAAGTCCACTCAGTTGGTGGAAAGAGCACCAGAATGAATATCCACTAATGTCACGCCTTGCCAAAGTGTACCTGTGCATTCCAGGGACTAGTGTCTCATCGGAGCGCGTTTTCTCTACGGCAGGCGATATTGTAACCGCACAGAGAAGTGTACTAAGCTCAAAGCATGTTGACCAACTTCTGTTTTTGAACAAAAATCTTAAGTCATAGGATAAAGCTAGCATTACCAAGAGTATCCTCAGGTTATTGTTTTGTTGCTGCAGTGATTTTTGTTCAACCTGCCTTTTTGAGGACAAACCTGGTTTAGCCTTAAGATTTTAAAAATCCATCCTGTTATGAGGTAGATTTGTTGTTGTGCCAAATGTTAAAGCAAGATGTAGCATTTAAGTGATTTCATAGTGAAATATGTTATGGCAGTACATGGTGTCACAAAAAAGAATTATAAGAAGATTTAATAAGAAGTTAAGAATAAGAAGAATAATAATAAGAAGATTTTGTGCTTGTGTGAGCTCAGACTGTACCCTTGGAAAGTTAAATGTTGACTTGTGGTAATTTCCAGACTAATACAATTTGTGTACAATTAATCAGAGCACTTAAAGTTGCAAATATTTAAGCAAAATGCACTTTGTTATAATGCACTTTTGTCTTCAATAAATTGAAGAAAAATGCAGAGTTCTGTTTGTTGAATAAATGTGTTCAGCATTAACTAATTGGCTCTGGCCCATGTATTTTTATTGAATCGTATCGAATCGTGTCACATTGTATCAAATCGTATCGAGACAGCTCTGTATCGAGGTACGTACCGAATCGTGACCTGTGTATCGAGGTATGTATCGTATCGCCAGGTTCTCCAAGGTATACAGCCCTACAAAAGACCGACTTCAGCAAAGAAAGATGAATGTTTAAGAGTCCAGACCTGAATCATATAGAAGAGGGTCGAGCACCGGAGACTAGGGAAGGGACAAAATATTGATAGGGCGATATATCGTTGTCTTTCTTCGTGCGATACGAGAATCAATACGCTGGCACCAAATATTTATATTTTAATGAATAAAATAAGGCTCTAAAATAGATTTCCCGCTCAACAGCACTCAAACTGCTAGGGGGAAATGCTGGTGTCGTAACATTTTAAGAATGTTTAAATACCCAAGTCGGGCCCTTTGACAACACTACTCCCAGGTTTATTATAAAGAGGCTGGGAAACACTGAGATGTTCCCAGGTTTAAATAAAAGAGGTCTGTACATTTTGAAATGTACCAGGTTTATATAAAACAAGTCAATAAGCAGTTAAATGTGTCAGTTTACACACAAAGAAAACTTTACGCTTTTAACCCTCTGGGCTTCTTCGTAAAATAGTCACACTTAGCTTCCTCCCGCCCGAAAACGGGCGAAGCCTTAAAATTTTACTTTACTTTTTCCCAGGATAACCAATCAAATATATTTTTGTTCTATAATGTTTTCTGATTATTATTTTGAATTTTTTGAATTTTTTATGATACTTTGCATTAATTATATAATTTTTATGAGCTATTTTTTCCATTAGAATTTATATATATATTTTTATTTTATTTATTTTATTTTATTTTTCAATAAATGCAACATTTCACATCAAAATAGAGTGCAGGCCTAAAAAAAAAAAATTTTCAAGTGAGAAGAGCGCCATCTAGTGGCTTCAAAATGTATTAATTTGTGTCATGTCCTATAACCGCCTATAGCTTTTTTATTTATTTATTTGATTTATTCCCATTCGGAAAGATTTTTTTTTATTACTAAGCAACCACTGAATGGAACAACACAAATTATATATCATTTTAAAGCTTAGGATCTCAGCTTTTTAATGCATCTAATTACATTTATTATCTCCTAACGAGTGCTGAGTAATCCCTCTAAAACTGAGTGTACCGCCAGCAGGCGCCACCTAGCTGCGAAAATATTCATTACCATATTTTTCAAAAATCTTGCCTTGATTAACACAAAGATGATGTCATTTGAAAGCTTAGAGTCTGAACTTTACAGTGAATGTATCCACTTTGAAAAACTCTTAAGTATTGCTGAGTTATTTGCTGATAAATAGAATTTCTTTTTTTTTCATAATCTATAAAATAATGTACTGCAATGTGTCAAAAACATCATACAGCTCATGAAACATTCTCAGATAATTGAAAATGGCACTTCATTTTTTACAGCATATTATTACAATTAAAATGAGCCCAAAATTAACAATCTATTGCTTGTATGACAAGATATTCTTCATGGAGAAAAAATTGCCCATGAGGGGGTGTCAAAGACTGTACAAAAAGGCTATCTCTTTTCCAAATGCTGTAACTTTTGATTCCTTTATCCAAAAATTATAATTTTTTTATCCAGATGCAGCTAACATGTAGGGGGACTTCACTAAAAAAGAATTTTCCTCCTACCTTATTTCCTTCCTGAGTTATTCCATGACAAATAAGAAAGATATGCAAAATCATAATAAAAATTATATATATATATATTGTCTTTTATCCGCTGTTTCTTGGCAGGACAATGTCCAAATGTAATGTAATTTATATTTTCAAAAAATTTAAAAAGAGTTCTTTCAAACGATACCTACCTTTTGACTCTCCTTGCTATAGTTTTGGAGTTATTATGATTATATAATTTTTATATAGTTTGGGGCAAAATTTGCTGTTTCAGTCTTACCAGTTCATTTCTCTGTGTGTGTGTGTGTGTGTGTGTGTGTTTGTGTGTGTGGGTGTGTGTGTGGGGGGGGGGGGAGGGTGTCTTATTTGCACTCTTGATGTTTTAGAGTGTCACCCCTTCATTGCTGTACACTTTTTTTCAGCACAGTGGCTGATCTGTAGCTTGTACCACCAAAAGTTTCTCTGAGTTTTCCTATTTTTTCGTATTTCCCATTCATTTCCTATGTCGCCCGTTTTCGGGCGGGAGGAAGCTAAGTGTGACTTTTTTTTTTACGACCCTTTAACATATCAGAATCATCTCCTTGATTTTGTGTGTTCATATAGGTAATAAAACAAAAGTCACCAAGTTTCACCCCCATCCGATGAAGCAAAAAAATTAAACAATTCGAAACGTTCAAGTTTTCGCCCGTTTTCGGGCGAAGAAGCCCAGAGGGTAAAAGTATAAGCATAAAATGTTTAATTTAAAAAAAAAAAAAAAAAAAGTTTAATTTACTTAAAATGTTACATTTAATTTACAGACTGAAAACTTTTTGTGTTGTTTTCTAATAGTCTGGACTTTAATAAAAAAAAAGAAAACCTGCACTTAACCTTTTCACAGGCATTTTGCTTTCATAGTTAGACAGATATCGGGATGTATAATTATAGGATTGTCTAGTAATATATCGCAGAATTGCTGGATATTATCGGTATCGTCAGCCATGTATCGTGAGCCATGTATCGTGTATCGTATCGTGAGCCATGTATCGGGAGCCATGTATCGTGTATCGTATCGTGAGCCATGTATCGTGAGCCATGTATCGAGTATCATATCGGGAGCCATGTATCGTGTATCGTATCGGGAGCCATGTATCGTGAGCCATGTATCGTGTATCGTATCGGGAGCCATGTATCGTGTATCATATCGGGAGCCATGTATCGTGTATCGTATCGGGAGCCATGTATCGTGTATCATATCGGGAGCCATGTATCGTGTATCATATCGGGAGCCATGTATCGTGTATCATATCGGGAGCCATGTATCGTGTATCATATCGGGAGCCATGTATCGTATCGTGAGCCATGTATCGTGAGCCATGTATCGTGTATCGTATCGGGAGCCATGTATCGTGTATCATATCGGGAGCCATGTATCGTGTATCGTATCGGGAGCCATGTATCGTGTATCGTATCGGGAGCCATGTATCGTGTATCATATCGGGAGCCATGTATCGTGTATCATATCGGGAGCCATGTATCGTGTATCATATCGGGAGCCATGTATCGTGTATCATATCGGGAGCCATGTATCGTATCGTGAGCCATGTATCGGGAGCCATGTATCGGGAGCCATGTATCGTGTATCGTATCGGGAGCCATGTATCGTGTATCAAATACACGTATAAAAATAAGGTTAATTAGTTAACATTAATGAGCAATACTTTTGTTACTGTATTTATTAATCTTTGTTTATTAAGCTTAGTTAATTAACAGCTTTATTTTTATTAACTAACATTAACAAAGATTAATAAATACAGTAACAAAAGTATTGCTCATTAATGTTAACTAATTAACCTTATTTTTCCATGGGTAACAAATGTTATGTATCTAAGAACAAAATAAAAATGTAAGTTTTATTCCTAGTTCAATGACTTAAACCCTATAAGTCTTGAGGTTGTTTACCACACATCTTTTAAATAACATGCTTGAGCAACAGCATAAAGAAATGCTTGAAAAACACATACTTGACCTCCTTAAACGCCTTAACAGCCAGCGTCACTATATCCTCTGAATAATAAAGCATAGATAGTCTATTTTATTTCTCGGTGTCTTCTCATTGACTGATGCCCACTACACACACTTGAGGAGCCGTGGTATTTAAAGGGCTGAACATCAGGGCAGACTCACCGTGTCAGCAGAACTTTTACAGACACAGTAAGTATAAAAATCTAAGCAGCGGCTAACTGTTGCAATGGATATCATTCACTATCATCAACATAAACTCCTGTAAACCATGCTTTAAAATGTGCTTTTCCCGCGTCACCCTGACACCTCAGGAATAACTCGTTTCTGTGAGCGTGTACACCTGTAGTGCATGAATGTGTCAGCGATACTGCCGTCAGTTACAGTACATTTAATCATTTAGCAGACATTTTTATCCAGAGCGACTTACAAATGAGGAGAATAATAGAAGCAATCAGACCAAGAGGACGACAGTGCTGTAACAAGTCTCAGTTAAAACATAGCAAGGTTTCTTTTCTTTATATCAGAAAAACAAAACAAATAGAATAGAATAGTATAGAATAGACAATGTAAGTGCTAGCATTAGTTGGTCAGGTGCTGACACGAAAGGTGTAAAAGGTGTGTCTATAGACATTTTTTGAAAACAGTTCTGGTGGACTTCTGCTGCACCTCACGTAACAGATCGAGATCTGGCAGGTGCGCTAATGCTAGTGTTCTGCTAGCGTTCTGCTAACGGCTTGGACCCAAACCGGAGCCTTGCTTAACGGGGAATAAAACCTAAACCCCGAGCATCTGTCATGACTGACACTGAGCCAAAGGTCCGACTGAACGCTCACACACACTCAACGGAGCGTTTAAATATCACCCTGAGCAAATGTGTGCGATTAAAAGAAATGAAATAAAAAAGCTTTACTGAAGAATTAACGATAAGTGAGTCATATAACAGAGAGAATTTTTCTTCTAAAAATTAGAACTGACCGACTGACCGAGCTTTATTTAAGCAGGAAGATCCCACTGAGATATCACAATCTCTTCTCCTGGTCAAGACGGCAGCACATAGAGTTTCACACACAGATAACCAGAAAACAACAATACTCATATAGGACAAAAGACATGTAAAAGACTCAGAGGTGGCAGTCTCTCTAGTTTAACTAGAGAAGGAGTCAAAGGAGCATGAAAAGAAAACTCTAAGTGCACTGATATCTGAAACCGACTGAGTCCATGCGTGTGGAGTCCAGATGGATGCTGTGTTCTTCACTGAAACATATACAGAACTCAACTTTCATTTATAGTTGTGCACCCACTGCCTCATACATGTGGTAGAACAAGGAAAGTCCATGGTTATGTCTTGAGCATAAATATACAATGAGCTGTTAAACAACCATATGAATGTGTATACTGTTGAGTAGAGCTGCAGATGGCTGTATATCAGACTCATGTAGTTCAGACAAGCCTGAGAGAAACACTCCCTCCCGACTCAAACCTGTGCTAAAGGCATCAGCGGCAGAGAGGCTTTACTGGAGAACCACTGGCACCAGATCAGCCTGACTCGTGTACAGGTAATAACCCTTTTAGGATATAGTAGGGGTGTCACAATATATCGCAATACAGAAATGCGTCAATATGTATTGTGGATAGTTCACCCAAAATTTATGTGTGAGAATTTTTTTTACGTTTTCAGAGTTTTAGTGTCAGTACTGCATGAGTGTTTGTGCGTGCGTGTGTGTGAGTGAGTGTGTGATACTCTAAAAGAGAGCACAGTCTAGTGAACTACTTTGACTGCATTTTCATGGACTGCTAAATTTCAAATAAATATTTTACACAAATTACACAACTTGATTAGAGCTTTTCACACTGAGCTTAACCCCAGTTTATCATCGTACTAAACCCCGCTTTTAACCCCGGGTAAATTATCAGCAGTGTGAAACATGAAGCAAGATAACCCAGGACAACTTGTGCTGTAGAATGACCCAGGGTTAACTAGCTCACGTGGGCTTTAGAATGACCCAGGGTTAACTAGCTCACGTGGACGTGGGCTTTAGAATGACCCAGGGTTAACTAGCTGCCGTGGGCTTTAGAATGATCCAGGGTTAACTAGCTCACGTGGGCTTTAGAATGACCCAGGGTTAACTAGCTCACGTGGGCTTAGAATGACCCAGGGTTAACTAGCTCACGTGAGCTTTAGAATGATCCAGGGTTAACTAGCTCACGTGGGCTGTAGAATGACCCAGGGTTAACTAGCTCACGTGGGCTTAGAATGACCCAGGGTTAACTAGCTCATGCGGGCTTTAGAATGATCCAGGGTTAACTAGCTCACGTGGGCTTTAGAATGACCCAGGGTTAACTAGCTCACGTGAGCTTTAGAATGACCCAGGGTTAACTAGCTCACGTGGGCTTAGAATGACCCAGGGTTAACTAGCTCACGTGGGCTTAGAATGTCCCAGGGTTAACTAGCTCACATGGGTTAGGGTTAGGTTAGTAGTTCTCATTCTGGCATGTTTCTTTATCACACAAATTTCTCACACTTTAATCAGATCTAATCTCAGCTGCCGACATCAGTGTGTGTTTGTGCATCAGTGTGTGTTTGTGCATCAGTGTGTGTTTGTGCATCAGTGTCGTCAGTGTGTGTTTGTGCATCAGTGCGTGTTTGTGCATCAGTGTGTGTTTGTGCCTCCGTGTGTGTTTGTGCCTCAGTGTGTATTTGTGCATCAGTGTCGTCAGTGTGTGTTTGTGCATCAGTGTGTGTTTGTGCATCAGTGAGTGTTTGTGCATCAGTGTGTGTTTGTGCATCAGTGTGTGTTTGTGCCTCAGTGTGTATTTGTGCATCAGTGTCGTCAGTGTGTGTTTGTGCATCGGTGTGTGTTTGTGCATCAGTGCGTGTTTGTGCATCGGTGTGTGTTTGTGCATCGGTGTGTGTTTGTGCCTTAGTGTGTGTTTGTGCATCAGTGTGTGTTTGTGCATCAGTGTCGTCAGTGTGTGTATGTGCATCAGTGTGTTTGTGCCTGAGCCCTTCTGGACTGTGAATGAGACTCATAAGAGCTGATGAAGAGGGAGGAGAGGAAAAGAGTAGTAGAAGAAAAACAGGAACTTCCTGAGGCCGTCCACAGGTCACACACACACACACAAGCAGCACCTGAGAGCCTGCTTTTGAAGCTGGCATCAAACACACACACACACACACACTCACTGCTCCAGATCTCAGCCCATGGCCATTACTGTAGACAGGAGGATCAGTGTTGAGAAGTGTTTAGCTCTGTTTAACACTCCATTTGGGCTGAGATAAATCAAGCTGTTGGAGAGAGGCTCCATTATGAGTGCGGGGCCCCGCAGAGAGCTGTCAATCACTGAGGGCCACCTTCAGCTTTACTGATGATTACAGGGAGACACAGCACACAGTGACACACACACACACACAAAGACAAATGCACACACACGCACATGCACACTCAAACACACACACACACACACACAGACAAACGCACACACACGCACATGCACACTCACACACATACAAGTATGTACACACACAAGCACTCACGCACACACACACATGCACACTCACACACACACACAGACAAACGCACACACACGCACATGCACACACACACAAGTATGTACACACACAAGCACTCACGCACACACACACATGCACACTGACACACATGCACATTCAAACAAACACACACACACACACACAAGCCTTTTAAAGCTCTCACACAAGGAAACACACATCTCGTTGATCCTGCATTTAGAAGTCAGTGTGTGTGTGTGTGAGGAATGAGAGTGAGGTTGAGGAGGAATGAGCGAGTGAAATCTAATCTGCCCACAAGCATCCAAAGCATCAAACACAGGCGGAGTGGAGACAACAATCTGTTCACGGATAATGATGGAGACGCAGCAGAGCTCCATGGCCAGAACATGATGATGTGTAACAGAAGCAAGCCAACAGCATGTTCATCTCTGAATCCTGGAGGTTTCTTAAGCTAGCATGCAAGACACAACTGGAAAAGAGTGTTTGTTAACGGACATTCAGTGTCTTGTTTTAATCCCACTAGTAAACAAATATAATTGCTAAGGATGTACACACTGACATATTTAAATGTTTTTCCCTGTGAAAGAATGTCTTTATGCCTTATAATATCTTGAATGTAACTCGACACCCTTGCTAAATTTAATATACACAAAACCATGAATATGCAAATGAGCCCCGCCTCCACTCACTCACAGGAGCTCAGAGATCCACTCGCTCAACTTTACTATAGTAAACGCAGCACAACGACAAGAGGAAATATTGATTTAATTCAGCCAGAAACTGATTCAGAATAAGCAGTGGGAGAGCAGATTATACAGGCTCGTCTACAAGTCCATGTATCAGAATGGTGATGCGTTTTGTGCATCGCTCTCTACAACATCAGACACATCACGGTAATTGATATGATTAGCCTTTTGCTTGACTACGTTATCGAACAGCTAATGAGTTGCTAATGTTACACAAACCATGCTCCCATTCGCTGTCTCAGAGTCAGACAGCTGCCTTCTACACATCAACATCCTCAGAATTAATGAGAGGAAAAGCCCCGCCCACACGAGACGGGATTGGTCACATGTTTGTGATGCGCGAAACGGGGGCGTTTCTGAGACTGTCTTTGGTTCACTGCAGTTTTAAGGAGAAAATAATCAGCAATGGTGTCGACTTATGAACTTACATATGGTTAGTCTTAAAGCATATTAAACACACCACATAGACACATAAACAACATTAAAATGAACCAAAGACAGTCTCAAAAACACGCTTTGAAATCGCTGGTGTTTCTGACGTCACAAACTACCTTGTAACCAATCAGATCAACGTGTGATCGTCAACCAGTGGATCTCTGAGCTGAGTGAGTGGAGGCGGGGCTCATTTGCATATTCATAGAACCACACATACTAAATGAGGCAAGGGTGTCGAGTTACATTCAAGATATTTTAAGACATGAAGGAAAAAACTTTTAAATATGTCATTTTGTTGATCAAAGATGAGTTTCTAGAGATAAAATAACACTAGAGTGGCGGTAGTGTCGGGTCGGGTCAAGCGGTGTGGAGTGTGTGTGTGTGTGTGTGTGTGTGTCACTGCGCTGACCTGGCGGTAGGTTCCCTCCATCAGTGTGTCTAGGTTGTGCAGTGGCCCCGGGGTCTTGTCTTTGAAGCGGGTCAGCAGACGGCGCTGGATGGCCCTGAACTGGACCGCTCGCTCCGACAGGAGATCCTGATACTGCTGTGCATCCACACGGAGCTACACATATTCCCACAGAAACCAGCACACATTACTCAGGTGGTTATGTTATAATGTCATATAGTATTTATTCGGGATGTGCCTCCATATCGCCGCTGTTGGGCGGAAACCGCTACTTTTCAGGAAACAGTAAAAAATACTATATATTTTTAAATAATTAAAGTTGTCAAAGTTGATATTGTGGCTTTATATATGATCAGACACACACGTGTCATTATATTATTAATATTTGACCTAGATCAAGCTCAAATGGAGTTATGAGAACGTCATTAGAACGACCGTGTCTGAGGCAGTGAGTGCATCGAGTTATAAACTTTACTGTAGCTCCACTGGTAAAGACACACTGGCTGTGACTCGACGACCAATGCTAGATTAAGATAATCTTCTCCGCTCCTCAAATACATAAAACATTAACCTTTAGATATTGATAGTGTTTCTTGAGTGAAGAAAACGCTGTAGTTGTTCAAAGAAGCAGTTCTTTATTATCACTGCATTGCAAACAAGCAGAGACGCTTCAACTGTGTGCAGCACTTCATGCATTATAGAGGTGGGCGGAGTTATGAGGCTTGACTGACAGTCTGAGGAGCCAATGGAGCTACGAGACAAGCTTTTAAATACTTTTCATTGGTTAGATATATGTAAAACTCACAGACATGAAGGGTGACCAATAGTAATGATTTAATAACGAACTGTGTATATAGGAGGTTTCCGCCCGACTGTGACTATATGTGCAGTCTGTTGTGTGCCGGAGTGGGCATGTCCACCTGGAAGTGCTGGTCGAGTGTGTGGAAGTACTCGGTGAGCGGGACCGGCCCACTGAAGCTGTTCTGGAAGTCTGAGATCCCGAGAGAGATGCAGTGCCTCTGGAGACCCTGAACCAGATCCTTCACCACCAGCCACATGTCCTCGAAGCTCTCGCTCTGGATCCTGTAGCGCTCTGAGGAGAGCACACACACACACGCACACACGCGCACGCACACACGCACGCACACACACGCACACGCACACACACACACACACACACACACACACGCACACACACACACACACACACACACACACACGCACACACACACACACACACACACACACACGCACACACACGCACGCACACACACACACACACACACACATAGCGCTATCAGCCCTCTGTCTCCTGCACCTGTCATTAGCTCATGACAACCAACACAGATCACAGGCTTCCGCTCATGATGGATGAGAGCGTCAGTGAAGCGTGTGTGTGTGTGTGTGTGTGTGTGTGTGCGTGTGTGTGTGTGTGTGCACTCATCAGAGACAGACAGAAGAGAGGGAGAGCGAGATGTCGATCCCCACTGGCACCACAACAAGACTTTCATGACAGGATTTGCCTGACCTCTGTTGTGGAAACACTCATCTTCCTCATTCCCAGCTCTGGTTTACACTGCTGTCCCGCACGCTCACTCAACAGTCAGTCTGAGAGCGTTATGATTGGACACTGTCTGATTAGGCACTATGTCTGAATCTGAATGTCATGTGACCTACGGCGTCAGTCATTCATGAACCCTCTCCCGTGGCCTTCACCTTCACCTTCACCTGTGATGAGCTGTGAGTGTGTGTGTGTGTGTGTGTGTGTGTGTGTGTGTGTGTGTGTGTGTGTGTGTGTCTGTGTGTGTGTGTGTGTGTGTGTGTGTGTGTGTGTGTGTGTGTGTGTGTGTGTGTGTGTGTGTGTGTGTGTGTGTCTGTGTGTGTGTGTGTGTGTGTGTGTGTGTGTGTGTCTGTGTGTGTGTGTGTGTGTGTGTGTGTGTGTGTGTGTGTGTGTGTGTGTGTGTGTGTGTGTGTGTGTGTGTGTGTGTGTGTGTGTGTGTGTACTCACGGGATGTTTTAGAGGCGAGGACGGTGACTCTGGAGCCTGTGATGAGCTGGAAGCCTAAAGCACTGTCGTTAGTCTCCATCTTCTCAGAGAACTCTGAAACACAGGAACACACTAATGTACAGTAACACACACTAATGTACAGTAACACACACTAATGTACAGTAACACACACTAATGTACAGTAACACACAGCATATCTCTACAGTTATTTCCATCTCTGTCCGAGAAACACAGACACTGTGGCAGTGGATCCTCCTGCAGTGACACTGAGTACCGGCTCGATTCGGGAACATTTAAACATAACACTCATCTGGCGTTTGATGGACTGCAGATTAGAGGCTTTTTAAAGGAAAATAAATATTATAGAAACATTAATTATGTTTACTGACAGTCTTATACCCGAGTAATAATGTGATGTGTGATCTCATCATGACACTGCTAGAGTACATCCATACAGGAGCACTTCTTCTCCAGCGTCCTCTCCTCAGGATCACAGGCACGTGTGTGTGTGTGTGTGTGTGTGTGAGAGAGAGTGTGTGTGTGAGAAAGTGTGTGTGAGTGTGAGTGTGTGTGTGTGTGTGTGATTGTCAGACAGAGATAGGCTGTTATCACGAGCGCAGGACGCCGGATCCTCTGTTATCTGCCTCAGCTCAGGCTCACATCATTATCTCAGACTGAATAAGCCTGATAACAGAGCAGACTCCACACACTCATCTACTCCACACACTCATCTACACCACACACTCATCTACATCACACAGGGTCGCTTGCACAATCTGTCCTTTTTTGTTCCTATAAACTATTGAAAAAAATGGCTGCATTTAAAATATATATTGTCACTGCAGCAGGACATGCCGTACTTCTGACCCGTCGTTCACATATCGTGTTTATTTCATGTTTTTCGTATATATAGTTTTCGAGAGCTTGTCTCTAGATGGAGCGGTGCGTGTTCATCTGTGTGTGTGTGTGAGAGTGTGTGTGTGTTCATGTGTTCATCTGTGTGTGTGTGAGTGTGTTCATCTGCACTCCGGCGTGAGCAGGGTTATTATCGTGAACTAAAACAGAAACTATTAAAAACACTTTAGTCAACTGAAATAAATTATAAATATTAGTTGAATTATATTGTGTGTGTGTGTGTGTGTGTGTTTACATGTGTGTTTGTGAGTGTGTGCGTGTGTGTATGCGTATGCGTATGCATGTGTGTTTTTGTGTGTGTGTCTGTGTGTGTGTGTGTATGCGTGTGTGTTTTTGTGTGTGTGTGTGTGTGTGTGTGTGTGTGCCATTGAGGTCCGGACCTCAGTAATTTTGTTGAGTGTATATAATGAAAGTTGTGGAATAATTGGCTAATATTAACTCTGATTTGCTGATTGGCCCACTCCTCATCTGAGCTGCTACAGCACTCAAACACCCGCTCGGAAATGTCAAAATGTTTGAGTCCAATCAAAGCAAGCGGGATTTATGTTCACAGAAGCCGACGCTTATTTGTATAACGTTACCTCGAATGTGTTGGAATATTCCCCCAGTATCAGCACTGGGACTCTTTCACTGTTCGTATCTCTCCGCTTGTCTGTGTTTGCACAACTTGCATCATTAAGCCAGAAGGCGGCGGCAGGTGACTGTCTTTATCAGTGAGCAATTGAACCATTGATTAAATGAACAGATTAGTCCAAAAGCACTGATTAATTTATGAAAGAAGAAGCTGAAACTGATCTTTGATGCTCATGCTCATGCTCATATGCCTCTGGACACAGAAGAGTTGCTCTGGCGTTTGTCTGAAATGTAACATCTATGCACAATAATCCTTGAATCATTTCTTATTTAAGGCCATTCCTGTTTCGAATATGTGATTGTGTATTGTCAACAATAAGCATAAACATTCTGCATTTCCCTTGTGTAGTGTGGATCCTTCATTGTCCCACTGATTCTCATGTTTAAAAATATCTGATAAAATTCTTCAAGCTTCTGTCCACTGACATGCTTGTACAGCTAAAGCTACTGGTGTACATTTTCTGGCCTTCAAAACACCTTAAAATGCACATGTTGAGATGTGTGTGTTTGGCTAAGCTGAACCCATGCCCACTCTCCTCAGTGTAAAGCAGTAGTAGTGTGTGTAACGGCAGTAAAGGTTATGGATGATGACGGTGGACTTCTTGGCCAGAGACCCTGAGGCGACGCGTGATGCAGTGTGTTTCTGAACGATTCACCCATAATCCCCAGAGATGACTGCACATACTGGAGTTGTGTAAGTGTGTGTGTGGGTGCGGTACCTGGGAAGACGTTGCTGAGGCTGATGGGAGGCTTGTTGGTGTCGATGGTGATCTTGAACTTGCCGTTCTTGAGCGCTGAGGACGGGATACACACCAACCGGAGAGGCAGGACGAACTTACACTGGGACACTCGAGGGATTCCTGGCAGAGTCAACACACACACACACACACACACACACACACGCTTTATCTTCATTCATTTCACTCTCAATGAACAACATGTGCAGCTCCTAACGGTTCTCTTCTGTTGGGATGAGGCACTGGGAGTTTGAGGAACAGAATATAGTGGAGTTGAATAACTGAAATAAAACTTGATATTGCGCTGCGTGTTTCAGAGTGAAGCGTGGCAGTGTGTTCACATCAGCGCACTTCATCTCTGTGTGCGCTGTGTGTTTAACATGCACTTACACACTCGCATATCTACCAACATTTGTGTGGACGGAGGTTTACAGCATTTCACTGCCAAAACAAAAGCTTAAATTTGAGAGTTTGAACGTTAAAAATCTTAGACATAAATATCATTTTTTTTACTTTATAATCTTATCACATATTCTTTTGTTTACAGTACAACTGTAATTTACAATAGTTATGTATTTTTCTTCATTTTTTTAGATTTAGGCCGTGTGTCCACTAAAGAGTTTTTTCCTGAGGCCAGCGTATATTTTTTCAATTGTGTTCAATATGAGCGCTGAGCATTTATTACCGACAGCAGCGTGACGAGCAGCAGAGCGTCTGTTCACACCGAGAGCCTTTTCTGCTCGCTAACAGTTGAGAAATGTTCAACTCAGCCGTCCAATCACAGTGGAGGAGGGGTGGGACTAATACCACACCGACCAATCAGCACAGTCTGCGTGTACAATGGCGACAGACGACAACAAGCACAACCGAACAGAATCATTCAAACCCAGGGCCAGCGAGGTGAAGCTAGGCTTTCAGAGAAGCGCTGGTGTTTTCAGCTGGCTACACATTACACACGGCCTTAGAGTTACTACTACTACTAATAATAATAATAATAATAAATGATTGGTATTAGATTGGTTCCCTAAAAACACCAGTGCAAATGCAATGTAAACTGAGACACTAAAAACAGGTTTGAGTTCTCTTTAAAGTCCTGCTACAGCGTTTGGGCCAGGTCACGCAGCCTTATATACTGAGCATTTTACAATAAAAACTAAATAATTAAAACACCTACTAAAAATGTCATGCAACCCTTAACTGAGAGAATCGTCAATGTGTAGATAAAGTATTGAAATATTAACTTACAATCTGTGTGTGTGTGTGTGTGTGTGTGTGTGTGTGTGTGTGTGTGTGTGTGTGTGTGTGTGTGTGTGTGTGTGTGTGTGTGTGTGTGTGTGTGTGTGTGTGTGTTTGTGTGTGTGTGTGTGTGTGTGTGTGTGTGTGATTGCATTTTACAGTTGCACATATGCGGTTACATCTGCAAAATATATCCGTTGTGTCACTCACCTGCAGGATTGAGCTCTGATACGTGTGCGGCAGCAAGAAAGAAGAACAACACAACACTTAATATCAGAGCACACACACACACACACACACACACGGATCAGACCAATACACACGAGTAAAGATAAAGATACCAGCTATAAACACTGAAAGTCATGCTAGCCAGAGGAATCCATTCATAACCAAATACAACTATAAGAAAAACATTCACACTTTACTTTTAATTTAATAAGATATTCACATCACTGTAATGCAATTGTTTTAAATGTAAAAAAGCATAGTGTTGAAATGGTTAAGTATTTCTACATTATGGTGGTCTTTATGTTGATTTAAATAAATACAAAAATGTATTCCAGCATTCCAGTACTGAAAGTCCCCACAGAAAGAGAGTGAGAGTGCTCATGTGTCTGAGAGAGGCTCTTCTGCTCACCAAGGCTGCAATTATTTGATCAAAAATACAGTAAAAACAGTGAAATATGACAATTTCTGTGATCAAAGCTGATGTTCAGCATCATTACTCCTGTCTTCAGTGTCACATGATCCTTCAGAAATATCTCCTTTTTTCCCTGCTGGTTTTAGGCTGAAATGTGACCTGCACCTGTTTTCGTGAGATTCATCCTAAAAGCTTTTAGTGAAACCCTCGACTGCTTCTGACCAGCTTTATGAAACATGAGCTGTAAGCTGGAAGTGTCTGAGATACACCTCCGCTCGCAGGTCTAAATGTGGCAGCAGTCTCTCCGCTCCATCTGTGCAAAGCTCAAGTTATCTCTGAGTAAACATCAGTAACCGTCGACACACACTCCCCCTGACCAGCTGACACACACACTCCCAAACACACACACACTCCCCCTGACCAGCTCACCTCATCTGCCACCACTGCTCTGTTTACTTAGACATTTCTGGCCAGTAATGGCTGTTCCTCTCTCACTCAAACACACACACTCCCAAACACACACACACACACACACTCCCAAACACACTCAAACACACACACACTCCCAAACACACACACACTCTCCCAAACACACACACACACAAACACACACTCCCAAACACACACTCTCCCAAACACACACACTCCCAAACACACTCAAACACACACACTCCCAAACACACACACACACACACACACACACACACTCCCAAACACACACTCTCCCAAACACACACACTCCCAAACACACTCAAACACACACACGCTCCCAAACACACACTCTCCCAAACACACACACTCCCTAAAACACTCTCCCAAACGCACACTCTCCCAAACACACACACACACAAACCCCCAAACACACTCAAACACACACACACTCCCATAAACACACTCCCAAACACACACTCCCATAAACACACTCCCAAACACACACTCTCCCAAACACACACACACACAAACACACACTCCCCCAAACACACTCAAACACACACACACTCCCAAACACACACTCTCCCAAACACACACACACTCCCTAAAACACTCTCCCAAACGCACCCTCCCAAAAACACACACTCCCATAAACACACTCCCAAACACACACTCTCCCAAACACACACACACACAAACACACACTCCCAAACACACACTCTCCCAAACACACACACTCCCAAACACACTCAAACACACACACACTCCCAAACACACACTCTCCCAAACACACACACACTCCCTAAAACACTCTCCCAAACGCACCCTCCCAAAAACACACACTCCCATAAACACACTCCCAAACACACACTCTCCCAAACACACACACACACACACACAAACACACACTCCCAAACACACACTCTCCCAAACACACACACTCCCAAACACACTCAAACACACACACACACACTCCCAAACACACACTCTCCCAAACACACACACACTCCCTAAAACACTCTCCCAAACGCACCCTCCCAAACACACACTCTCCCAAACACACACTCCCATAAACACACACTCAAACACACACTCTCCCAAACACACACACACTCCCAAACACATACACTCCCAAACACACTCACACACACTCTCAAACACACACACTCCCAAACACACACACTCCCTAAAACACTCTCCCAAACACACACACTCCCAAACACACACACTCCCACACACTCTCCCAAACACACACTCCCTAAAAACACTCCCTAAAAACACACTCCCAAAAACACACTCCCACACACTCTCCAAAACACACTCTCCCAAACACACACACACACCCAAACACACACACTCCCTAAAACACACTCTCCCAAACACACACACACACCCAAACACACACACTCCCTAAAACACACTCCCAAAAACACACTCCCAAAAACACACTCCCAAACACACACTGCCTAAAACACACTCCCAAAAACACACTCCCACACACTCTCCCAAACACATACACTCCCAAACACACTCACACACACTCTCAAACACACACACTCCCAAACACACACACTCCCTAAAACACTCTCCCAAACACACACACTCCCAAACACACACACTCCCACACACTCTCCCAAACACACACTCCCTAAAAACACTGCCTAAAACACACTCCCAAAAACACACTCCCACACACTCTCCAAAACACACACACTCCCTAAAACACTCTCCCAAACGCACCCTCCCAAAAACACACACTCCCATAAACACACTCCCAAACACACACTCTCCCAAACACACACACACACAAACACACACTCCCCCAAACACACTCAAACACACACACACTCACAAACACACACTCTCCCAAACACACACACACTCCCTAAAACACTCTCCCAAACACACACACTCCCAAACACACACACTCCCATAAACACACACTCAAACACACACTCTCCCAAACACTCCCTAAAAACACTCCCTAAAAACACACTCCCAAACACACACTCCCATAAACACACACTCAAACACACACTCTCCCAAACACACACACACTCCCAAACACATACACTCCCAAACACACTCACACACACTCTCAAACACACACACTCCCAAACACACACACTCCCTAAAACACTCTCCCAAACACACACACTCCCAAACACTCTCCCAAACACACACTCCCTAAAAACACACTGCCTAAAACACACTCCCAAAAACACACTCCCACACACTCTCCAAAACACACTCTCCCAAACACACACACACACACACACCCAAACACACACACTCCCTAAAACACACTCCCACACACTCCCAAAAACACACTCCCAAACACACACTGCCTAAAACACACTCCCAAAAACACACTCCCAAAAACACACTCCCAAACACACACTGCCTAAAACACACTCCCAAAAACACACTCCCACACACTCTCCCAAACAAACACTCCCTAAAAACACTCCCTAAAACACATTCCCAAACACACACTCTCCCAAAAACACACTCCCAAACAAACACTCCCAAACACCCTCCCAAACACACACAC
The DNA here is from genome assembly GCA_021464565.1 of Rutilus rutilus. NCBI lineage: Eukaryota > Metazoa > Chordata > Actinopteri > Cypriniformes > Leuciscidae > Rutilus > Rutilus rutilus. Next base: position 1,231,032 of record JAJAQA010000016.1, on the reverse strand, counting down.
TCCCAAACAAACACTCCCAAACAAACACTCCCTAAAAACACTCCCTAAAACACACTCCCAAACACACACACTCCCAAACAAACACTCCCAAACAAACACTCCCTAAAACACTCTCCCAAACACACACACTCCCAAACACACACACTCTCCCAAATACACACTCCCAAAAACACACTCTCATTCCTCCTGTTCTCCAGAGCTATTCCCGCAGTTCCTACACACACACAGCTCCGTCTGACACACACACATCCTCTGTGCTAGAAATATTCAGAATGGATTTAAACATCAGAAAAGCACCACACACACACACTCACTGGTACTTAACACACACACACACACACCAGGGTTATTATAGTTTTGCATTTTTCATTAGTTTTTATTTTTATTTCGTTTTGACTTTTTGTTTTCAAATTCAGTTTAGTTTTAATTAGTTTTTAAAGTGGGTTTGCTAGTTTAGTTTAGTTTTTATTTTTTGAAAATGCTTAGTTTTTATTAGTTTTAGTGTTAGTTTTAGTCTTTTTTGTAATTTGGGTTATTTGTCAGGGGCAAGATTCAAAAAGGTCAGAAAAAGTATTGTGTAATAATAATAACTCAACAAAAACATACAATTTTAGGAATAAATTCACACCCCATTGAAATTCCTTTACCTCTTACAAAATCCACACGCCGTACCAAAAATCTACACATCTTCTATACAGAATTCACACCCTATACTAATACCACAGCTGTACAATTTTCACACCCCTATACAGTCAATAGCCTACTCATCTGGATTGAAGCAGCAAACATTCAGTGTAAAAGTAAAAAAATGACATAACATTATTTAATATTTGAATCACAGCTTATATAGTGTTTTTACATCGACAACCACAACCAAAAAGTGCATTTTACCTCAAACTTGCGACTAGTTAACTTTCTAAAGAAGGCGCAATCGCTTCTCGGGTCGACATTAACACACTGACAAAATTATATTCAGAATTTTAAATATTTTTATACCACTTTTGAATGTGTGATTGTGTAAAGGTGTTCACG
>JAJAQA010000016.1:1220000-1225000 GCA_021464565.1 Rutilus rutilus | reverse complement strand
AATGGGTGTGAGCATAAACGCAGCGTTTTAGTGTGTGTCCCTTTAAATGCAAATGAGCTTTAGCTCCGCCTCCGTTCAGAAGAGGGCGGAGTCTTTACACCAGCTTCAGAAACTCCGGCAATAACAGAACAGGCCAATCTCACTCATCCAGAATCCCAGAATAACCAGGAGCGAGTGCAGCCTTACGGAGAGACTCAGGAAGAGCTTCTGAATGTTAGTGGAGACATTTCTGTAGTTGTTGTGGAGTTACATTGATCATCTCATCATCATGTTGAACTTCTCCACAAGTGTCCACAGTTCCTGAGGTGTTTATAAGACAGCGGTGACATGTTCTGGTCAATAGTGTTCAGTGCTCGTCTGTGCTCAACCACAGAACAGTTTCAGGCTCTGCTGGATCTTTATCATTGCGTTAGAACTGGTCTCTGGTGTCGCTTGTGGAACCAAATGTCGGCTGGTGTGTGTAAACGTGCAGATTAAGAGCCGCTAATATTATAATAAGATCCTCTTCATACGTCAGAAGGAGAGCGAAATCTGATCGGCTTATTTTCTGACATGCTTGCAGAGAAAGGCTCACCAGAACACAGTTACTGGGTCTTTTCATGTTTTCTGGGTTGTTAGAAGCACCGGGACCCGATTATAGATTATAGCACTTAAACACATGAAAAGTCAGATTTTCACAATATGTCCCTTTTAAAACCCACTCGAGTCAGTGGATTACAGAGACTCTCATCCGTTGAGTTGGTCTGTGTGGTCTTTAGTAAGGTGATCTGCTTCATGTGTGGAGTTGTGTGTGTTCACACAGGTGACTGAACCGCAGTAATGCCTGATTGCTGAGCACTTAGATTAAGTGTCTGGCCCACCAGCACACACACACACACACACACACACACACACACACACACACAAACGTCAGACTCACTCACACACACTCTCTCAGTCTGAGCTCCTATCAGCTCATCGGGCGACAGCACTTTCTATGTGCTTTAAAAGCTCTCTCTCTCTCTCTCTCTCTCTCTCTCTCTGTCTCTCTCTCTCCCTCACGCTCTCTCTCTCTCTCCTCTCTCTCTCCCTCACGCTCTCTCTCTCTCTCCTCTCTCTCTCTCCTCTCTCTCTCTCCTCTCTCTCTCTCAGTGGCGTGGGCAAACACTAGCCGTCGGGTCAGAAAGCGTGACACCCCTCTTTAAACCAGTCTGGCATGTAGGTGCTTAAACTAGGGCCATTTGTGCTGACCTCTCTTGACCTGCGCTGACAGTAGCCCAGAACACGCATTACACACAGAACACACACAGCACACGCATTACACACAGAACACACACAGCACAGAAGCACTTAGACAGGAATTCCCTGGACAAAAGCAGCGTGAGTGTGTGTTGTGAGGATTAAAGAGGTGTGTGTGACCTTTAGGGCAGCACTGAGTCCTGCAGTCTCAGCACTCACACGTCTACTGGTGATGTGGGTCACATACTTCTGTGTTAGGAACAAATAGGTGTATAAACTAGTGCTGGGCAATGATTAAACTTATCCAAAATAAAAGTTTGTGTCTACATAATATATGTGTGTGTACGGTGTATAATTATTTTATGTATATATATATATATATACAGTGGGGAGAACAAGTATTTGATACACTTACATTTATATTTTCCCACTTACAAAGCATGTAGAGGTCTGTAATGTTTATCATAGGTACTCTTCAACTGTGAGAGACGGTTTTCTTCAAAAATCCAGAAAATCACACTGTATGATTTTTAAATAATTAATTAGCATTTTATTGCATGACATAAGTATTTGATCACCTACCAACCAGTAAGAATTCCGGCTCTCACAGACCTGTTAGTTTTTCTTTAAGAAGCCCTCCTGTTCTCCACTCATTACCTGTATTAACTGCACCTGTTTGAACTCGTTACCTGTATAAAAGACACCTGTCCACACACTCAATCAAACAAACAGACTCCAACCTCTCCACAATGGCCAAGACCAGAGAGCTGTGTAAGGACATCAGGGATAAAACTGTAGACCTGCACAAGGCTGGGATGGGCTACAGGACAATAGGCAAGCAGCTTGGTGAGACAGCAACAACTGTTGGCGCAATTATTAGAAAATGGAAGAAGTTCAAGATGACGGTCAATCTCCCTCGGTCTGGGGCACCATGCAAGATCTCACCTCGTGGGGCATCAATGATCATGAGGAAGGTGAGGGATCAGCCCAGAACTACACGGCAGGACCTGGTCAATGACCTGAAGAGAGCTGGGACCACAGTCTCAAAGAGAACCATTAGTAACACACTACGCTGTCATGGATTACAATCCTGCAGCGCACGCAAGGTCCCCCTGCTCAAGCCAGCGCATGTCCAGGCCCGTCTGAAGTTTGCCAATGACCATCTGGATGATCCAGAGGAGGAATGGGAGAAGGTCATGTGGTCTGATGAGACAAAAATAGATCTTTTTAGTCTAAACTCCACTCATCGTGTTTGGAGGAAGAAGAAGGATGAGTACAACCCCAAGAACACCATCCCAACCGTGAAGCATGGAGGTGGAAACATCATTCTTTGGGGATGCTTTTCTGCAAAGGGGACAGGGCGACTGCACCGTATTGAGGGGAGGATAGATGGGGCCGTGTATCGCGAGATCTTGGCCAACAACCTCCTTCCCTCAGTAAGAGCATTGAAGATGGGTCGTGGCTAGGTCTTCCAGCATGACAACGACCCGAAACACACAGCCAGGGCAACTAAGGAGTGGCTCTGTAAGAAGCATCTCAAGGTCCTGGAGTGGCCTAGCCAGTCTCCAGACCTGAACCCAATAGAAAATCTTTGGAGGAGCTGAAAGTCCGTATTGCCCAGCGACAGCCCTGAAACCTGAAGGATCTGGAGAAGGTCTGTATAGAGGAGTGGGCCACAATCCCTGCTGCAGTGTGTGCAAACCTGGTCAAGAACTACAGGAAACGTATGATCTCTGTAATTGCAAACAAAGGTTTCTGTACCAAATATTAAGTTCTGCTTTTCTGATGTATCAAATACTTATGTCTTGCAATAAAATGCTAATTAATTACTTAAAAATCATACATTATTTTAGATTCTGTCACTCACAGTTGAAGAGTACCTATGATAAAAATTACAGACTTCTACATGCTTTGTAAGTGGGAAAACCTGAAAAATCAGCAGTGTATCAAATACTTGTTCTGCCCACTGTGTATATATATATAAATACACCCACATGCTTGTATATATTTAAGAAAAATGTGTTATTTATATATAAAATATTTATATATAAAATAAATGATGTATAAATATATATACAGTATATACATGCATGTGTGTGTATGTATACACAATAACTATACACAGTACACACACATATATTATGTAAACACAAACTTTTATTTTGATGCGATCAATCGTTGCCCAGCACTAGTTTATGAGTGTTCAGCCGATATATCAGCCGATACGTTTTTCTTTTAGTGTGTGAAGCAAGACTTTTATTTTGACAGCGCTGAGATGCGCACGAGATCCCATTCTCCATCTTTATTAGTTTAGTGTCTTTATTTTGCAGTTTAATTTCAAATATTAGAAAAAAAAATGACATTTAAAAGTTGTAACAATGTATAACAAAGAAACACAAGCTAGAGAACAAAGAGTGTTTTTAGTATCTAAAAGTAGAGGCTTACTAAAGCTAAATCACAGTTTCAGGATCATGACTCATGGAATGATAAGTGAGCACTGCACAATCAGTCTCTTATTTACAGTGTTGGTTATAATGAGAGGATTCTGGGCAGAACTCAGAGCTCAAACACCTCTGATTGGCCAGTGCAGTCATGTGCTCGACCGACCTGTCTGTGATTGGCTGCAACGGTCGAGGCTGCAAAAACACGTTGTAAATCGAAACCTTTGATGCTCTTCGGAGCGCAAACACAAATAGCAGTTGTCTATCAGGGTGTAGAAGCGGTACTCAATACTACTGATACTGCAGAAAGCCTGGTATCGCCACATTTTTACAATTTAAAGTCCACCTGTGGTCAATTATTTATTCCCTTAAAACTCACCACCAAAATGACATATTTAAATGTTTTTTTTTTGAAAAAATGTCTTCATGCCTTAAAATATCTTGACTGTAACTCGACACCCTTGCCTCATTTAGTATGCGCGGTTCTATGAATATGCAAATGAGCCCCGCCTCCACTCACTCACTCAGCTCAGAGATCCACTGGTTGACGATCACACGTTGATCTGATTGGTTACAAGGTAGTTTGTGACGTCAGAAACACCAGCGATTTCAAAGCGTGTGTTTGAGACTGTCTTTGGTTCACTGCAGTTTTAAGGAGGAAATACTCAGCAATGGTGTCCACTTATGAACTTACACATGCTTTGTCTTAAAGCAGATTAAAAACACCACATAGACACATAAACAACATTAAAAGCTTGAGTTTCACCACAGGGGGACTTTAAGCATTGACTAGATATACTTTTGTCAGCACTGATTACAGTGAAGAGAGCTTTATCTCTTCTTTATCACGTAATGCCTGCTTAGGACGCGTGCAAAGAAGGATTTTTGAAAAAAGAACAGTGAATATTTTATATATATTATAATTTAGAATGTAGTAAATGCTGAATTATTCTTTTAGGAAAGATGCCGCAGTGTGACGTCATATTACGACTGTTGCAGAACCACAGAAAGAGTGAGAGTGTGTGTGTGTGTGTGTGTGTGTGTGTGTGACACATGGACTCTCAGATCTCAACCCTATCTGACCTGTCACTCACAGCTGATCTGATCCACTCAACAGACATGTGCTTCTGATGGGAGACACACACACTCCTCGCACACACTCCTCACTACACCAGTGATGAGCATCGGGTGATTTACTCAGTTCAGCTGCTTTTCTATCATTCTATCACAATCTTTTACATCACATTTCCTTTAAACTCATAAGCTCTTCTCCAAAGTGTGTGAGCGGTGTACTGCTTTAATGTCATGTGTGTTTGCTTTCGACACCTGCTATAACACCTG